>JANZLQ010000008.1:15238318-15265697 GCA_026212715.1 Elanus axillaris
GGGGGGCCGCGGAGCTGCGGCGGGCTCTGCTCGGGGCTCCCCGCCGGCCCCCGGCAGGTACCCGGCACCTCCGTGGCTGCTGGGGGGGGGGGGGGGCGGAGACACCCGGGGGCTAGACAGACCTCACGCCAAAACCTGCCGGAAGGTGGTATTTGGGCAGATGTCGGCCTTGTCGCATATGCCCCCCGCCACAGTCCCCACCCGTTCAGCGGCCCGGCCTGGGAGGGGGGCCGAAGTGTGCGGCTGGAGGTGCCAGGCTCTGACAGCCACCTGGAAGCAGGTGCTGTCCAAGGGATAAAGGAAATAAATGCAACAGATAAATGCACAATGGGTTTCTGGCCTCCCTCCTTTCCCCCGAGGAAGAGAGGGGGAGGCACCGAAGACCCTCTCCTGTGGGGCGGGTAGCACTGGGTCCCTCCTGCACAGCTGGGGCAGGCTTAGTCCTGCACGTCCCACGGGTCAGTGGGGTCACTGGTGGCGTGGGGACTTCTTCAGGAGGAGCAGAACTCACTCACACTGCGCGATTTGTGTTAGTTTTGTAAGTCCAGCGGTTGCCAGGCTTGGTGCTCTCCTGAGCTGTGAGCCCTTTTCCCCCTTGGCCAGGGTTGCGAGCGAGCCGTACCTGCCGCTCTTGCACCTCCTTTACTCTGCCCTTGGACGCGATAAGACTTGCCATGGAAGCAGTACAGTTTCTCCCTCCTCTACACGGCTTGCGCTGTCTGTTTGTCCTTGGGAATTCGTTGGGCGGTTGAATCCAGCCTCTAGTTACGATCAGCAGTCTTGGGAGCGATGCTGGAAATAAGTAACAAGGCATCTCCTGCCTCGAGAGTTCACAGTCTGGGTCCCTGAGCACCCATCAGTTACTGGGTAAAGGGAACATGAGAGTCTTCGTCTGTTCCTTCTCCTCACTTCATATGCATGTTTGTAAACTCTGGGGTTTGTTACTTTTAGCTTTGGAAAACCACGTTGAAAGGACAGGTTTTGAATTTAGTCTTCTGTAACTGTAGTGATTACTCCCAGAAGCTGCTGAAATGGGAGAATGCTGTATCTTTATCCTTTTAAAGTGTGGAAGTATTACAAAGCAAGGAACATCATAACTGTGTTGAATTCATGAGCTGGATAATTTGCATTACACGAGAGTTCTTCCGTTTGGACTTTAAGTATTTTCCACACGATACATTTATCACAGTTCTTGTGAGAGGCATGTACTCTCCTGAGTGAGAGTGGAATTAATGAAACAAAATACTTTAAGATGTTTTGAAAAAACCGTGGTTTTGTAAAAGAAGATACTGAACAAAAAATTTCTTATCTGTTCTCGGAAAAAATAAAAAAGATTAAATCAGTAACAGCTACTGAGTACAAGACTTTACAATCTCAGTGACACTATTTCAAAATTAAATTAATGATAGCGTGCAATAATATACTGCAGTCCTTTATTGCATGTCATCAAAGATATCTTTATGAGTAGGTTAGAGGAATATAAGGTCAGGTTGCAAACCAATAAATGTTATACCAGCTGCAAATGCAGGATTTTTATTGTGCTATTGATAATGCTAGGAGCTAAGCAATAGGTCTCAGGTGCTAAATCTCCCACAGTCCTACTCATATTAATGAAGAGCCCGTAATAAATTTATATTCTACCTTACAATAGTGAGTGAAATATTTATTGTTTTAAAACAGGACTTCTGAATAAATGTAAGTTAAAAAAAATATCAAACCTTAGACATTGTGTTTATTTAATTAAAATTAAGAGTTTGAGTGAGGTTTGAGGTGATGATAGCTTTCCATCAACTCTACATCCCATTTAATTCCACCTGCAGAGCAACATTATGAGGGAGAATACAGTAATGCAATCAAAAGCTGGCTGTAATCACCCAGCAGTATGGGAAAAACAAAGGCTAGCAAAGGCTTGGTTTGTAAATCAAGTATACTTAACAGTTGTAAATTGCAATTTGAAACAATTTTAAACTGGATGAAACAGATCTTCAGAATTGCTACCAGATCCTCAGTTAGACAGCTGTGTGAAAAAGAATGTGAGAGAATTTCTCATGTTAATAAAATGCCAGCAGTTTACTCAACAACACGTAGTAGAAAGTGTGAAAGTGTCTGCGAATGCTTTCCAGACAGACCCATAGAGAGAACTCAGAATTAGCATTAGGAACAGCATTTTAGTAGGTATTCGAAGTGATAACTGCAAAATATGTGACTGTTTAAGTTAAGTGAATATATAAATAGCTGAAAAAATACACAAATCTAAAGAAAAGCAGGTGTTGGCTAGATTGTGAGGCAAATGCAGCCCAATGTGTAAGATGCCAGTTAGGCCATTGCACTTGATAAATCCAAATACTGATCAGTATGTTCAGTAGAAAATGGAAGGTATTGGAATCTGTCACACAGTCAGAAAAGTGGGTGTGAAATGAGGTCTTGAGGGGCATCCAGTTCCAGCTTGCAGAATGTGGAAGACCTTTTCGGCATTCAGAGTCCTGGTAAACAGTCTGGTTTTGGTTGTACCCTCAGAACTGCAGAATGGGAAGCAGAGAAAAGTCTGAGACAATGATTCTGCAGTGTAGATTGCAAAATTGCTACTAATTGGATGTGAAGGTGGTCCTGTGCCTGGTCAACTGCTTCACTAGACAGGCTAAGTAAGCATGTCTTTGTTAATTGGAGCCTGCAAACAGCAATTAAAGGTGTGAACATAAGGAGCAGAAGGATAGAATAGGTGGTCAGTAAGCTTTTAATGTCCTTCTCTGCACTTTTTTTGGAAGACGGGACAGTGGCAGCTTGTACACCAGACAGTACAGGTCTGCAGTTCTGGGAGGCTTATGCTCAGTTTCCCAAACAAAGTTGGTAACTCCCATGTGTAAGAGACCAAAACAACATCGGGATTGGAAATTCCAAACTTATATTAGTTCTGCCTCTCGTGCACGTATGTGTAATGACACGGGAACATAGACTTAAAAAAGCCATAATCAAATCATATAGTAACATGCTTCCTCTTCTGATATATAGACATCATCTCTCTCTCTCATTTTGTAATATTCATTCTCTTATATTAAATCCGATTTATTGTCATGTTCCAATGGATTTTTAACAGCGGGAACAACCTATCCTCTGCACACTCTTGTGTAGCTTTCTAAACTCTATCAATTTGCCATGACATAAGTGGCTGAGGAGGAAAATCTACGTGGAAATACTGTCACAGGTTCCTTTATCTCAGAGCACAATGGAAGAGTGGAGAAAAAAATTGCCAGGGGAGGAACAAAAATTGGTCTTTATGCAAGCCGATGATCAAAGGCCAAAGTCAGCTTTGTAGGCAATGACTTTTTTTTCAGTAATGTATTTTGGGGATTACATAAAAAATGAAGTTAACATTATATAGCATTATCAAGCACTGGAAATATAAGAAAGACCACATTAGGGACTGCATATCCCATGCAGATGCAAACTGGCCCCTTTTTTAATCCAGCTGTGCTCTGAAAAAGGCAGGTTTTCCATGGAAATGTCTTTGTGATGACCTTATTAACTCTTGTAATGCAAGTACCTATAGGGCATGCATCATGACAAAGCCAATCTCTTCCTAATTTTCCCCAAAAGTCAAGGTGCTTGTCTTTAGAAAACATTGTTATTACTCCATATTACAGCTCTTGGCCACTGGTCCTTCTGATGTTGCAGATAACAGCCATTTTATTGGGAAAAATGCATTCTTTCTTTCAACATCTGACCCACTTACTTGAGGTCTTGGAAAGTTCATCTCAGAATTTCTTACACAAAGTTGATTGATCTCTGACCATGTTAAGGTAGAAGTCTGTTTTGCTTAGGAACCCTTAATGGTCAACAAATGCAGCTTGTAGGCACTCAAGAAAGATCTGAATTGTCCAGTGGATGAACCTGTCCAGACTTTACAGGCAATGGGGGGTAACTTTGTTCTGTAGTTGGATGGGAACAATCTACTCTGAAGTCCAATATGTGAGGTAGTGGAAATGTCTGTATGTTGTTGGAAGTACACATACATAGTTTTCATGATGGATCTCCAAACTGAAGTACGATAGATGATGTCAGTAGAGATTTGTAAATTTAGAGTAGCTTTTTCATTATGTATACATTTGTTATGTATACATTCACTTAAAAGATGCATGTGACAAATTTCAACACAAGTTTTCATCTTATTTGGTTTTTTGCTTCTACCTTGTGTTTATGCTTCCCAATTTGACACCAGCATGGCTTTCTTAATAGTTACTTTTGATGCAGCCCTTTCACTGGCATTGTGAAATTGCAGAAATTTTTTACTTTGGCAACACATGGTAAGGTTTCTGTCATTTTCAGGATGTCTGTATGATATTACTTAATTAAGTATTTTTGTTAAAAATGAAGTTTCTAAGCAGATGTTACTAATAAAGACACAGGAAAAGAAACTAAGTGCCTGCCTCGTATTAAGATTTATACTCTTTGTTGGATAAGTCAGTAGAACATTCTTAACTAGGAACTGGGAGCTATATTTTCTTGGAAGATCCCTGCTCTGTCATCATAATTATTGTTAAATATTAGTAAGTTTTGTAATGTTGTCTGACTTATCCCTGACCGTAAGCTT
Organism: Elanus axillaris; assembly: GCA_026212715.1. Taxonomy (NCBI): domain Eukaryota; kingdom Metazoa; phylum Chordata; class Aves; order Accipitriformes; family Accipitridae; genus Elanus; species Elanus axillaris. The sequence continues at coordinate 15,242,907 of JANZLQ010000008.1, forward strand.
AATTTCCTGGGCAAATTTCCTGTTTGAAAAAATGCTTGCTCCTCTGAAATACTGAAAAAAACTTTATCCTCATAACCTCCCCATCTCAAAAGTATCGGGTCATTTCACAGATACATTGAAAAAACGTTGCTTGTGAATTAGGTGTACAGTTGCATGTCTGATTTCCCCTGTAACTCTGCAGTTCATAGTGGTCAAAATAGAGCCCTATCGTCCTGTGAACTAGCCTTCCTTGCTGTGCACGCACAGCTAGGAGGAAGTATGAATTCCTGCCCTGCATTTCTGTGCGCATTCATTGCTCGGGACTAGGACACTGACGTAAATTAAGTGCACGCTTTGCTAATTCTTCGTGCCCGACTGCCGAAAGTCAACAGCGGTGGGTTGGAGCCGTGGCATCAGCCATCTGGCTGGTGGCCACAGCAGCTGAGCCGTCAGAGCAGTGTATTTTGCTTGCATGCTGGTGTATTCCAGCAGCAGATTACAAACATCTTTCTGTTCCTACACAACCAAGAGGAAGCAGGGCAGGAATTGCAATTCACAGGTGTGTCTCTGAATCACAGCATCTCTTGGGGCTACTTTCATAGCTGTGCAGCTTTCGCATCAGGTTAGGCTCAGGTCTCTGGCTGGTCTGGGAAAGCGTTGGCTGGGAGTGCATCAGATGTATCGGTTCTTTTAAGTATGATTTATTCCACCGCTCTGCACTGTGTTCCCTTTCCTTTCTTTCTGTTTCATTTAATCTTCCACACATTTCTGTGGATTAGCAGTTAAAACTTTGCCCACGTAAAATAAGTGACTATAAAACATTGGAAAAGGTCTCTCGGAATACAGCTGATAGTAGACTTCTCTTGGCATTTTACTGCTGAAAATGCAACATTATTTGTCTCTTTGCTGCCACTTGGCAATATCTCATGACTCCAAGTCATTTATCATTTGTAAATTGGCACTCTTTGTACAGATACCCTATTATGAATCATAAGAAAATTTTTTACCCATGCAAAATGCCATTGGACTACATCTACACTACACGAAGAATAATCACTTCTCTGGTCCCCAAATATGATGCTCCTGAATGCTTTACAGTGGATTTTCGCCATAATTTAAGGCAGTGTTTTGAGGAGATGGCAATACAGAGGACAAATACAAACAACAAGAACAGTTGAGTAATTAAAACATTCTACTTTTTACCTTTTACTTTTTTAATGTTTTCAAGCTTTTGCCACAAAGTGTATCATTAACCACTTGCAATACCATGATAGAGAAACTTATGACTCATGCATTAAAATGCTCAAATTTCACAATACATCAGCTGCAAGAGTTAAAGGACATGTTTTTCCAATCCAATGCAGACAGCTGTGTGTCCATTCTGCCCCTGATTTAAGCTGGCTGAATGCACGTATAATATTTTGATGTTATGCTAAACCCAAGCTAATGCACCCTTTCTCTCAGCAGGCTGCATTTGCTCATGTGCAGCCCCATTATAATCCAGCCATAAGGCTCCCAAATTGGAGCTGGCTCAAATCCAGTCAGCTTGGAGCACAGGTGTGACGTGTCTGCACCTGAGAGATAAGCACTAGTTCAGGGAAATCTCCGATGTGTGGCTGAGCAGTTGTGATTTTGGGGGAGCGAGACAGGGAGTGTCTTGCATGTACGCCAGCTAGTTGTAGCTGAAAGTCTTCAACAGAATCTTCCAACAGAAATTTGATCAAAGTTCTGAATTTGAGTTCGACAAAGAACATTAATTTTGAAGTGCCTTTTTTAATGAGTCATCTCTGGTTTAATATGTACACCTGTACAGTATAAAATAGATACTATAAACAAGTATACAGTGTACTTACTACCCAGTCCTTGATTTTCTATAGCAACTAGGAGTGGTAGGCTGAAGGTTCAATGCCTGATTGATGTAAATTAAATTAGCCCAGGTGTCACTTGATTCTATAGAGTGTACATTTAGAACACCTCTAATTATTCACATTGCAATTTTAACAGGAGTTTGCTACTATCAACCCCTTACAGCAATTCAAAAGAAGTCTCAGGGAGAGGCTTTACTGAAAATACTTTAATTAGAGATTTACTTATTTTCCCACATCACATAAGTAAAATATACTGTATGGTTATTACAGCCTCGTCCCTGCTTCCTCTGCTTTATTACTTTCCATAAAATTCTCAAGAAACACATATCCTTAGAATTTATTTTTCTGCTTCATTTCTGCAGAAGTAGTATATTCTTTGTCTTACTTAAGTAGATCATTTAAGAAATAGATCAAAGCTGGGCTACATTACAGTTTTCCTACTGCTCTTCTTTCAAAGATCCCATTTCAGCACAGGACTAAAACAGATTTCTGAAGGTATTCTGGTGACTGAAAATACTTCATAGGGATTTCCAAAAGCACATGGTCATGAAATGTACTTAACTTCCTTCATGTTAAAAAAAGTGATACTTAAATTATATCAGGGCTTTTCAGAAACTGTCTTGGACCTTGTAACTGTTTAGCTGTACATGCACATGTATGTGTGCTGAAGGACTTTGCTGAACCCAGCCAACGTGAGCAGGCAACTCTGTGGCTATCTACAATCATTTTGGTCCTCAGCAGAATCTATACAATATGATGATCTATTTCTTCCTTTTCTACATCCCTGTTAAATGAGATGTCTGAGGAGACCTGAGCTCAGGGAAGGATTCTGCAGTCTCTTTTGAGCAGTTACTGGTCTTCTTTCCTCTCCTTTTCCATTTTGTAGCCCTCTATCTGCAACAGATCCAAAAGGCCTCATTTGAAGAAAGTTATGAAAACCAGAGATGGACTTAGATAATGTAACTAATTACAGAAACTCAGAAAGTTTACTTTTGTATATAACGATTGCAAGTATTTCTTGGCATAACCTCGGATCTGGAGAGTCTTGTTTTTATGAGGAACTGGAAGATTTGGCCGCTGCTGTGGTGTAGTTGAGCCATTAGAGTAGTTCACATCAGAGTACAAAGATTAAATGTTTCTAAACTGAAGCTACAGGCGAGCAGTTCATGGCATCAGCTGTAAGGAAGGTGCTCTCTCTGTCCAGTAAGTCTTGTCCCCTAAATCAGCTAAAATGTCCCACTGGGGATGTGACAGAAGATTTCCATTAAAGTGTACGACCCAAAGTGCAATTGAACCAACCTAAAATTCATTGTGCCGTTTTCTTTATTCTGTAGCTCTTACAGGTATGTTGAATGTGCAGATAGTCCTTTAGGTATTGTAATACAGAATAATTGGAAAACTGGCCAATAAAGATCTTCAGTGTGGGATTTATATGATCTGTCTTTACCTGCTGCTAACCATTTAGTTCAAACTAGCTGTTTCAGCTCCCTGAGTGTCCTGAGTGGATCCCTCCTTTCGTTATCAGATGGTCAGCTGAAAACTGTGGGGTAAATTGTTCTCCAGTGTTGCCTGACTTCTGAGCTGAGGGAGCCTAGGCACCAGGCTTCAAATAAACCCCACCCCAGATGTGCAGTTGTTGGCTTTGTCCCTGTTCTGATCAGCTTCAAGTAATTTTCTGTATTTCTAGTAGATGGGGAGTTACTTGGAACATGTAAGAAAAACAGTGAGCACTCAAGACATTCAGTACAAAGATGAAGGAAATTCTGACCTCCGGAGTCATTTTTCACCATAAACACTGGGGTGGTGAAGTTAGAAGCAAAATGAGTGGAGTTTGCAGGGCTTGAGAAGTCAGGACTAAGGCATTGTGCATATCCTTGCCCACCCAGCGAGTGACTGTGAAGCTACTGCCTGGTTTTTAGGACACACACCTTGCAGATTCCCTTGTGAAAAGATTCTTCTTGGTTAAGTTTGATATGGTGGAAAAGAAAAACAATCAAGATGGAAGTAAGTCCATGTCGTAGCTTTGGGAATTATTTTTTTAAATGGTTCATTTCTAATTGTTGTTTTCTTTTCACAGCTGCTTGCAGAGGACTGGCCCTTTGGTGTTGAAATGTGCAAATTAGTACCCTTCATTCAAAAGGCATCAGTGGGCATCACAGTGTTGAGTTTATGTGCCCTCAGCATAGATAGGTGAGAACCATTTTTTCATTGAACTCTGTTATTTCTTTTCTCCCCTTTCCACTCAACTGATATAATACCAATAAGCTGAGCTTAAGCCAGTTAAACCAGGCGGGTTTTCTTATATTTTTAATTTGCAAATGTGTGCGATTGCTTCAGGTACCGAGCAGTTGCTTCTTGGAGTCGTATTAAAGGAATTGGAGTGCCAAAGTGGACTGCTGTTGAAATTGTACTGATCTGGGTTATATCAGTGATATTGGCTGTTCCAGAAGCTATTGCATTTGACATGATTACAATGGAGTACAGAGGAAAGGATCTTAGAATCTGCCTGCTTCACCCCATGCAGAAAACATCCTTTATGATGGTAAGGCACTGATGTTTATAAAATCACAGCTCTCAGGAACAGTTCCTTGGATCTTTTCAGTGTCATGTGGATGGTAATGGGCACAACTGTATGTGAAATGTAGGTGAATAAAATGTTCAAACAAAATGCTGTCAAATTTCTGAAGTATATCAGTTAGTTAAAAGAAGAGCATCCAGAAACTTTTGTCTTTATGTGGGCTTTGGGCATATTACTGTCTTGTCCTGTTTCTCATCTGTAATGTACACCTTACAGAGATGCTTTTCAGGACAGATGGACTAATTAGTCATAGCATACTTTCCAAAATGCTCACCATTCAACTCCTAACAATATTTTTGCTTTTGTTTTCCTTCTAGTTTTACAAGCAAGCTAAAGACTGGTGGCTGTTTAGCTTTTACTTCTGTTTGCCACTGGCTATCACAGCATTTTTCTATACTCTCATGACCTGTGAGATGTTACGAAAGAAAAGTGGGATGCAGATTGCTTTAAATGACCACTTAAAACAGGTAAAAATTTATCCCTGACAACTCTGCTGACTGTAAAGAGGAAGAGAGTAATACCTTTACTGACTTCACTGCCACATCATTATTCCACTCTTGTATGACAGCTTCAAGATTACTACTGAGGAGAAGTTTCCTAACAGTGGTGCTGCTGAACTCATATATATATATATATATATGAGTATATATATACACTTATTTATATCTATGTATATATATGTACTCAGAAACCTAAGATTTTAACTGACAATCACAAAACTGTTTCCTTCGTGTTTGGTGTTAATCCTTCAAGTTTTATAGTTTTTATTTCTTCTTTGCAATCATGAGAGATGGATATTTTGTAATGAAAACTGAGGTCGTGCTGTAATCTAAAAGCTGGTGCTGTAAAATTATTAATTATTTTGAATTGATTTTGTGCAGAACTGTAGTGAGGTTAGCAGTATATGTTAGCAGAACAAAACACATTCCAAAATACATGCCAAGTTAGTGCACCAGAAAAAAACATCATACGTCACTAGAATTGAACTACATTTGTACTATAAAGTATGTTTGTGCTCCTTTCCTCTTACCTCAGTAAAGCTGTAACTGAACTCCCTTGGCACATTTAAAATAAGACCTGAGATTAAAGCACAAGAAAATGCAATTGAAAATAAGCTGGTATTTGAAAGTGATTGGGGAGATGAATATCATAGAATCATAGAATGGTTTGGGTTGGAAGGGACCTTTAAAGGTTATCTAGTCCAACCCCCCTGCAGCGAGCACGGGCATCTTCAACTAGATCCGGTTGCTCAGAGTCCCGTCCAATCTGACTCTGAATGTTTCCAGGGATGGGGGCAACTACCACTGCTCTGGGCAACCTGTGCCAGTGGCTCACCACCCTCATTATTAAAAATTTCTGCCTTGTATCTAGTCTGAATCTACCCTCTTTTCATTTAAAACCATTACTCCATGTCCTATCACTACAGATGCTGCTAAAAAAGTCTGTCCCTGTCTTTCTTGTAGCCCCCCTTTAAGTGCTGGAAGGCTGCAATAAGGTCTCCCCGGAGCCTTCTCTTCTCCAGGCTGAACAACCCCAACTCTCTCAGCCTTTCTGCATAGGAGAGGTGTTCCATCTCTCTGGTCATTTTGTGGCCCTCCTCTGGACCCATTCTAGCAGGTCCATGTCCTTCTGGTACTGGGGACCCCAGACCTGAATGCAGAACTGCAGGTGGGGTCTCATGAGAGCAGAGCAGAGCAGAGAAGGAGAATCGCCTCCCTCGACCAGCTGGCCACACTTCTTTTGATGCAGCTCAGGATATGGTTGGCTTTCTGGGCTGTGAGCGCCCATGACATTGCTGGCTCATGTCCAGCTTTTCATCCACAAATACGTTCTTCATTTTAATTTAAAAAATTGCTTTCATGTCCTTGATTTTTCATCTTATTACTCATACTTTTTAAAATTAGAGAGACAGAGGGTCAGTGCAAGACTTGTAAAACAGTAGAAAAGATTAAGTACGTATTCCAAGAAAATAAGGTATTCTGATGTTCCCTAACTCCTACTTTGATAGGGGTTTTATTTTGTTTATTAAACATTTGGACATGAGAAGACAACAACAATCGGGAGAGAGACAGAAACTATAACACTGTTCTGTCCAATTTTCTTTTTCAGAGACGTGAGGTGGCCAAAACTGTGTTCTGTCTGGTACTTGTTTTTGCCTTGTGTTGGCTCCCACTTCACTTAAGCAGAATATTGAAGCTCACTATTTATGATCAGAAGGACCCCAACAGATGCGAACTTTTAAGGTGAGACTGTAAAAATAAAACACCTGTGTGCTGCTGACATTATCCATAAGCATTGGATTTCCTAATGAATTAGCTTATTTTGTGTGTCTGAAGTTTTCCCTGCTCCTTCATCCAGGACACTCTGGTTTCACTCCAGTAGCAGAGTCAGGAAATTATGAGGAATCCCGTCAACACAGACTTCCCATGGACACAGGCTTCTGTCCTGTTTGCCTGTCTTCTCCTGATCCCTTTTGGGACTGTCCTGCTGTCTTGTGGTGTTATATGGGTGGAGGGGGGATTTCTGTCCCTAGAATAGCTAGGCTAAGTCTGTGAGGAAAAACTTGTGAATGTCTCGTCCCACAAGCTAAGGTGGTTGAATCTTCTGAAATTACTTTCACAAGAATGGTCTACTTATTCAAACTTTATTATTGATCACAATTGTTACCTCCATGAGCTAATCCTGTTATAAGCCCCTTTACTATTACACTTAATAGTTGGTCTTGGTTGAGTGAAGGTGAGTCTAATTTTCATAGTTGTAAACTTCTGCTAAGCTATTTCACTGAAAATGAGAAGTGTCTCACTTACTTTAATTTCCACACAGCTTTTTTCTTGTGATGGACTACATTGGTATTAACATGGCTTCACTGAATTCCTGCATCAATCCGATAGCTCTGTATTTGGTGAGCAAAAGATTCCAAAACTGCTTTAAGGTAAGAGGCTGCAGGGAGCTGCTCCTCTGGTTAAAAGATGATGTCAGCAGTAAAATTCATTCCATAACATGCACAAAGTGTTTTAAATGGTCATTACATTTTATTTTCAGTTTTAACTAGGTTGTGGTAGTTGTTGTCTCCCTCTCCTGCTGAAGCTACATAGAAAGGAATTAAGTGTTCATAGGGACAAAAAGAGAAAGCAAAAGAGAGGAGCGTACAGTAAAGCCTCTCGGCACCATGCTAATCAGTGCTACATCACTTCCCGAGAGGAGTTGGCACCCAGCCACTTCGAGAGCACTGACAAAGCAGACTCGGACCGCGCTGCGGAGATTCACATAGCCATATCCTCTGCAGCCCAATGGGGAGGGCGCTGACCCTGGGTTCCCCCCATCCTGACTGAGCGCTTACATCAGTAGGCAGTTGTGTAAGGCAGAAGGCGGAGGTATCCACTCATACGGTTCCAATGCCAACATTTTATGAGATGGACCTGTTTGTAGTTTTGCCATGGTTTGAGGAATAGTCCTGGGCACTAATTCTCCATGCAGGATTTGAGGCTCTGAATCACATGTGGATTGCAGCCCAACAGTTGTTCAGCTTTCACGTCTGCTCAGAGAAATGTCTAGATTTGGTCCATAGAGCTTTTTTTGTGACCCCTTACTGTCTTCAGACACAGGGTTCCTACATTGCCTGCCACAAATTCTTCGATTTTTCTTTTGTTGCCAAGCATTTAACCATTGGCCACTGCTAGGCTTATTCCCTGGCTGTGCAAAGTCCTTACTGGATATGTCTGTCCATCAGAAGGCAGGCAGCTCTACATCTAGTATTGTTGGGAAATTTCCCTCATAATGTGACAGCACACAGTGCAGATGCTTTAGTGTTGGTCTTGTCTTCCCTGTTTTCATTACTGGCTCCCTGAAAGAGTCACTGGAGCTGAGAGCACATAAGAGATCTGTAGAATCCAGAGCGTGGTAACATGTAGGTGTTCAGGATCCTTGATGGACTTCGAGGACCCAAAGGCCAGTCAGTAGCATCACCAAAAAGTCTGCAGTACATCTGGGAAAGGTTTGAACTGTATGTAGGTTTTCGCTGTTCTCTTTTTCCCCTCAAAAAAATCAACTATGTAGCCACATCTTGCTTAGAAAGTATAGATTACTGTGCATACGTTTTTTTCCAAGAAAGATTATCAGACAAAGGACAACAAGGAAAACAATTTTATTTTCAGATGCATTTAGAATTGCACACCAGACTTAAAGAGGTGTATGTGTGGCCATTATTATATATAACTCAATATAACTCTTCCTGCCCTCCAGTGCTCAGGTTGGTTGCTAATGGGGCATCCCAGATGTTAGTGGCCATTTGAACAGTGCAGAGCTTAACCTTGTTTCTTTGCTTATGCTCTAATGCCAAAATCACAGCTTGCACACTTGATGTTTCTTACTGTACCGCTGAAGAAGGGTAGTGTTTCAGTATGTTTTGCCACATGTGCAAAACAAAATGATGTAAAATGTTTATTCCTTTTTTTTTAACAGTCATGCCTATGTTGCTGGTGCCAATCCAAAGATCTGTTGTCCCTGGAGGAAAGGCAGTCCTGTTTAAAGTTCAAACCTAATGACCACGGATATGATAATTTCCGCTCCAGTAACAAGTACAGCTCTTCATAAAACAAGTATAAAAGGTATATTCTCTTACATTAATGCTGGTGCCTTTTTAAAGTAAAAGTGGCAATTACTTTTAACAAGATGGTAATGTTTAGAAAAATCTAGTTTTGTGTTTGCACAAAAAAGAACATAAAAAAAAAATTGCCCCCAAACTGCATCACGTTCAAAATCATGGACATTTATAAAATCATCATTTGTGGGACATGGAGAAAAGTGTAGAAAGAACAAGTCATTGTTAGCACTTGAATACTTCTGAATCAGCACTTCCAAATGATCCCCACTTCCTGTACATTAAAAGATCATTTGTATTCGCTATAACAGTTGTAGGAACTGAAGTCACAGTAATTACTAAGCAGTATAATATAACGTTAATTGGATCAAAGCCATTATTATATATAACTCAATATTTTAACTTTTATAAAGCAGATTAACCACCATCACTATTGTGTTGTTCGTTTTTTTTAAATAAAACATGAAATACTTTGTAATAGAAGTTTGAATGTAAAAAAGTAGCATTTTTATCAGGGGTATAATAGAGGTAGAAATGAAAATATTAAAGCATGCAGTCAAGTCAAAAGTGCATTTCACTCTGATGATTGTTTTTACCTGTTATTGTTAGAAGGAACGCCCCAAGGCCTCTATAAATACCATTTTGTAACCACTTTGTCTGTTCAGTACATTTGGCAGCACTTTGGGTATGGTCCATTTCACTGTTTCCATGTTATTTGTGTTTAATGACAGTGGAGGAGAGAAAAACACACCAAAAGCAAAAATTACTATTAGAACCATACAAATGATGGCTAGTATTGGAAACCAGCTATTTTTATCTGAAAACAAATCAATTATATCCCATGTAAACAGTGAGCATTTGAGCCTGACTGTTCTTTACTCAAAGATACTTTTGCAACAATTTACAACTGTTTTTGCAATCCTAATACCATCTTGGGGCAAAATCCTTTAGAAACAGCAGGTAGAAATAAGGTAACCAAGGAGAACAGAGGGAGAATTTGAACTTCTGTTTTCTTTTAGATTTAAATCTTCATAAAGAAAATAATTCACAAACTGTATTCTAGAGAACAGTACTATGTAGCACACTCATCTTCATACTATTTTAAAATATGTTCTACTTCTGTAGTTCCATATTTATGGGCTTAAGAAGATGTGTGATTAGTTTCTGCTTCTGTAAATAGTTTAGTGAAGCATAATTAATTATAGAGAATAAAAATATGGGCAGGACCCTGTGAGAAAACAGAAAGATAAAGATGCCTGTAGTAAACATGATGTGTGCTGCCGGGCGCAGTGCACATTTTGTACATACATAACAGGTCATTCTTTGGCTTTTCATTTCCTATTAATTTGTTACAGATGTCCCCAAAGACTTATTAACATATTTCGTGCACTAAGGCATGGGTTTTTCCAGAAAAAATGTCACATAACATGCTTTTATAAAAGTTGTTTTCAATAGGCATTGTATTTTATTATAATAAAAATATTTATCAAAACTCAGGAATTTTTTTTTTCCCCCCAAGTTTCACATGTAAGGATTTTTACCTTTTTTTCCAGTCTTGAATAACTGCAGATTTTTTAATAAAGTGCCTTGAATATGCTCAGGATGAAAGCAGTTTTCATTAAAATGTTCAGCTGATGTTACCTTAGATGGGTTTCATCTCATCTGAATTTAGGTAGCTACAGCTACCTTGCAGACAGCTAAAAACAGGAGAGGTGAACCCCATTCCTGGTGTTGCCCCATCAAAAGCTAGTAAGTGTATGCTTGTATAGCAAGCGGAGGACCTATGCACATGCATTTGAGCATGGGCACTTGTGTGTTTGTGTGTGTCAGTATGTGTGCAAGTGTGTATGCTGTCTACCGTTAATTTGCTGTTACCATCTTTCTGCAGCACATGCACGCAACGGCTATAATGCTCAACTTTTATAAATACAAATATATTTAAAGTTTTGTTCTTCACTTTTTTACCTTAACTTTCATGGTAACTTTTTCATGGTAAGCCATGAGTATCACTTCACTCTGCCTGCATCTATTTCTGTGAAATGCATTTCATCTGTTAAGGATGGATAATCTGTTAAATCCTAAGTTTGATACTGATCAGTGTTATTTTCATCAAGTTATATCGTTACAACATTGTACATGTATATTATTTTTATTTAAAATATAGCTATTGTATTGGCAAATGTGTAACATATTTTTTCATTTTTTCCTGGACTAATTCTTTAATAAGACGAGTCCTGCTAAATCAAGACATTCAGGTTTTGCAAATAAAGACCATATATACTGCCCACTTTTTTGAGTTAATATCTACGTATTAGTACACATTTTGTCTTTTTTGCAGTATTTTTCAAAGCAGTATTTTTACTGAAGCTCTCATTTCCTGTAATAAAATTTTTCAAAACTTTTGCTCTCATACAGTTAAAATACACAGGAGAGCTCCAGTGCATCTGTGGTCTAGCTAAGTTTAAATCTCTTAATAGTGGAGGCAGGCTTTTTCAAAAGTCCTCAGTAGAAGGTCAATGCCTCCATCCACTGAAATCAATGAATGTTTAACCATTCAATTCAGTTGGAGCAGAATTAGGGCACAACAACAGCTCTTTAAAAAAAACCTAGATGACATTTGCTGCCTTGAATAAAAGAAGCTAAAAGCTAAATACTCTTTTTTTCTTTTGACAAAGGAGTTGTTTAGAAAAGTTAGGAAAAGAGGGTAAAATCCACTTGTGGGATAAAACAGTCTAAGGTGCTCTCAGCCTCAAACAGGGGGTCACGAGTAGCAGAACAACCTCAGAGAGGCACATGCATCTTTATAGGAGTTTGATGTGCTTGCCCAGAGTGGTGTGACAAGAGTAAGTCATCTGTCCATTGGCCTGAAGAGTTGACACAGAATGGCTTGAGATGAAAAAAATACACTTGTAAGAAACTACATCACATCTCTGTGTTTTGGCCTTCAGGTAGTAGCTAGATTTTACTTCTCCAACTGCTCTGACTGCTGCCTGCACACAGCTCTCAGACTTAAAAGAGGGCATTTCAGACTGGGTGGACTGAACTGATACACTGGTACTACACCTCAGAGAACTGAATGCAAAATTTGATGGTTATGGAGCATCTGCTGTCAAATGTGGCATTTCATTGTCCAAAACAGCTCTTAACACATAGTTGGCTTAGCAAGAGAATGTTGTATGTACTGAAATAATGTTAAAAGGATTTTTTTAATTGTTCTGTATAGCTGTGTAAAATAGTTTCTGTGGTCACTTAAAATAGCAACTTCTGTGGTTCAGACAGTGTAAACGTACTAAATTACCAATAAAATATTTGTAATTTTGATTAATTACAAAAAGGCATCTGACCTCTTTTTCTTCTAGGGGGTCCCACTTAATTTTTAAACAGTGACAGTGATGTAAGAAAGAAATAAGCAATTCAGAACTAAAAATCAAAGCATTTGAGTGTGTTAGTGTAATACAGCTGAAAACTGGAGAGAGTTCAGACTTGCATACGCGCTGCAAAATTGTCTGATGTTTGTTAGAACAATCAGTCATGCCTATCTTTGCTCTGTTTGTTTTTGCTCAAAATGTCAGTTGCAATCTCTCCTCTACACACCCATATATAGTCACAAATCCTCCTGTGTTATGGACATCACAAATAAAAGGCATGAAACTTTTAGTTCATCAGTTTAGAAGTACATGCACTCAATGCTGGAGTATGCCCCATGAAGACTACCGTCTCTATGTATACTGACTGTAATTTTGTGCATATTTCAATTTGCTTTTTTTTAAAGTAGTGGAAAACAGTATCAGACTAAATATGCTGTAGCTGGTCGAATATATAACTTTATATGCTTGCAGTATCTGTACATCACAAAATGTGTTGCTGCTACTGCTATTTTATTCCAAATAGTTAGGTTTCCTTCTGCTCAGTTGGTGGCCCGCTGCATCCATATAGATTTGTCTTTTTTTCATGCTCCCAGGACCTTTAGCACATAGTGTCAAGTTTCCTATGCCTGGAACAGAGATAACCTGTAGGTATGCGATCCCTTTTGTAAGTAAAAATTCTACACAGTATCTCTCATGGCCTTTTCATTTCCTTTCCCTTCATCTTTGGTCCTCAGTAATGCTATGGTCTTGAAGTCTTCACCAACAACTCATTACAAAGAAGCATTTTTTGCGTATTTCTTTTGAGATCCTGCAGCTTTCTACAGGTAGGCCATAGTCTTCACAGCCCAGCTAACTTACTCTCTTGCCACAATTCACTTTTCTAACTATTGGTCTCGTCTACAGCTTTGTCTACTGCAGTCTTGGCTCTTTCATTTAGGGGATTAACTGCAGCTTGTCAGTTTTCTAAACACACTAGAATTTACATAGCAACATGGATATACATGCAGCTTACGTTCTTCAAACACTGACTTCACTCTAAGCACTCTTGAGGAGGGTAGATTTGTCACTCTGGTGTTGGTGGAGCAGGATGGTCCAACTGGCAACCTGTGGCTGGGTCTGGTCCATAGAGTGCTTCACTTCTTACTGCACCTTCCTGCAGCCTGCTGCTCAGAGCATCGTGTGCTTGTAGTCTACTCAGGAAGGCCCAAGAGTTCTCATGTACATGCTGTGCACTTCCATTCAAATTTGTATTCCAAGTTGCTGAACGGGTGTCCACATCAGAAGATCACGGGAGACAAAAGGACTCAAAATTAACAGCAGTCACATGATTTACTGGCTTGCAATTGCTAACTTAAAAGTGCTATTATTAAATAAAACCCTGGCATCTATTTGCCCTTGTCAGTCTTTCTAAGTACTCTCATTTAGCTGTGAAGGGGAGGTCCCAAAGCTCACCCTTCACCAGTGAAAAGGCACCCCCCACCCTCAGTCCTCTTTCCTTCTCTTGGAAAAGAAAACTCACTTAGAAGGAAAATTCTACTATAATTAAAAGTGAAAACTTCAGAAATTGATATTTTACCTTAGTAATCAGTATCCTAAACCTCCATGAAATCTCCGTGACAGGCCAAAGAGGTCCTGATTTTGGGAGGTAGTATCTGGAAGTAATTTAACTGTGGTGATGTGGTAACTAGTTAGATCATACAGCTCAGCAGGGGATTATGTATGCTATGGGATGCGAGGCCACACCAAAATTTTCAGAACAGTAATGTGGAAAATACCACATTAATATCTAGATGATGCCTGTCAGTGGATATCTGCAATTACAACTTCAGTGTTGCCATGAAACATCCCATCCTCTGTAGCCACCCTAGAAGAGTGCCCTGGAAAAAAGTGTGAGTCAAAACCTGAAACCCAGTAAAACCCAAAAGGAAACCCTGGTAAGGAATTAGGGTAACTATACCTTCTTCACAAACCACACTCTCCAAAACTTGCTTCTACTTGTTTTGCTCTTGGGGGAGCAGGATGGGGGGAAGCATTTGTGGCCCTTTAATTTCCCAAAGTTTGTGTTAGTGGTTTACAAGGCTGGTTACCCTGAAGAAACAGATCAATGGTGAAACCAAGGTAGTCAGACGATGGCTTTCAGTTGAAAGTACCAGGAAAAAGAATAATGACAAATCCCCAGGATGCTCACATCTTCACAAGAAGGACATGTTCAACACACACCCAGCCTTTGTAGGGGCAGGAGAGAAACTAATAAAACCAAAAACTGGTGGGTTTGATAAGTTTTAGTTGGAGGTGCAAATGAGATGGCAGAAATCATGCAAAGTGGATTATTTTTTTGATGAAACTAAACTGGAAAAAGCATCATAATTGCTAATGGGTGTTCACAGAACCAGAGTGGAGCTTGCCAAAGGTATAGGAAGCTTTTCCCTGAAATGCACCTGCGGCAGGTAGCATGTCCTGTTCGGCTGTATTTGAGTACCTGAAACCTGCAGTAACAAGACTCGTACACTTCTGATGCATATTTATAGGTATATATAGGTATGTATTTATATATTTATACCTCTGTATATACAAATAAAATGTTAAATATGGACTATTAATTGTGCAATATAGAGATTTTTTCATTAGTTTTGTCTGAAAAAGTTGTTTCAATAAAATCAAGCATTTTTGCAAAGCCACATCAATCTGAACAAAACCTGGCCCACTGTCTTATTTAAAAAAGAAAAATACTTTTAATGTGTTCTATCACTTTGATCTCATATTTTGAATTTTAAGTGTTTTTTAATATATTTTGAAACAATTTTACATTAGTTCATGCCATGATGTGAGTACTATAAACTGTATGTTACACATTTAAACTATGAATGTCTGCCTAACTACTGGATTAGTCTGTTGCATTTTTAAATTCTGTGTTCATAAGCAATAATAAAAACCACTGAGAACTGACAGAAATATTTTTATTGTTTTCTGACTTGGATATCAGTTCATAATAACAAGTCTGAAATACTGACAAATCATGCAATACTCACACAGAATGACAAAATTATGAAATGTAATGAAAATATGTATAAGCAGTTATTAAGTGGTATTCATAAACCCGAAGTTCCAAAGAGAAATGGTTATGAAATAATGTTACAATTTTGTTACTTTAGTAATTGGTAATTTAAATATTTAATAACTTCAAATTTTGAAACTTTTATGACCATTTTATGGTAACAAAAGTTTTTTTTTTCCCCAAAAAAAATGTTGAAACTTTGTATTTTGATAGGAGATGGAAACAGACTGTGAAATGTGAAATGAACCATGAAATTGATACTGTTTCAACCACCTCCATAGGTTATGAAGATGCTTCCTGTAGGCCTAACTGCTAAAATTCTCTTGGTAAATTTGTTTACCCAAATTTCATGTTAAAGAACAGACAAAAAATATGGCAAACTCGCTAATATTTGTAACTCATTATTTAGTATCTTGGAAGCATTTGATCTTTATAAATGTGTTCATACTCAAGCTGAGGTATTTCACTTAAAAATGTCTTCATAGGAAAAACAATGTGTCACAAATAGATGAGGTAATTTGATATTTGTTTACATATGTATGTAATTTATGCAAGAGTTCAACATAAATTATTTTTTAGTTGACCGAAAAAGAACAAATTGATAGTATAATATTTAATACACAAGTCAAATGCATTTAAAATACTCTATTTGTAAACATATCTATGCGTACATGTGTTTTTATCTCTGTGAACATACATACACACACAAATATACATATATTACATAAGCCAAAATGTTGGTCATGGTAAAAGAAGCAGAAAAAACTACAGAAGGTATAGTCGGGAGTATAAATACCAGAAATTTCTAGTATATATGAGTTGCTGAGACTTCCACTGTGCTTTTGCCTACTCAAGAACTTGCAGCTTTTATAGAAATAACCAAGTTTTCCAACTATTCAAGGTCTGATGATGATTACACCAGTATTTCGAGTTGTAAAACCTGGAGTACAATCATGTTTCACGGCATTCTTACAAAAGAGCAGGATTGCCAACTGTGGGCTCTTGGCCAAATTCCAATTTAAATAATTACAATCTGCTTCCTCTGTTCCTCTCTCTCCCCATCAACTGCAGCTTGGCTTAGAAGAGCATATTGCCCTGTTCTGCAGTTTCGCACTTTGCATGGAGACATCTGTTCTGTCTCACACTGGAGGTGACTGCATTTCAATGCTAGAAAATGGGAGCCTTCCACATCCTTTGTCAGTTTGTAGAATACTGGGGGGTGTTTCAGAATGAAAAGCAGAATTTAAATGTAAAATCAGTATCTTTCTTAACACTAAGAGTTTCTTTCAGTATATGTCAACTCAATGTTAAGTGTATCTAAATCACTCCTTTTTTACTGACTCTGTTAAGGAGTTTTATAAACATATGTTTTAAAAGGCTTTTAAATCTTTGTGTATCTTCCATTTGTGTAGTTAGAAAGATTTATTATGATCTGGAATCCATTAAATAATATTCAAGTACTTTGAATACACGTTAGGCATGTCTACAAGGATGAGTGTAGAAAGCCAGGAGCTCTGCAGAGCTCAGTGTGCACCAGGCTCAGGCTAAGGTAGTTGCATTCCTTCCAGAGCAGACCAGGTTAACTTCTATTCAACTCAAATCCTGGGTAAAGCTAGTGTTAGTTTGCTTCCATCCATGCAGGTGGATCCTAAGTGATGTGTCACTACTTACTAAAGCAAAACTGTTTGAACCATTAGTCTGTACAAGATCATCACCATTTATAAAAAAAAAAAGGTTTGTTGATTGCTTATATTAAGAAATTTCAGAATTCCCAATGGAAAACAAAGTATTTTCCAACCAGTGATGTTTGTGAAGTAAAAGATGGCTTGGAAATGAACTGGATTTAATTTTTTTGTTTGAAAGAATCAGTGAAGAACTGGCAATATTGGGTTTAAGGTATTTTATTACTTAAATGCACTTTTGGAGCATCTGACAGACAAGGAGAGGTTGAGAGAGCTAAGACTGCTTAGCCTGGAGAAGAAAAGGCTCAGGGAGGATCTCATTGATGTGTATAAATACCTGATGTGGAGGAGTAAAGAAAACAGAGCCAGACACCTCTCGGTGTCCAGTGAACAGACAAGAGATACTGGGCACAAACTGAAACACAGAAATTTCATTTATAAGAAAAACATTCTTTAGTGGAAAGCCAGAACAGGTTGCCCAGAGAACCTGTGGAGCCTCCATCCTTGATGATACTTAAAACCTGGTGGGGGACAGCTCTGAGCACCCTCGTCTGTAGGTGACGGCTGCTTGGAGCAGGGCATTGGAGTATATGATCTCCAAAGGTCTCTGCCAACTTCAACAATTTTGTGATTCAAATGTAATCTATTCTATCAAGCATGTAATTCCTATCCAAGCCTAGAAAAGCTGCCACTGTCAGAGAACGGGTATATGATCAGACAGGTTACTGCATTAGAAAAAAGTGGAGAACTCATTTTTGCCCTTACCTGTTCCTACTTCAGTGCTGGCCAAGTCTTCATTGGTCACTTTTCTTTTGACTAGAAAGATACTGGGAGATTATAGATGAATACTGATGCTTTGATATGTAGTATTGAGTAAGAATAAATGTACTTAAAACAAGGACGTTTTGGAAAGTTCATCTTGCAATCCACCAAAACTCTCTTCCTTGAGGGGTAGTTGACAGCTGAAGTCAATGGAACTTTGCCAGGCAAAGATGTGTTGATGTGGAAGAGAACTGACAGGACTTTCTCAGAAAAGGCCCTTCAGGGCTGTAATTTTTTTAAGAGTACCATGGGAGAGCTATGCTGTAGTTGACATGTTGATTTTATGAGAGATGAGTGATTATTTTATTTTGCTTTATTTTATTAATTTAGTTGTGGGCAAATGCATGTCAGATACAGTGCTAGTAATACTAGGTAGGTATGTTTACTTTTTAGTTTAAAACATATTCAAAGTCTGCATGTCTTTTTTCTGTAGACTTTAGCATATCTGGGGTTTGTCTACCCTTTTATATCCTTCAACAGAGATTAAGTTATGGTTGTGTCTCTCATGGCATTAACTCATTGTATAGTAAATATGAAGCCGTGATGTCTCCAGATTTTCTGAATAATTTTTTTTCTATAACCTGATTAAATAAGATGAACCTAGTGCATCTTTTGGAGGGTAAGAAGCAAAAGAGTATCTCACTTATAAGGTGATGCTAGTGGTAATGTATACACTTTCCTCCATTTTGTCCCATTAACAATTGTATGCATTTAGAGTGACTTTGAAGGAGTAATTCTGTTGTTCAGAAACCTTTGATTTTGCTGGTCTTCTTGAAAAGCAGGAAGGAAGTTGTGAAACACACATCATATATACAGATGTCAAATACAGTTAATGAAGATAAGCAGATGCATTCCTTAATAGTAATTAAACCAGAGGAGGGAAACACTGTCCACTTCCATTAAGAATTTTCTCTTCAAGGCTTCTTACCTGACAAAGCATGTCAGTTCCTTCACCTCATTTATACTAATATGCTTTTAAAATTATTCCTTAAAATATACACCACATTAAAAACACCACCAGAATTCTGTGTAATACAGGATTATAGATTTGCAGCTGCAACTGCAATGTAAGTACTTAAGATCGTGACATTTTGCTGTAAGAGGCACACAACAGACGCTGACAAACTACTACACAATATTTGAAATATATTAATGTCAAAGTTATCTCACACTGGAACGCAACAAAATATTTATTGTACATATGACTCTCCTTTCCATATGTCCCAGAATGAGATTTTTCTCTTTTGACAATGGTAAAAACATTAAATAATCTTTACATATTGGTCCATTACCACCCCCTGACCTTTCCTGCTTGTAGCAATGTACACTAGGCTTTACAAAGTTTCACACTGTTGACTGCAGACCACCTTACTGGTCCCTGATTCATCAAGACAGTTTTGAATTCTAATACCATCTTCCAGTGTGCTTCCATATTCTGTTTCATATGCAATTCATTAACTGTACACTATGTATAATCAGTCCAAGTCAATTGTAAAAGTTCTGAACAGAACCATGTCTGCAAATGATCCTTGCGAGGTCTTACTTGAAATGATCTACCAACCTGAAAGAGTTAGCTCTATTTCAGGATGGTTTTAAAACTACGTGAGTTCAGGACAACCTTATAGTCATTACTTTTTAGATAAATCTTCAGGATGTTCACACGAACATCATGTGAGACACGGTCAAAAGTCTTGGAACAGTCAAAGTCTAACCTCTAAGCTAGTCAGTCCTTATTTCTGTCTCATGCAAATCAAACACATCATTGCCCCAACCCCCATTGCATATACTAGGTCTCTTGCACAGACCCTTCTTAGTGTTTCTGTTCACGCTGTTTCCAAGTGATACTGTGGTGCCTTTTGCCAAAGCTGCCTTCCCACTCTGAGTTTGGACAACATGGACTGTGAGACACAATAGGGGAGGAATGGAAAGTTAATCCTATGGCTGCAATGGTTATTCCTGCAGGACACCTCTTTTAAAAAGCTGTTCTCTGGGATCTCCCTTTCTCTGAAGCAGAAGACAAGCAGAATTGGTGTCCTTGTCATGGCTGCTGCTTTGACCACAGTCAACTGGAGGTTCTGGGCCTGAAGAAACAGCTTCTTGTTTGCATGCAAAGGACAGGAACCACAGCAGCATTCAAAGGACCTGTGTTCAGTGAAGGGAAGGGACCTTGGAAATCTACTCTCAGGGCTGCCACATGGGCAGCTCACTCAGTTGCTGAAACTACAACAGAAAGATTTTCTTGAACAAAAAGATAGAGGGCACAGTTTCTGATGCAGCTAGTTGCTATGTAGATTATATCCTGTAGCTCGTGGTCCTCAGGTATTAAAAGGCACAGCAGCCATTGCAGTCGTGGCACATAGCCCTTAGTATAGCACAAAAACCACATTGGGGTGCCACAGGATTTTCAGTGGCATTCTACTGCCACGTGGCTGTTAGGTATGCATTGGGCAATACGTGATGGTGTGGACTCCATAGGTTCACACACTAATATCCCCATTAGACATTAGACAACACTTCAGATGCAGATGGATTTGGTTTCTTCCAAAACTAATCTACTTTGAAAGCACTGAAACTGCTCTAAGAAGCAAACCAAATCCCAGCAAGTGAAGAAAATCTAGGAGTTTATTTTAAAAACCTACCCTACTGCTCTGAACCAGACTGCTGTAGACAGAAACTTATTTTAGGAAGATTGATTCATGAGGCACCTAAAATTTAGATACAGATTACTCCCTTAGCCTACCTTGATTTAACCCACATGGGCTTTCACTATTTTTATACCCATCCTCAGCCTTCTCTCTGCTTTTTTGTAATTCCTTTTTATTTTTTCAGATTATTAAAGTGTTTCTACACTTGCATTTAGCGAGAGAGCTGTAATTTTAATTCTGAGTTTTCATTTCATGTTTATGTATTGGGGTTGTTTATTTGTGAAATGTTTTTTAGAAAGATGTTGTAAAGTTCCAAGTGACTGTATCTAGGACACCCTTGTGTAAGGCAGAATATATAATACACACCCCTAGGCCACAGAGGTATCATGGAATCAGAGAATGTGTCTGGAAAATTCCAGGGATGAGATCCAGTAACACAAATAATTATTTGCATGTTGCAAATATTTATTTGGATTAAATGAAGAATGAGAGAGTTTCTGGCGCAACGACTAGCCCACTGACTGTAATGATAAACCATTACAAACAACTGTGATAAGGTCTCCATTAGATTTTTGTTATTTCACAGTTTTTCACAGAAGAGTTATCCATTTTCTTGTCATCTATTTCCTCTTCTTAGTATAAATAACATCACAATAAACCCTCTGTTCAATGTTTCTCATTAAATGATACAAGTAGGAACATCATACACATCAGAGCCAAAAAACAGCTAAGAAAACCAGGAATAGTGTGTCATAGTGTGGCTAATATGTTAAGGGAACCAGACACCCTGTAATGTCTCAGCTATCACTGGTATCCAGATACATAAAACAGTTTAAAATACCACAATGCAGCTTACAGTAATGACTTTACCTTCATTAAAGAGAGAAGCACTTTATTGCAACCATTTTTTAGTACATGAAAACGTACTTGCTTAGGGTCTATATTGAACTGTACATACATCAAACAGCTGTGCAACCCTGGTTCATGTAGAGCGAGCTCCACAAAGGAAAGCAGCATAGTCATGTTACCACAGATGACTGACTGGCCCTTGTGCATGACATGGTTAATTAGCCTGAGCTCATCACCGGAACAACACTGCTGTATTGCTTATCAGACCTAAGG
This sequence comes from Elanus axillaris, assembly GCA_026212715.1. Taxonomy (NCBI): domain Eukaryota; kingdom Metazoa; phylum Chordata; class Aves; order Accipitriformes; family Accipitridae; genus Elanus; species Elanus axillaris. The sequence continues at coordinate 15,264,626 of JANZLQ010000008.1, forward strand.
TAACATCATTCCTATGTCATGCCATGCAGATACAGATACCAGCTCTCTCAGAGCAGTAAAGAATGGACATATCCATACAGTCATAGATAAAGGGCAGAAGGGCTCAAGTATCATTACCCAGTCTGATCCCATCAATGACAGAGTCCACACACAGAATTTCACAGGGTTATTTCTGCTTCAGGATAAGTAGTCCCCTTGAAAATTAAAACTTGCCTTTAGAGTAATGTCCAACCTAGATTTCAAAACTGCCAGTGATGCCAGACTTCTTTGGTGAGTTAATTTAGCCGCTAATTTCATGGATTGTTAAGAAAAAAAAGTGCTTTATTTTTTTGTTTGAATTTATAGCTTCACCTTTTTGACAGAGGAGCTTGTCAGGTCTCTGACTGTTGGACTGAACAGCTCTTTGCTATTTGTCCTGCCTTTGTGTACCGTGACCAGTTATCCTCGAGTAATCACGTTGATAAGCTAAGTAGATTGAAATTCTGGATACTTTCCAGGTCTTTAATATTCCCATGGCTTTTCTTTGACCCCTCTCCAAATTATTCACATCCATCATGAATTCTGAGCGCTAGAACTGGACACACTATTCTGGTAGCAATTGCTTCTCTGCCAAATGCAGCAATGACTTAACCTTCCACTCCTGTCCAGTGGATACGCCTAATGATAGCATTTGCCTTTTGTTGTCTATGTGGTCTCAATAAAGGCTTATAACGTGCCCTCTTCAGAATTACTACTTCACAGAAAAGTTCTCTCTCCTGTTTTTATGGCTTACATTTTTGTTCCTATATGTTAGACCCTCTATTTGGCTGTACAGAAATGTCATTTGTCTGTCTACTCTTGCTTACCCAGTGTCCCTGGACACCCTTTATCACTGATCTGTCTCTTCTTAATTTATCTCTCCTGTTATCTCTGTGTCATCACCAAATTTTGTCAGACAGAATGTTATGTCTCTTTCTGCAGTGTTTTGGGTTTGTGTGGCGGGCTTTTGGTGGCGGGGCAGAGGCCGCAGGGCCGGCTCCTGTGAGAAGCTGCTGGAAGCTTCCCCGGCTCCAAGCCGGACCCGCCTCTGGCC
>JANZLQ010000008.1:15266219-15367806 GCA_026212715.1 Elanus axillaris
GAGGGAGAGAGAACCGGGAGTAGGGCTGAGCCGGGAAGGTGGGAGGGGTGGGAGGAAGCTGTGCTAAGGTTTGGGTTTAATTCTCAGTGTCCTTGTTTTGGTCTGATTGGTAGTAAATGAAATTGATTTTGTTTTTTCCCCAAGTTGAGCCTGTCTTTTTCCCTTGACCATAAGAGCTGAGTGATCCCTCCCTGTCCTTGTCTTGATGCATGAGCTTGTCTTTATATTTTCTCCTCATCCCCTCAACCCACCAGGGCCGGGAGGGAGGCGTGAGCAAGCAGCCTTGTGGTGCTTTGTTGCCAGCTGGGCTTAAACCACAACACCCAGTCACTGGTAAAAATGCTCAATGACATAGAGCCAAAAATATTCCCGCTGGCATCTTATGGAAAACATGGTTAATCAAACAAGACAGAGATACACTTTTATTTACAATGATGTATGGAGATAAACAGTTTTTCATCAGTGTGACATGTGCTACATTGATGTGTTTTTCTGTAGTGTGTTAATGAAGATGTCATGCAGTTCCAAGTCAAACCTCTACCAGAAGTTTCTCAGTTCTCCAACCAAAAGTTAGATCTTCATTCAAAATATTCAGTAACTTTGCAAAGATCTATTTCTCTTGATTTCATTGATTGAAATTAAAGATATTAACCTTTCTTAATATTTATTAATCAGTGTATTCAAACTTACCTGTTATTTGGCCTGGCTGCCAGGCCTGTATTATTAATTTTCTGTTTTAAAATAGTGGTTCATTGTTGGCTTCTCTCCGGTCCTCTGGAAATTCCAAGGCTTCTTGAAAATCAGCACCAGAGGCTTTTTATACTATTCTCAACACTAGTCTGGACAAAGGTTTGGTTGCAAGATTATTGGAACTGTTAACTTAAAATCAGGCGGCTTCTTGCACCTGCTAGCTATCCTTAGTACCACTGGAGGATATTAAATCATCATCACCCAACAGGAAGACATCATTCATTTTTCTCCCGAGTCCATAATACAGAACTGAAACACTTTTGGAATGCTTCTGCCTTTTCTGTGTCAGCCATTGCAATTCTGTTAAGGTCATCTGTGCAGACCAAGGGCACTCATCCTACCTGATCCACAAGGCAAAACAGCGGGCACTCACCTGAGAGCAAAGGCTGCAGCTCTGGCTGGGGGGTCGGCAGCATCTACCCCAGCGGTGGCCAATGCATCCACCCAGACAGAGCTGCTGAGGGGAGAGGCTGCAGTGCAGGCCTCAGACTGTAGGAAGTGCCTAGACCTTTCTCCTGGGCAGGGACAGGCAGCAGACCTGCCTGCAAAACCTGTGTCCAGGTGGAGGACCTCCCGCAGCAGGTGGCTGAGCTGCAGGAGGTGGTGAGAAGGCTGCATAGCATCAGGGAGGCTGACAAGGAGTTAGACAGCTGGTTCCAAGCACAGTCTGCAGTGGACTTACAGCCCACAGCGAAACAGCCAAACCTCCCACATCAGCACACATGGAAGGGTGGGTGGCCAATAACGTAGAAGAATGGAAGCTTGCAACAGCAAGGACCAGCAGGAGGAAGAGACTTCCCCCCAAAGCCTGAGGTACCCTTGCAGAACCACTTCACCACTCTGCACTGAAGAGGAAAGACCCATCACACCAGGAGAGACGCTGGAGCCGAGTAAAGCAGCCCCATCTGCTCCCCATGTAACAACTCCTGCAACTAAGAAAAGGCAATGGGTGATAGTAGTAGGTGACTCTCTTCTGAGACATATGGAGACACCCATCTGCCTACTTGACATGGTCTCTAGAAAGGTGTGCTTCTTACTGGGGGCTTGTGTAAAGAATGCCACCAATACCAAACCTTGTACCATCCACCGACTATTATCTGCTGCTGTTGTTTCACATGGGCACCAGTGATAGAGCCGGGAGCAGTCTGAGGAGTATCAAGAGCCCTGGAAGTGGTGGTAAGGGACTCTGGAGATCATGAATCCTCCCAGTCAAAGGGAGGGAGTTTGAAAGGGCCAGTCGAATCTGGCGAATCAACAAATGGTTTTGGGTCTGGTGCCACAGCCAGGTGTTTGGCTACTTAGACCATAGGCCTCACTTTGAGAAACCTAGTCTACTGGAGGCTGACAGGGTTCATCTGTCAGAGAGGGAGAAGAGCATCTTGGTCATAGGCTTGCCAAGCTGGTGAAGAGGGCTTTAAACTAAAGTTGCTGGGGGGAGAAACTCAATCCATCCCATAGACAGATAGGAGACAGATAGGAGCAGCCTCACGTTCACAAGCCCTGGTCCTTATGGGGAGCTTCAAGCACCCATATATCTGTTGGAGGTACAACACAGCAGGGCATAAGCAATCCAGGAGGTTCCTGGAATGTGTTGATGAAAACTTCCTTCTCCAAGTGATAGAGGAGCCAACAAAGAAAGGTGCTATGCTGGACCTTGTTCTCACCAACAAGGAGGGGCTGGTGGGGAATGTGAAGCTCAAGGGCAGCCTTGGCTGCAGTGACCATGAAATGGTGGAGTTGAAGATCCTTAGGGTAGCGAGGAGGGTACACAGCTAGCTTGCTACTCTGGACTTCAGGAGAGAAGACTTTGGCCTCTTCAGGGATCTGCTTGGTAGAGGAACCTCCCGCACACTCAACCACCTTTCAAAGATGATGCTGAAGATCACTACAATGACATAAACCAGCTCCCTCAGCAATCTTTGATGCATTCAGTCCAGTCCCATGGTCTCATATATGACCAATTTGCTTACATGATCTCTAATTACAGCACCCTCTACCATGGGTAATATTTCCCCCCCCCAGACTCTGCCACAGAGATTCAGAAGGCCTGAAAGCAGACCTTGCCAGTAGGAACCAAGGCAAAACAGACACTGAGTCAGTCTGTCTTTTCTACATCCTTCATCATCAAGTCATCCATCCCATTCAGCAGTGGATCTGCATTTTCGATACTCTTTCTTTTGCTCCCAATGTACTTATAGAAGTTCTTGTTGCCTTTCCCATCACTCTTCTGGTTAAACTCCAGCCAGGCTTTGGCTTTCCTAACTTCATCCCTTCAAGTTCAAGCAACGCTTTCCATACTCCTCCTTAGTCCATCCCCGATTCTCCTTTCTATGTATTTCCATTTTGTGTTTGAGCTCAGTCAGACATTCCCTGTTCAGCTGAGCTGGCTGCCTGCCACACCTGCTGTTTCCTGCACATCCGGATGGTCTTCTTGTGCTTTGAGAAGTTGTCCCTGGGGATCTCTGCCCTGCCCTGTGCCTTTGGGTGAGGGCTTGCTACAGAAGGCACTGCCAAAGATTTTAGCATTTCTACAATTCTGCTAGAAGAACAGTTTATATTAGTGTTTCCTAATCCACTTCAGACAAAGAAAACCAGGTAAACTGCTTAAACTAAAGAAATCTGTCCAAGTAATTTGACCTGAATTGAGTTAGGGAGCACTCACTGGCTAAAATCACTTTACTGAGTGGATATAAGGCAATAAATGGCATAAAAGTGGTAACAAACAGCTGGAGGGGAACAGACCACTGAAACTCAGTGAATTTATGTCTTCAGCCCATGCTCAAATTGGCAATACTTAGAGCAAAATTATGAAAGGTTGATCTGGCACCAACAAAAGTGAACATTTTTCAAGTTATGCCCCAGAACTACTACCCCCAACACACAAATTTATAATTTATATACATATATATGTGCAATAGTTGAACAAGTAATTTTAAATCCATTATGATATTTTAAATACCTTATGTACCTGTAGATACCTGGGGTATACTGATACTTTCTCTCAATGTCTCTTCTTGACACTGTTTCATATTCTAATAAATACTTCAATATTAATTCACCTGGAAGAATAAAAGGTTATGAGAATAATTCCAAACATAGATTTTAGGCCAGATGAGTGGCAGGAGTTGAGATCATCTCAGACAAGGTTAATATATTGAAATTACAGCTTCATGATCTAGATTATGGGATAAGACCTCAACTTTCAGAAGAAAGTAGAACTACTTTTTCCTTATTTTGTATGTGGACCACACCCTGAAAATATCTGCAAGCTAAGAATTACTCTTACAGTTACTAACTGGTCTTGAACTAGTTGTGACCCCTCCTCATGGTCCTGCTGGATATCTGTACTGCTGGAGCTAAGTGCACAACCACTCCAGCAGTGATTGTGTGAACTTCTGGTTGTCCTTACCCTACCAGCAGGCTTGGAAGGTTTGAAGAATAGTAGAGATGGAAGAAATTCTCTGCAGTTACAGGTGGGCCTTGTCATTGTGCAAAATCACAGTTCCTGGCCTTGAATGTGCCATTGCCCTATTGCTAAAAATGTGTCACTAAGTGGTGTGTCCTGTTGACCATCACTGCTAATTTTGTGGTTGAGATCCACTTGGGAAACACCCTTATCCACACCCTTACCAGACATGACATAGAGTCTTTATCAAAATCTTGTTGGTGCATCTTTTCCATGAGTAGTCTAGGTCTCAGTTTAATAGGATTATGAGGGCTGTCATGGTAGGCAAAGGTTGGGTGTGACTTATTCACCGGCCCCCCTGAGTTTGGTTCTGTGATACATCAGAGGCCACCTCAACATGTGTACCCTGTGAGGTACCTCTGCCAAAATCTCATGAGATGGACAGAGTCCTGATCTATCTGTTACCAACTAAACAACAACCAACTAGATTTTGTATTTGCAAATATAAGTTAAATTTCCAGTTAATTTCAATTATATTTCCGGCAAATAACCAAACTAACTGATAGGGGAAAATATTACTCAGTTCCAGCCTTATATTTAACGTATCAGCTTTTATGAAATTCAGCCACAAATGAATTCTAAACATCAGTTCTTTGGAAAACAGTTAAATGCAGCATTTTTCCTCCATTTCAAATACGTACAGTTCTTTTCAGTTATTCCCTGGCTAAAAATTCTAATGTTCTCTCCACTGTTTATTTTTTCATAATGATTTTGCCATTGTTAAGTCTCCTCCCCTTTACTGGAAATAACATTTCATTTTTCCCTCTCTTCAAACATCCTAGTCTGCAGATGAGCAGGATACAGAAAAAGGCACACCTACTTACTGAATCTAAACATGCCTGAATTATCATGACATCTTCAAAGTGATCCTCTTCCTTCCACTCTGCCCCCCACCCTTGTTGCCACATACATATTACAATTGCTTTTGATGTCAATGTGTCTGGATTCCTGGTTCTAGTGTCAACCATCATCTAGGATACTTAAAAGAAAAAATTGAAAGAGGAAGAACAAGTCTGACTAGGCCTATGTTTTGTTGTAGGAAGCCTTGAGAACATGAATCATTTTAGACATGGGAATAATCAGATTAAAATCAGAGGGGTTTAATCCATTTGTTTTAAGAAGCTGTGAAAATACCTTACAAGACCATGGACTGAGAGCCAAATCTAGATCCATGGTTTTGTATACATAGCATAACTTGGTACTTTGAGTTAAGCTAGAAATCAGGAACAAAATAGATACATTAATGGGTACTTTAATCAGGTATTAGCCATGCTAAAGCCCAAGCAGTGGTTTTCAGTTGCCTAAACACAGATGACTAGAATAATTTGAGATGTCTTGTGCTCTGCCTGTTCTCCCCAGTGTCTCTTTTTGTGTGCCATAGTGATCAGTGTGATGGGTGGTGAGAAAACTCCCTGAGGTCTCTGGATCATCTCCTGCCAATCTCCTCTCCCCCTACCATTTATTGACCAACCTAACAAGTCTACATTTGTAGTGACATTTTGGATACAGTCCCACATCTGTACCAGTGAATCTCCTGTGACAGACTGCTTCTAAGCACGCACAAGATTGCTACCATTTTGGCACAGCTGTGCAGCTCAGCATATATCTCATGTTTATACATAAGTGGGATTTTAAATTATGCCTGTTTTCCAAGAAGACCAGTCTGGCAGGTAGACTCTGTGCACACATAACACACTTCTGAAGCATAAACTCCATGAAGAATACAGCAGTCATGACCATCTTCCTTCTAAAGTTCAAAATCAGGGTATTTGCTATGCAAAAAAAGGGTATTTACTATTCAAAAAAAGGTTATTCACTGTCTTATTCCCTTTCAGCCCTTTATAAAATAACTCAACAGATACAGTACCTTCTAAAAAGCCAGGGGGGCATGACTTTTCAAATGTCAGTTTGCCTTTTCTCACCTCTAAAACGTGTACGACACATCAGGCAGATGCTAGTGTCATGAAGCAAAGATTATCCATCCCTGCTGTTCTTCTGTGCCACTATACAAAAATAAAAAATGCAGCCAAGATTGATCAGTCTGGAGAGCAAGCAAAAAACTGATTACTCTTCTCCAGCAATTAGGACACTCACTCACAAATGTGGGATTCTCATTCCTACTCCAAATCTGCATTTGACATGAAGGAGTCACCAGCTAGCATGAGCACTGAGTGCATTCATGATTTCCTTTTCTTGCTAAATTATGTAAAGCCCTGAATGTAAAGAAAAAAACAACAGTGAAATCTATCCTTCTTCACTAGAAAGAGAATGCCTCATCAACACATTACAAAAGTCATCACAAAGAAGCTGGCTTTGCTTTCTGTGACTAAATAGTATCTATTCAAGTCTTTAGAACAAGAAGGGTAAGGTCAGTTGTCAGAATTGTTTAACTCAGAAATCAAATTATTTTGGATTGCTATTTGTATTTCCTGTTATAGATGAAAAGAAGCAGAAATCCACTAAGCTGCAACTTGTGAGGCAGGCTAGGAATTAGTTCTAAATTCAGATTTTTATTGTGACATAGATAGCAAAGACACATTTGGTTTAACATTGGCACAGATACCCACAAATCTAAGATTGCTGATGGGTAAAGTATTTTACTTTTTTTCAAACAAACTGTGATTAAGACTGAGTTTACCTGAATGTCATGTGAAAGATTGCCTTACAACTCTGGGATTTCTGTCATTGTAATAATTTCTATTTGTTCTTCTGCACTTAGAAGATTTTCTAAAATTTGTCTGGGGGTTTTAATATCTTGCATGTCTAAAAAAATATTTAAATTCAATTTAATTTCCAGTACCATATAGTCTTTTTTTCCAACTCTAAACCAAAATAAACAATAAAGCATGTCAAATTTCAAATCTAGAATTGCACATGTGTGTTCTTTTTCTTTAAGTAAACTTCCCTAACGTTTCAAATTTTAACAAAAACTTTGGAAACCGTTATGCCTTCTTGGTATACAGGTTCTTTGGGATTTTTAAAATAGAATAATTAACTTAATTTGACAGTATGATATAATGGGTATTTTCAGTCCCAAATCCCAGTTGTAGTCAATACATATATTGTGTGCACATCTCTCCAGAACACCATGCGAAAACTCTGGGAAAAGCTAGCCCTTGCAACCAAGGGAAACTACACTCTTATTACCATGTTGGTTGAAGCCAGCAATGCCCTACCTATATAGCCATCTGGTCTCTCAGTAATGTCACAGAGCAGTCCACAGGCAAGCAGCCAGCATTCCTACCCCAGGGCAGAGGACCCTTACTTCCCAGGCTATACATCACACACAGCCTTCACCTGGTCCAGGCAGCCAACAGAGAAGTATGCTGGATTTTTATTATTCCTCAGAATTCCCCAAAATACACATAGTTGTCACTGGCCATGTTGATTCCACATGGCTTCATTTTCTGCCTGGATGCTTAATCATGGGAGATTTGAGAGAATTTTGAATATTCATCCAAGATTCAGTGTGGAAATCCTGAATGGTATCCTGATCTCCTGTCTCCTGGGTTTGATTGCAGCATGACTAGAGATCAACTGCACAGGGTTCACTGAGAACATGGCCCGTATGAAGCACATTTCGTGTTTACTTTCACATTAATGAAATAACACAAAAAGAATAGGTGTTTATTGTCTCCTGCAAACATAGGATTAAAACCCATATGATATTCAGTAGGTGTAAATTTCTAAATTATTAGTGGGTCCCCATTATAGTTTTGGCCCATGCAAATCAGGATTCTTCCAAACACTTACTAGATGTTAGCATGGGCCAGGGACTACTCCACGTAAACATAGTACAGCCACACTAGTTGAGGGCTAAGGAAATTCAGCTCTACGGATGTAGGCCACTCCATGCTAGCAAATGCTTACAGGCACATTTAGTTTATGTGCCTAAATGTAGCATATGGGTACATTTATACTACTAAGTAGAGAGAAACAGAGAGTGGGGTCAAACACTAGACCCCTTCATGATAGCCTTTTATTATTGACTATTTATTAGCTTTCCTGGACATGTTTTGGCTTGCTCATACTAGCTCTCTTCAAGACAAATCTCTAGAGATGGGCTAACCCGAAGCAGTTTGGATGCTGGACCATCTCTGCCACCAGAGAACTATGAAATAGCCCATAGTCCAATTTAACTAGCTAAGGAATAACCTTAATTGGTCAGGAACATCAGTATCCTAAGGGTATGATGGAGGTACTGATAATACCTGATAGCACACTACAAATCAAACCCAGAAAAGTTAGTGAGACTTTCATATGCAGCATAACACAGGAAGATAATGTGAAGTATCTTAGGCTGAGAGAGCAGAGACAAAATAAGCAAACCTCCGCTTCCCAACAGACCATAACATGGCCAGAGAAGACTGTGCCTTCTGTTTTCCATGTTGAAGCTGGACCACTGTGCAGAAAGGGCCATAAGATTCATGCACCCAGAGACAGTACAGGAAAGAAAACACCTTGTTCAGCAGATCAGAGACACAAAGGCTCCCCCAGGGAGTTTGTGTTGTGATCCATGGATAAAGCACTGGTGTAATCCCATAGCTTATTAATAAAAAGTGGTTGAGCAGTCCCAGCAGAACAGAGCTGAAGTCAGGATGCCTTCCTTCCACAAATTTCTCTTCTCACAAGGATTCAGAATCAGGGACCTGGTTGACACCCCATTACCTCACAGACTTTTTCTTTCATCACAGAATCACAGAATGGTTCAGGTTGGAAGGGACCCTGGTCCACTGCCCATGCTCAAGCAAGACCACCTACAGGCAGTTGCCCGGGACCTTGACCAGATGGCTTTTAAATATTTCTCATGGGGGAGACTCCACAGCCACTGCAGGCAACCTGCTCCAGTGCTCAGTCACCCAGTCTCACCAAAAAAAGTGTTTCTTGATGTTTCAGTTTGTGCCGTTGCCTCTTACCTTCATCCCTGCACAGTGATTCAGCTTTAACAGCAAATGAAGACTGTCCCTGGATCTTTATTTTGGCAGTGATTATACCAAATGGCAACTATGGATTCAAAGCTCTTTATAAGAAGGACTTGAAAACCAAGCTCCCAGTTCCTAACTATTTCATGAGAGCCGTGTCCTGCCTCCAGCCACATAATTAACTGAACCCTATGTTGTCCGTATGCTCAGTGGAGCATAGGCACCTATCAACTCCAGCTGGGTTTCTCTTCATTTCATGCAGGTATCTAAGGACTTTCCTGATATATAGGTGCTTACAGTCCACAGAAGTCACTTAGGTACCACAACTAGTAGGCTTAATATAGCCCTACATGTTTTCATTGGCCTGTAAATTGATCAAAGAATGCATCAAAAGACAAACATTCCTTGACAGTATCAGATGGTAAAAAGTATCTTATAAAATCAACAGTTAATAGTATCTAGTAAACACATCATGTCTTAAGCACTATCTTACTTTATTGGAATGTAACAAAGATTCGAAGACATGAAGACAACTAGCAATTATATTAATAATTTTGTTTATTGCTTACTGAGTTACTTAAGTCATCCTGAATGAGACTGAATGACCCGTTTGGCAAGTCTCTCTGAAGAATGGGTACTTAACATTTAACAGAAGCATTATTAGTTTGCCCTTTAATACCCCCTGTACTTCAAACCTGACAGCAGTTCAGCATACATCCTCCTCTGCACTCAATCTAAATCCCATTAAAGTCAATGCAAGTCTCTCCCATTTTAATGGGATTTAAATCAAGCCTTTAATCCTCAGTGTCTGTGTCACTGAGAGACAGAATTATGAATGTGGGTTTGTGATGTAGATACTGCTGCAATGGGAGTGAATGGTAGCAATCTGTGCAAGTCACTATGAAAAAATGTATCTTTCTGTATCTTCCTTATTGATGAGAGCATAAGATCTTGTATCCTTTAAGAAAAGCTAAAGCAAAGTAAATATTTAAGATGTAAAATCTCAAAGCCCTTCACTCTGCCAAATCTATACCTCTGAAGGGATTCATTTGCCTTAATGAACTTGCCTAAAAATTGGAAGCTAATCCTTCAGGTTCCCTTCACAATAAAAGGAAGAGTCATCTCCAGAGGGCAGTTAATCTGATCTGTCTTAGATGTATATTTTCAGCTGAGACAAACAGCCTTCATCTGATACTTATGTCTTGTCATTGATCATACTGGAAAGCTTGAATGGATAACTCAGACTTAGGTATCTAATTTTTAGCTGTCTATAATTAAGGCAGATATGTCTCACCCCTTACTGGATTTTTTGAAAATGGTAAGAGGTACCCTTTAGGCCTGGAAAGAAGATAGTTCACCTTTACTGTGCTGGTGTTCAATTCCATTTCTAAGCCTAGAATCAAGGAGTATAACACACTGGTTTGACCTGCCTAAGAAGGTAATTTTTTTCTTTTTTTAAACTAGAATACATATTTTAGGTAAAAATAACTGTTCTTATGTACATATTTTGAATTATGGGGATACCATCACATCCCTTGTTAGGTTATTGCTATGATTAATCATCCTTACTATTAAACATATTATCCCAGCTCTGATAGAACTTCATCATTTCTTTAGCATTTGATGCAAATCCTCTCTAACTTCGTAGTTCACAGCCCATATGTTCAAGGCTTGCATTAGCCCTTCTAATCACAGCAGTATGTGAGGAGCTCATAGATAATTTGGTGTTCACTGAAACTCCTCAGTGCTTTTAGGCATATTGCTTTTCAAGGCACATATCCTTTAATAGTAATATGGTATTCACTTTTCTTACAGTGAATGCTTCATAATTAGCTGTATCACAAACCTGTGTCTCTCCACGAAAGAGATTCTGCAAATTTGCTCTGCTGGCAGAGCTATTTTAGCAAAACAAGATACTAAAGGATTTTTTCCACTGGTGTATCTACCACACCTACTTTAATGACTCTAGCTAGGCCAAAATTAGAGCTGCATTTTGTGTGGACATATATATGAGTTTAGGGTGTGATTTTTTTCCCCAGCTCAGCTGAGACATCATACTGACAGAAACACTTTCTATCATAGTCCAGATCCGTACTTAAAATTTTGCCCACAGAGCCTTATTAATAGAGTTATGCTAGAGCAAAAAAATGAACCAACTAAAAAGAAATCTTAACGTACACATAGCTTTCAGCAAGAAGTATTTTTAGGGATACAACTTGGCAAGCTCCACTAGGAAACACACACTTATTCCCCTGTTACATGTTTACACACTTCTATACTGCCTCATTTCTAAGTCTTTTGTTGTTATACTAGAGCCATCCCCAAAAATCAGTCCTTTGTTGCTATCACAGAGCTGAAAAAAGTGTGTAACATCTGTTCGAGTCTAGCTTGCAATATGAGCTGCATGAATGCTCTTTCCTCCTCACTATTTAGCTGTTAATTCTCCATGTTATTGCCAAAATATGACTACTATAAAAAAATCACTATTGTGAGAGTTCAGTTGTTGACTATGTGATGAAGTTGCTTTGTTATATATAATGTAATTATTGAACCATGAGCTCTTTTGTTCTCTTTCTGCCTTGTATTTGAGAAAAAAAATCTAAAATATTAAAGTTGCATAGAGGGAGGCAATTTTTTGGGGTGGGTTTTTCTGAAAGTATAAAAAATATGTGCCTAGGACTAAATTCCCACTTGTAAACTACACAGTGGAATATGTATCAAAACACAGGAAATGCCATAAAACTTTGAGTCAGATAGAAAATGTATAGCTGTGTCTGAGCAAGAGTATTCTTCAAGCCACTAAGTTTTACATATAGCACATATATTAATGGATATGGTTTGAGCTAAGGAAAGAGTTATGGTGACATAGAAACCTAAGGATCTTGAAAAAGTGAACAACTTCACTGGTATGAAAAAGACTTTTATATAACTCAGGGAAAAAAAAAGACTTGTATGCAGTTGAAAGGCCCTAAGATCTTCCTAGTAAAATCATGATCAATCAATCTACCGTTGGGGAAAAAAAAAGAAAATAAGCAAGTAGGAAGAGTGAAGTAAAACCAGAATCAGGAGTCGATTTTTAATTTGTTTGTGGGACCACTTGAGCACTTAGAGCTCACAGCTACCCAATTGATGTAACCACAGCACTAGCACTAGGTTGCTTGTGCCTTGTCATTACAATGCTTCCTTTTGTCTGACGGCTGCAAATGTTTGACAGTCATTAGAAAGTCATCCAAGGAAATACTTCCTTTCCATGTACAAGATCCTTGTCGTGGATTTTTTACACTGAGCTTTCTCAGTAATTCAGCTATCATTAGCAAAAGAATAGTTTCTTACAGCCTGCCTCAGCCCTTAAGGGTCTTTTATAAAGAGGACAGAAGCTCTTTGTTGTCACTCCTTCACACGTTAGTAACAGAGGTTTAACAGAAAGAAGAGGGGCTTGTTATATGCCCGCTGCAATTTGTCTTTTTTTCAGTTCATTCAGATCTTCATCATGTCTAACCAGAAGATGGATTAACCCAGATCCAGGGTGACTGTTTCCATACTAAATAGAAAATTAATTTGAAAAAGGCAGACAGAATAATCTCCCCCTGCAAATCAGCTAATGAGACAGTGAATATTCCTGCATGCCAAACAACATTTTTATAAAACAAAATGCTGCTCAACAAATGAAAGTAAACCTCAGTTATATATTAACTGGATAATTTTGATATGATCATCGTTTTGCCTAGCTGATGGTTTTTTTGTCTCTGCTGCCTCATTCTTTCCATGCTACCTATGCACATCCGTTGCAGAGCCCCCCAGTTGTCCTGCACAAAGCAGTAATTTACAGCGATTGTTTCTAATCCTGTTGCATTTGGGGCTGCAATCTGATATGTGTGATGAGGCTGTCAGCTGGTGTAAAGTAGGATTGCTGTACCGATGATAGCAAAGTCAGGCTGACTCAACACTAGCTGAGCCTCAGCTTCCTCAGTTCTGCCTTTGGCAGGGTCCACACACCCAAAATGACTTGCCACTTTTTACAGTTCTAGCAATACTTTTGATGAATTTGGGACCATGCCCAGTATGAATCATAGGCAACTATCCAGCACTGCTGCTCAGGGCAGGAAGTTGTAGATCTTACCATTATGGCCCAATGAGTCACTTAGCTTTCTGTGAAAATTTCTGTTGGTTCAGAATTTCATAAAGGGATGATGAAAACCAAAGAGACACATAAAAAAAGGGAGTTTGCAACATGGGAGCCAGTGCCACATGTCATGCTGATGTACTAAAAACCTCTGTGAATTTTTGAAAGTCAGGAGCTCTCAGCCTAAGAAATTTTGAGAGTGTCTGAATGCCGAAGTTTAACATTGCTTAAGTGCAGCTTATCCAGGAAATGGTATCTAACCTGTGTTTTTCTTAGAGTGTTGGTTACGTGTTCCATTTTATTTGGTAACAAAATTAATTCCTGCAAAGTTCTATCCCCTTCTATCACCTATTCCAACTCCCTGTTGTAGTTCTCCACCCTACACTGTGCTTAGGAAACATCACAGGGATGTACCAGGTCTCTACAATGATCTAGGTTTTAAAAGAAGAAAAAAAAAATAAAAAGCCCTTCCCCCTGCCATAGCTGTTGTGGCTTTAGAAAAAGTTGATGTGGGGGACCAAGCAGCTGTGGATGGATAGGAACCTTTCAAGCCATTTTCAGCACTGAAAAAAAAAAAATCTGTAATGTGTAACTACAATAAATAAAAAAAAAATGCATATGGGTATGTGGGAAGTATTTAAATCTTCTATATCAAGAACAGTGCAATGTGGGTCTACTAGTCTAGTTCACAGGGAACAAGTAGTTAGGGGATGTTCTCTCCCTACAGGTAAAATTCTTCCAGATACCTGATCAGTTTGTGTGACCTCCTCAATTCAAGGAGTGTAAAAGTCTTAGTATTGGCACAAGTTGGTCATGTGTGTGCAGTTCAAGATATTTGTAAACAGCCTGGCAAACCTTAAGCGACTGACCAGTAAAATGGCAGGTGGAATTCAATAAAGATAAATGTGAAGTCATGGGAGAAACCATTTGGAAAAACCCCCTGGTATCACATGTAAAAAGGTGATTACTTATAAAATGAGCTTATATATTCTGGAGAAAGATCTTGGGGCTAGGCTAGATAGCACTGTGAAAGCACCAAGTTGATGCTCAAAAAACAGGTAGAATATTAGGAAACATTAGGCAAGGAATACCAAACAGAACAGAAAACATTGCTATGTCATTGTTTAAATCCGTTGGTCACCCACGGCTTGAATAAATACTGTGTATAGCTTTGATGTCTTGATCGTAGAAAGTAGGAACTGACAATGACTTGCCCTGTTTTTTTCTCTTCCCTCTATGTCCACATATGGACACTGCTAGGGCAAGGTACTGTGATAGAGAGACTCCTTGTCTGAACCATTCATATAACCATCGAACGGTTTGGGTTGGAAGGGACCTTAAGGATCATCTCGTTTCAACTCCCCTGCCATGGGCAGGGACACCTTCCACTAGACCAGGCTGCTTCAAGCCCCATCCAGCCTGGCCCTGAACACTGCCAGGGATGGGGCATCCACAGCTTCTCTGGGCAACCTGTTCCAGCGCCTCACCACCCCCACAGTGAAGAACTTCTTCCTCACAGCTAATCTAAATCTGGCCTCTTTCAGTTTAAAGGCATTACCCCTTGTCCTGTCACTACACGCCCTTGTAAAAAGTCCCTCCCCAACTCTCCTGTAGGCCCCCTTTAGGCACAGGAAGGCTGCTGTAAAGTCTCCCTGAAGCCTTCTCTTCTCCAGGCTGAACAACCTCAACTCTCTCAGTCTGTCTTCATAGGAGAGGTGCTCCAGCCCCCCTGATCATCTTCATGGTCCTCCTCTGGACTCACTCCTTTTGTCCTGTCCTTCTTATGTTGGGGCCCCCAGACCTGAACATAGTACTGCAGGTGGGGTCTCACAAGAGTAGAGCAGAGGAGAGGGGGAGAATCACCTCCCTCGACCTGCTCGTCATGCTGCTTTTGGTGCAGCCCAGGCTATGGCTGGCTTTCTGGGCTGCAGATGCACATTGCGGGCTCATATTGAACTTCTTATCAACCAGCACCCCCAAGTCCTTCTCCTCAGGGCTGCTCTCAATCCATTCTGCATCTAGCCTGTATTTGTGCTTCCTATGCCTTTACATGTGTGTGGAGATTATTTTATGATTGAGAACTACTGCTAACAGTTCTGAGAAGTGAGTGTTGGCAGCCAGTTCCAGCTGAAAAATGTAATTTGGCAATGGTTTACCTGTTATATACTCAACACTGTACCTACATGTGAGGATAGAGGGGATGAAGGCTCGATTACAAAAAGAGCATTTGAAACACTATGCATATGAGATCACTTCAAGTATAAACAGCAATCAGTCTGAACAACTTGCTATCTTATCTATACAGATATAAAGTTGAATGCATATGCACATGGAAATGATGTTATATGATGCAATAACTGCTCAGTACTGTGATCAGGGTTAAATATGGCTCAAATATATCTTCAGTGTCTGTGACCAAGCCATGACAGGTACAGACACAGACTGCAATTGTCTAAAGCAGTGCTTTCACTGGGTTATAAAATAGCTTAAGGCTGCTACACAGAGAGGGCTTTTGACGCCATTCTCCCATGCCCAGTTCAAGCCCACCACAGCTTTCCCACAGCTGCACACAATGCCAGTAGTGCACCACCAATGCTGGAAAGCTCACAAGCAAATTTGTTTGAATGCTCAACTATGAACAGTTGCAAACCCCATGAGAAGCTGATTATATCCTCTTTGTATCAGCAATATTTACTATGTGGAAAATCACAAGCAACTCAAGTGATGTATTTCTGCTGCTGAAAATAAAATATCATTTTCAGATCTCTGAAAATATCACAGACTTCAGTAACATCAACAGTATCCCATTGTTGGTAACAGTTGCAAGTAACACACACCCCATTCACTTGACTACTTGAACACTAAGGGAGGTATTCTCTTCCTCATTCTGCTTCCCCTCCACTCAGCTGCTAAAATGACAAAAGGAGGCCAGCTGAATGCTATGGGCATTTTTATGGAATATAAACCTCATGCATTCACATGGTCTTAGGAAAACAGTAGTGCAGACACACTCAGCTGCTTCAGAGCAACTAAGCAATACGGAGATACAAGTCGGACTAAGAGATCAGCATCAGCTCACATCAGCACTGTGTCTACGCTGCTTTCTGACCATGAAAAGAAAAGGAACTGAAGACCTGACAACATCTTCCTCAGATACTTTACTTGGATTAGGGCTCACAAGCAGTTTGAGTAGCTGGTCACCCTGGATACTGATATTTTGGGTGTCAGCTGGGAAAAGCAGGTTCAAAGTTAAGCAGCACCCTGTTCAAAGCAGTGATGAGTTCTGGTGGAAGAAGGTCTAACTGATGTTCAGCAGCAGGGAGAACAGTTTTTCTAAAATAGAACATGTGTAAAGTATTTCAGAAACAAGGAATGTACACAATATAGTCATTGTTGCAGTAGCCATGAAATACTCTTAGGTATATATTAAAAAAGATTGCCTGCTGTTAACGAGAAGCAACATTCATAGTGCAAGAGATGTCAAAAATAAAACATCTTATCCAGAATAACAGTAGAAGAGATAAGGACAGTTACATCTGTACCATCATTCACTACACAGGGATCTTGGACAATCTGAGGCCTTGAGCAATGAGCATGTAGCTAATCAGAAAGCTGCAGCATTGGTTCATACCTGTGCTGGTGTCTAACCCAGGACTGCACAGTAAAGGGAGAGGAAGCTTCCTGAAGCACAAGAAGCTGGCAGTAGTGCCAGGAAGAAAGGACCCAAACCCTCGGGACCTCTTCAGCCTCAAAGAGTCTTTAGGCAGTGCCACCACCTTCTTCTTTGCGCATTTTCAAGTGAAATTAGTGCTCTCCATGTGTGTTAACCAGTCTGATCACTGTGAATCAGCCTTGATCACAGAAAATTTCTGAAGTGGAGGTTCCCACAGGTCTAGATTGGGAAACTTCTGAGGATACATGAGATCCTGCATTTTCAGCACTCGGAGAACTCTGCTGCAAGTCTAATAGAATTACATGTTTTCAAGAGCTGTCAGCTATATACTGTAGACATCCTTCATTTATCTTCTGAATCCGGGCATCAAAACTCAACCTAAATCCATCTGAATACCTCTCAAATCCCAGTGGGAACATTCTAATTTAACACTGAGAGTGCCTTCTGTACCTGAGCATAGTCCCAAATTATACATATTCTCAAAATGTATTAAGCAAAATTGCACAAACGTATTGTTTTTGCAGAGAAGGTGTCACATGTAAGAACCTCAGGCATGCTCTGCTGGTGCTTTTATCTCTTCCAGGATGATAGAGTTTAGAGAAACCCTCCCTTAACTAATGTGATTTGACTAGGTGCCTGAATCTATGTGAAATAAATTCAGAATATGTGGCCTGGACAAAAGGCTGTTCACAGCGAATATCTAGCTAAGACTCCATTTAAATATCCTAGTGAAGTCAACTGGGTAATCATAAAGTACTATTCATGTACCCTATGAATGCGGGAAGCAGAAACATTCTTTCTACAGAAGAAAAATCTCATTAAAAACCCTGCTGCATTTCTTCTAAAAGCAGCAGAATATCATCATACCAGAGCATTCAAGTCTGAACTCAGAAGGGAAAGCAGGAAAAAGAAGGAAAAACAACAGCGATGACCTCCCTCATACTTTAGGAAATTCTTGTTTGGAAGAGTTGCATGAGAACATACAGACTTAATGTTTTTGGTTTCTTATCAGGCTGGACAAAGCTCAAACCAACAACCTCAAGGTTAAAAGCCATACATGTCTTTTCCATGTTCCTTAACAATCCAACCCTTCCCACTAATAAAGTATCTTATTCAGAAGTCCACACCACTGAATTACATATAGCTTGTAAAAACAATTAAGTGTAGACAACCAACTGACAATTAGACCATGAAGTCTGTATCCCCTCAAACAGAGGACATGAGAAAAAAGTCTGATGCTCAGCTGCTCTAAAGTCTGAGGTAGTGAAGTGATACCTGTCAAGAGCAGATAAGGGTCAGGTATTTGGTGCTTAATAGTTTGCATGTTTTAAGGACAGCTTATTTATTAGGTGTATATGTGGGAGATATTCCAGAGTTATCTATTCCTGAATGAGCTATGAACCTCTTAAATTACCATGTTGTTTAACTTTTTACAATTTCAGTTTTTACCCTGGGTGATGGAAAGGAAACTCATCTTCACCATGGAAATGTTGAAAGTTTCACCAGTGCCAGAGACTATTTCGTAGGTGTGTTTCCTGCAGTGCTCTTCAATTTTTGATGAATAGTACTCTTATTGTTTGTGCATACTTTTTCCTTCCTGTATTTACTTACTGATGTTTTTCTGATATATGAAACATTAAATTCTGAGCTGGATAAGTTACTTACCTGTAAGTAGGTTTCATCAAGATGTGTTGGTCAAAAACCTCTTCGCCCTAGGTACACAAACCCATCAAATGCTTAGCTCAAACTATTTTTCTCTCCAGCAGCCCCAGCACTGTGTGTGCATCTTCTATTCTGTCCCACGCAGACAGTATAGGGAGGTGAGCATTTTCTGCTCCCCCCTTTCCTTGCAGCCACAGGATTCCGGAGTACAGGGCACTCCAAGGAAGAAGATGGAAGGAGGCGGTTATAAAATGTACATGTGTACAGCATAAGAGCTCCATTCACAAGTCCCATCTCTGGATGTTCATTCATTCCACTTTGTATGACCCAAGTGTCTACAGGTATGTCTGAGGTCTGTGTGAGCAGGGTATTGATTTGCCAAGAAAAAGCGTGCGTGTGCGTGTGCAAGAGCAGAGCTAGGCCAAAATCCATCCTGGAAAGGTAGGGTGGGCGTAACTAGCAAGGTTTAGGCAGCAGGGTGCTACAGGAGTGACTTGTGTGGGAGGAGGCCATGAACCATCCTGTACAATCGCAGCCAATTCCAGCAAGCTCAACAACCAACCCAGCCTGTGCCAAAACACACAGCGCCTCTGCTCAGACATGAAAGAAAGGGCAGTAGCTGCTGGGGTCTCAAAGGGATGCACATGAGGAGACACAAAAGGAGACAGAGGAGGGGACATGTGAAGATACAGGAGGAGGCACACAGAAGGTGACATTGAGGGGGACATAGATGGAGATGTACTCTTGACCAGGTCCTACTTGCCAGAGGACTGCAGCCCATGGATAAGCCTATGCTGGAGCAGGTATGCCCCTGAAGGGACTGTGGAGGAACCCACACCAGACCAGAAGAATAAGAGCAAGGATGAGGAGGAGCAACAGAAAGAAACCATTATGTGCTGATCCCAAACTCCTGTGCCCCCATTGCCTAGCTGAAGGGATTGAGGGCTGTCTCGACTGACTTTGAACCTGGGGAAAGGGGTGGGAAAGGGCTTTCCTTGTGTTTGTTTAATTGTTTTCTTTGTTTCTCAATACCCAGATCCGTAATTGAAAGTTTATGTTGATTGGCTATAAATTCAATCCAGTTAAATTCACAGAGGCAAGACTGTTTTGCCCCAACAGGACAGGAGAAGCTGTCTTCAGTTGAGGTTCTGGAAGGGAACAGAGGAGGT
Source organism: Elanus axillaris (assembly GCA_026212715.1). NCBI lineage: Eukaryota > Metazoa > Chordata > Aves > Accipitriformes > Accipitridae > Elanus > Elanus axillaris. The sequence continues at coordinate 15,285,985 of JANZLQ010000008.1, forward strand.
GACACCACTTCTACAAGTCCTTTATGTCCTTTGCACTAGGAAGGAGAAGCCTCTGTTTCTGATCCCATCCATGATATCCATGTGGTCCTTTCTGTAGGCCAGCAGTGGAGTAAGAACTAATCTTACCTGGGTAATGTTGTGGTGCCTTCTTCCTTCAACTCTCCACTTATGCAGGAAACACTTCAGTTTCACTCTTCCTGGAAGGAAGGAAGAAGGAAAGAAGATGGTGGAAAAGCTGTACAGAAAGAAGTGGCATTGTGGTATGACAAGGAAACCAAGTGCTGCCAACAGCACTTGTTTCTAGAAAGGTTTATATTCAGATGACTTCTTGTCACAAAGCTGGCATTCCTGTCTCTGCAATATGAGAACTCTCTGACAGTTCAGAAGTTGGACAGAAAGGATGTTTCTCTCTTTATCTCCATTTACAAGCCACCCGAGTCTGTTGTTTTATTTCTGAGCAGGATACACAACAAGTATTTCTTTTTTTCTATTTTCTTTTTCCTAGAGGTCAGTAATTGTGTGAAAAAGAAGGATGAAACAGATGAGAAAACAAAAAACATATGGCATACAGCCTGGATGTATATTTTCATCCACGTGTCTTCCTTTGCATTTGTGTCACATTTCTGAGTACCTGTTATTTTTAGCCTCAGAAAAAAAAAGGGGAAAAAAAAAAGAAAAAAAAGGGGGGGGGGATGGGACATGACTGTTAGAAGAAACCTGGCCTGAGTCAGTTGGTGGTATTTCATTAAAGTCCTAAGTGTGATGCAGATAGACAGTCTCTGCACAGTAGGTGTAATTTAGACAGTGTAAAAAGGCAATTTACTATTGACCACTGTAACCCACAGGTCCAACTCAGCCTGGATGAGTCCAAAAGACTCAGCTTCATTGTAGCATGAAAAAGTACATCAAAGAGTAACTATACCTCATAACAGTGTAGGTATTTCAGAGATAGGCACTTTAAAAAGGTTAAAAGATAAATTGTCTTTTTACAACTTTTTTCCATGTAGACACACAAAGAAGTCAAACCATTTTATTGCATCAATTAGCTTGACAACTCTACTGGGTAAATTATGAAATGAGACTTCTTTGCATTACTTTTTGTGTACCCAAATTCATCCTGTAATAGTCACTCATTAAAGCATATACTGCATCTGAAAATCTCAGTATTTCCAGTTTAGTGAAATTTTTGTTTTACTAATTCCGTTCTCTGTGTTTGGCTGTAAACACTGCATATATTAATACTGAATATAGTTTAGATCAAAATACTGTTTAATTACCTAAAGTGTTACTTTATTACAAAGAAAGGGAGTTCAATATGAAGGAAAATGAATGTGTAGTTACTAAGATGTTACAATGACAAATGAGTTAAGGGAATGACATTAATATTACAAGGACACATTCCAAAAGACACTAGTTGAAAGAGCTTTGTGTCATTAACTTTATTGGGAGCCCTTCCAAAAGACTCAAGTTGAAAGAACTCATGCCATTAATATTATTGGGAGTCATTCCAAAGAAACAGTAGTTGAAAGAGCTTCTTGTAGGATGATTTATTTGTTGGTTTAAGCAGATAAGTTAACCCTTTTGGTATTAGATGCTGCATTTTGACAGCAATTCACTGTACTAATGGTTCTTATAAAGGGAGCTGGGGTATCCTGGACTAATATTCACTAAATGTTGAAGTTAACCATTTGAAATCAGGAAAGTGTTTTTCTGTCTTCTCCAAGCCCCTTTAAATAATTTTTATGTTCCTTTCTCATGGCATAAACACTAACATTTATTCTCCTGGTCCTTCGCAGTTTGGTCCTTCTCTATTTCTGATGTCTAGCACTGACCTGTGTTGTTACTATTACTTTTTCATTTGAAGTGCCCTTTTTCTGCCAGGACAGATCATGCCCCTGCAGACAAGTTCTCAAAATTTTTAATTTATTTGCCAGTGCTTCTGTACTGATAATAGCTTGAAATGCTCACTTGTCTTCTTCCAAAAATGTCTCTGCATGACAGTCTCACACAGGGTGCTCTTTGTGTACTGCTCTGTGAATCCATTACTAGGAAATTTTCCTCGGTCTCTTGCATGATGAGGGAGATAGCTTGTGTGTTTGTTATGCTGGATAATACTGTGTCATAGCTCTGTTCTATTTCCACATCTTTTCATACCCCTCTCTCAGCTCTTGTCTCAGATAACTTTGGGACTGGGTCTGTGTTTTCTGTGCTTGTTAGAAAAGCACTGAATATAGGGGAGTCCTGGACATTGTAGTATTCCAAATAGTGTAGAATCTAAACTGTCGCATTGCTATGTCCCGTGTTTCACACTCAGGTCTTAGTCCTTTGATCTTCTTGGTTACATGCATATTATTTATCACTCAAGATCCCATTGCGGGGTGGTGTTGGAAGGCCAGGAGCCTAAACAGCTCCCTTGTGAAAAAAAATTGCAAGCATGAACTGGAAAACAGTGCATGCCAGGGTTTTGTTCCTATATAAAATATAAATCCTGCCAGATCTGGCTTCTTCAGCCTGCAGCCTTCATGGCCTTGTGTGCCCTTCCTGATTCTCATGCTATAGACCAAAACAACATGCCTTAGCCTTGGCAATACGCTACAAAACATTCCTGTGTCAGATTGTGAGGCAGCCGTCTCGTTTGTGTCCATTGCTGAACAGAATGGTGCTAAACAGCATTTAAAGAGGTACCCATTGGCATCAAGAGGATAATAACTCTCATGGCTGCACCAGTTCAAATTCAGAAAATATCATCTGAAGCCAATAAAAGAAGCTGGAATTTGAGGGAAGATTTGGTATTTCCAAAATATGCAGAATAATTTGGATGAAGAAGTAACTATCCAATATGTCCATGATCCCATGTGCTCAGGCCAAGACCCTATAGAGAGGTGTCAAGAGTCCAAGAGATAGGTCTGTGTCTCAGCATCTGCAGACACCTCAGGGCCCAGCTGCACTACACTGCACAGAAGTAGCCTCCAGATGGTGGTAACCATGGTGGTGAGGGCCCAGGAAGAAGTGGACAGGCACATGGTCATGGCATTCATGAATCTCCTCACTGATCAACAACGCTCTGCAGGATCAGGGAGTGATGCCTGTATCAATTCACACAGTTGTAGGTGCTAGTACTGGGAAATCTGAGGGAAGTGTCCCTTTAGTGTCTTACATGCACAGTGGAAAGATGCACTCACTGTTTCAGGGAGGCCAAGAGCACAGCAATGCATGGACATGGACACCTGGCAGAAGGCTCTTGCTTACTTTTACTCTGATTTCCCTGGCTTGGAACTTTCTTTCTTCAAACTGGCTTGGGCTGGACAGCCCCTCAGGGCCACTTCTTGTCCATAGCAGAAAGGCACTGATGATGGCATGTTGCTGCTGCAGGGCAGGAATGAGCTCCCCACAAAGAACTTCATATATGTTCCCATACCTACCTTAAAGTTTTGGAGGTACTTTGAGCATCCCAAGTCTAAAATATAATGCTACCACCAGAGAGTGTTCCCCTCATCCAAAACGGTTGCTCAGCAACTTAGACTGTGGCTGCCTCCTTCACAAAGCAAGATAAAGGGTAATGTCCCAGTCAAAACAGCCTTGTCTGATAGCATCTGAGATGAGAGAGGTCTGTCTTGCCAGAGTCTGCTCATCTTGTGCTATACGTCTTTGCTCCAACACATGGGGTATGAACAAACCTGAAATATTCTTCCTGGTCAAAGGCATAACACTGCCACTAACAGCATCAGCAGCCACAGCAACGGACAAATTATGTAGCAAGCCCAAATAAGAGGTTAAGTGCCTGTCTGTCACATAGAGAACTGGAGACATTTAAAACTCAGCTGGACAAGATCCTGAGCAATCTGATCTAAGCTGACTCTGCTTCAAGCAGAGAGTCGTATCAAAGGGCATCAAGATGTCTCTTCCAACTTAAATTACTCTTTGATTCAGTATTCTAACATGTATCTATGCTAGAATATCGTCATGCTCAACTGTAAGAGAAAAAGAATCATTTAACTTAAAAGACCAATGTGGAGTCCACATGAAATCATTGATAGTTACTGTGATGGTACAATGTAAAGCTTGAAAGTTCTTTGAGGCTGAACATACATTCTTTCTCTCTGTCTTCATTACATATGTGATAAATAGAATGTATATAACAGACAGCATGGACTAACTTTCAAATTACTTTTTTATGTACAGTACTCTTCCTTGCAGTAAATTGTTCACTATACAAGACACATTGTGACAAATAATATATGTAGCATGAGACTACAATCTTTTAATGACAGTCTTGGACTAATTTTCAAAGGAGTATGCAGATAGCTGTAGACTTAAATATGAAATCCTGTTCTGTAACTGTCTTTCAAGGCCAAAGTATACTTGCAGCTGTATTCAAATAGGAGATGTGTTAGTGATAATCTTAAGTGTAAGCATGCATATCCAAACAAAAGAACCCATATCAAAGAAACAACTTTCTGGTGTCCAACACATAGCAAAGTGCTACTTCACCCTTGTTATTACAATCTCTGTCTCTGTTTTTTTATTCCTCAAAGTTTGATGTTGATATGCATATATTTGGTATGCCTATACAATGCAGACATAATAGCTTGTGTGGTGCCATAGAACCTTTAAGAAACATGGAATTAACCTTAATTTTATAAATATACAACCAGAGAAAGTCTCAGGACCACAGAACTCAGAAAATACATACTCAAGGCAGACACAGGGTAGAAGAAAGGAAGAACATATAAGCACAGCAAACAACGTAGTAGTAGCAAATATTAGCTCTGTTAGCATTGTTATTATTGGCTTTATTTTTTGCTTAAATCTTTTCAATGGAGCTCTGAGAGGAATTAGGTACATGGAAAACCAAAAGGATAGGAGTAAATCTGTAAGCAAATTGAAAATCTGTATGGACAACAGGCTATACAGAGTTAAGAGAGCAGAAATAAGCTTTTAAAGTCATCGCTGTTTCAATGCTTTCAGCTTCCACAGTTTATGCAGTGGCAGAACTTCACTCATTGGGTCACTCAGCTCTGCTGCTTCTTTCGTAGGTTTTAAAACCTATATGGCAAAGGAAGGCAGACATCTAAGTTCTGACCAACTTACCATCTGGATGGGCAGTGAGGTACTCCTAGATGTCCACATCACAATGTGTTTAAGCACAACAACTTCTGCTCCGCCTTTGTTCCTAGCTCTCATTTCAATGTAAACTGGGAAAGATGTGTATCTTCATCACCTCAGTCCTAGATGCACTTCCAGCCCTTGTCATCTAGACATAGCCCTGGTGATTCCTAGTCCATACTTTTCAGTTTGAAAAGCATACAGCTTTGCAAGGATCTTTAAGCATCAATTGCCTATGCAGAGTATGAACAAAAAGAGTGAGTACTAGCTAAGGATAAGTCTTTTAAGAAATAACAAAAGCAATTAGCAGAGGGTGGCCCCACCAGCCAGTTCAAGAGGGACTTTTAGACCCAGATGGAATTTTGGTTCAAGGAAACAAAAAAAAGGTCATTCTTGTAATCTTGCTTTTATAAAAAAGACCATACAGGTCATTTAAGGATTGAAAGACCTGAGAACAGAAATGCTTTATATTGGCTTAGCTGAACAGAGATACTGAAGAAACTTTCAAGATGTGTTGTATATGCCAGAAGAACAAGCCAAATCAAGCAAAAGAACCCCTACTGGTGGCACAGGAAAAATTGTTCCCCTGGAGCAACACAGGCTTAGATTTGTTTAGATTGGCCAAGAAAATAAATGTACTTTTTTTCTGGACAAAGTTTACTAAGAAGCAGTATTTTGTGAAGATTGGGTACAGGCAAGTTACTGCTAGTGCACCCTTAGTCATAATCCAACTGACTTTGAAGAAGTTTACTACAATTAAATTACAGGATATAACAACTAAATATAGGTTGCCACCTGTAGGGCTTTTTTTTATTTGTTTGTTTTTTGTAGATAGGGAGAATTATAATGCTTTTACTGATGATAGAAGTTGATGTCAGAGTTTTGTGGAAGAATAAATACAGCTATATGCAATATGATCTGATGGTCATGGAGTTCTCAACAATCCCTTGACTTGAAGCACCATATATGCACATGATGGAAATCAGTGATCAGAAAACAAAGGAGATGGAGGAAGCACAAGGTCCAGTTAAAAGTGTCTCATGTCATGCACTCTAATCATATGACAATTGACCAAATTTTCTTAACTTCCCACCTTTTCCTATTCATACTGTGATTAGACCCAGCACTGTAAACCTCAGATGGTCTCTGATATGGTTGTCCCACATGCTTATGAACTTGGCATCAATAGACAAATGCAGGTATCTCCAGTTTCAGGAGAGGAGGTAAGAACCATTCAGCTTGACATCTTTTTTGTTTGAGATAGTAATGATTGGGCAGTTGTTAGAACAGGTAAGACCGCTAAATCTCAGGTCCTTAATACTATAAAAAACAACCACTTACAATTTCCTATAAACAGCAGTTTTGATATTTCGAGAGAGAGACCTGCCAGTGAAAGGCACCTCAGAGACTAGTCAAAAACAGTTACTAACCTCAGCACATGATAGGCAGTTTACATAGCAGGTTGATTACAAATATTTGGAAGTAAGCCTCATACATGTTGCGAAAGGATTGATATTTCAAGTGAGCTGAGCAAAGAAGATCAGCCTCACTAAAAGAGCTCTGCATGCATGGCAGCTCTCTTAGATTATGCCTCCTTTCTGGCATAGAGTGGAAAGAGGGGGAGTTAGAGGAATGAATCAATAAACATGCTGAAATATGTTTTATGTTCATTTCTTGTTGCATATTTATCTAAAAATTCATACAAACAAAAATACTATGTAACTGCAACTCTAGTAAAAGGCCTCTAAATCCTTCATCCTAAAGTGGGAAGTATAATAGACCTCCGGACTTCACACCTGGACGGTCCAACAGTGAGTGACATACAATCAAAAGTAAGAAGCAAGTAACCAGAGCTCTAAATCTCTTGCTAGATAGAGAAGGACTCAAACTAGTAGCTGTGTACTTCAGGGAAGGAGCTGTGCATTGTTTCTGCTTCTTTGCTTCCCATCCCCTCCCTTCCTCCTTCCCTCCTTTCTGCAAAACACTAATTAATCGATTCATTTGCTTGGTTCATCACATACATCTGCAAAAGTATTTGTCCAGACAAACTAGGCTTGTTTTCCCCAGTTTCTAGGTGAATATTCAGATCTGTTTTAGTAAAGAAACTTCTAGAAGTCTTCTGTTTCTGCCAATAAGGCCTGACAAAAAGATTACTGTTATTAAATTTTATCTGGGAAAATAAGATGTGGTGTATGAAAACTTACCTTTAAGGGGTTCATGTTGGGAAGTGTGTCATGGATTAAAAGGATCTCACTCTGTTACCACAGACCCTGAGTTTACATTTAAACTCCTCAATAAAGTGTGCCACTTTGGCTGGCCTGAAGGCCACGTGGCACTGGCTTGCTTACCTGAAACTGGCTTAGGACTAAACTCTGGGAGTTGAAGCAGTCTAAAACAAAGCCAGAGAACGAGCTAGGAATTAATCAATGTAGGTTACATGGGGTATAGTGCCTGAGCTCCTTCCCCAGCCCTCTTCTGTTCAGCAGTGATGACTGAGCCCTACCCTCACCTTTCAACACCTGCTGTGGAAGTGAGACGGCACCAACATACAACTAATGAGTGCCTGCACCCTTTTCAAGAAGGAGGCTCAGGAGCAGCTTGGTAGTAGGCCTTACCATGTGACAGGTGGGTGCGCAAGGTTTGAGTCATATAGTTTCATTTTGTGCTGCAGGACACAAAAGCAAAGAGACCAGAGGGAGCACAGCAAAGTGCTGCACCTGAGATGTTAACCAGAAACCAGAGCAAATCCAGCAACAAAGTCTGGAGTGTATCAATTGTAAGAGAGAGCAGAGTCTGTCCAAGCAATATAGAAAGGTTGATTCTGAGCTCATACCACTTTCAGGCATCAATGAATATTGCAAAGAGCTGCAGTAATGCAGCTCAAAAAAGCAAAGTCACTCAAACTAGCAGAGAATAGAGGAGACAGCTCTGCTAGCGGTTTTGGATTGTTCCTCAGAAAGCTTTGGTTTTCCCAAGCTATTACCTGTACAGACATCCTAGTACATGGCTTTTAACTAAGGCTGTCAAACCACAGCCTTGCATCATAGTTTGCTCGCCTGTGTGCAGTGTGCTGCACCATTCACATGGCATACAGCAAAGTCATAGGGAGCGTCCTGCAAGCAGCTCTGTGGAAGCTGACTCCGACACAAAAGTTCCTGAGTCTAGCTGTTAGCAGGGGTGGTGCTGACAGCTCTTTGGAAGGGTCTTATGATTAGGGATCTCAAGACTGTCAGCCACCCTGCCCAGAGGTGGCTTGGAATGATCCCATTGCATTTGTCTTTCCAGGTTGCCTTTTGATGGATGGTTTGTTTATCCAGATAATCTCTTTCTGAGAGTAAGTCTTCTGCCAAAGCGAGGAAGTGACTGAGTTGTCACCTCAAAGCCTGTGCTATAGTTGCGCTCTTTTGGTTTAATGCAGATTTAAAAAATGCTCCAGGCACTATAGAGCATCCAAAGGACTTCTAGCCTGTGAGAGAGCACATTTCGGCACCAAAAGCTGCTAGAGGTATTATGTTACATGAATGGTCAGCTGTAAGTTTGTACCCTGTGGAATTTTCTTTTGGACATGGCAACACAGCCATTTAAAAAATAAAAAACCAAAACACTCTACTGTGTTGGTCATACTTCTTACAGATGTTATTAATTGCCCTCTGTGACATAAAAATATTTTTCCTCATGCAAAAGTCTCTTACAAACATGATCTAGAGATTTTTTTAAATAATATTTTTATCACGCCTTCAGGCATTACCTTTCTACAACATTTTGGCAAGTACGAGGTGTACTGTCATGTCACAGAATACCATCTGACTAGCAGTAAAAACAAACCCATGTATGCAGTACCTCTGTCCTGCAGGGCTCCTTGAGGCACTGCATAGCTTAATATAAATGTTCTAAAATATATAAACATGTACTGATAAAAAACCTACCACTTAAAATTCAAACAAATGAAAATAAAGTGAGAATGAAAAAAAGGTTTTATGAGCTAAATAAACCCAAAGTCACTGTTATTTAGAATTAACATATTCAACTTAATCTAACTGGTGCTAGATCAATTACTTTAATGCAAAGCCCAGATCTGGCATCTGTACGCAGGTTGGAAAAGTTTTCTCAATAAATAATTCCACTGCTTTCAAATGAGACTAATCACTAAAACACTCCTCCATATGCCGGCTAATAGAAGTATTTGGCTTCCACAGGTCAGGTCAAAAACTATTATAATCATCAATCTTGTTTTCTGAAAAGGTTCTGTTAAATTACATCCTAGCTCTCCAGACACTACCAACAGTAGTAATTAAATGTGCTTTGATTATAATGGGAGCTTGGACATGCAGTTCATTTGCAAGCATTACATTCAGGCATCTACAGTCTGGTACTAAATTCCACTCCTAAATGGCTTAAGTGGTGAAAACTTGAGATTTTAGGATTCCATTCAATAGCCTAAATACAACTGGGCATTGTGCTAGGCCTCTTGCTTTCCATTAGGGAAGAGCACAGGCCTCCCACAAGTCCTGTACTTTATCTACCAGTCTCATGTGGATGGCTCAGGACACCCTATGGCAACAGGTAACTGTGTTTAGACAACTGAATTGCTTCCTACATGTCAACCTTTAGATGAGATGAACAGTATCACAGAAGTGCCTGCTTCTGTCTACTGAGTATAGAGAAAGAATAGCTGGTAGCTCAGGTATCAAAACCGAGCAGAAGAATCCCGCTGCAGATGATTTGTGTAGGGGTGGTGGTGACTCAACAGCAGTTGAAAGATAAACTTTTCCCATTTGAAAAATCCTAAAGTGGAGCTAGGTAAGTAAAGTTCACCGAAGTTTTTGTGCAGATGCAGAGACAGACACCTTGTCTTGAAGGTGCATTGAGTGTATCATCTCCTTGAGAGGAAAACAAGGAAAGCATCAATGTAATCTCCTATTTGTGGCTTTCCTGGAGAGAGAACTGTTCTTAATACCAGGCTTACAGTTTCCAGGTACATTTCAGTGTTTCCATGTGTCAGTAGCCATGGATTACCTACTCATACAAAACCTCTTGTACTGCTATTTGCCCTTCATATTTTCCTTGGCCTTACAGGATGACTGGGACAGGTACTCTCCAGGTATAACCTCACCCCAAGGAATTTGGTCTTGGGCCAGGGCAGACCACATTTTCCTAACCTCAAGTCTAACAATGTAGAGCATGTATCTCAGAAGAGCTCTGGGGTGTAAATGTTAAACATACTCAAAATACAAACGCCAAACCTACCAAACAGCAAGAAATTACATCAGCCATAGGGAATTTCAAAATAGAAATGTAGCAAGGAACTCATACAGCCTTGTAAGGAACTTGTTCTTAATAAGATGGGTTTTGTGGTTTGTTATATCAGAAAGGAGAGGTTAACAAGGATGGGGAAATCATGTATGTTTCTATACACTGAAAGCAGCTAAAAGGTTCCTCACCTTCTTGGAAAAGCACCATAAATACCAAGGTAAGGAGGCTGGGAAAATGTGGGTTTCACAGTAAAAATCATAGTTTAAAAATCATAGCAAAAATCACTCTTTCATCTGATAATTATCATCTTGTGTTAATCCCCAGGAAAGACAGTGTTGGCCCTTCCTTTTATATCTTGACACCTTTTTCAGATTAAGTATTTTGAATTTGCTTTAACTTAAGTGCCAAGAATTTCCATTTTCTAGAGTCAGTTTTCTTGAGAAGATTTAAAATTCCAGCACTGTCTTTCCTCTAAAAATCACTCAGCCTTCATTCTCTCCTATCATGCTGGAAAATCTATTGTTTTTCATTACTCCAAGTCAAATCTCAAGGGCCATCCTCCCACCCTGGAGCTATTTTGTGATGGAGAATTTGTCTTGATTTTGCTTATCTGCTTCCTAAAATATGATTCTGTTTCTCAGAGTCTTTTAATCAATGGCCTTTTCATTCGTAGCAACATTATGGATAATGTAAAGTATTTCAGCAAGCTCTCTTTTTCCCAAGTCCTATCTGCTGTTGGTTGCTTTGAATTCTCCAAGCCACTACACTTTCCATTTTCTCATCTGGACATGGTTTGTCTGCATTAGATCCAGCACTTTGTCAGAATGTTTCACTTCACATAAGATCTGAATTACAATAATAGCACCAAGATTCATCACCCATAGTTATTAATATCTAGGTGAGGAAACTGAGGCAGAAATGTAAATACTGATGCTTATCTCTAGTCAATGGAGAGAAATAAGCATTTCAGAAAGACTGAATTACCTTCCTGATATGTACTTCCCCCTACTGACCATATAAGGAGATGACATTCATATTTTACATACTGTAGTTAGATGGCTGACTTTCATGGGAATACATCCAAGAAAAAAAAAATTATACTTTTAACATAATTTAAAATGTCAAGTTAAGCCAGGAACCATCTGTGGATGTACCTCTATTTATTTTCCTTATATTATAATAAAAACAAAGCGATTGTACTGCTGTCAGGCTGAAGTAGTTAGTGTGACTAATGTCAAGCCTTGAATTTCAAGGTAAGATCTTAAAATCTTTTAAAAAAACTTGCTCTATAAAAACCAGAATATTAAATATTGCATAATTTAATAGGAAATACTGACTTCAGTACAAAATTTAGACCTCTTTATGTCTGGCTCTCCCTCCTAAGAAATTCTTAAATAAGTAATATATAATAGGTTATAATATAAAATAGGTTATAATATAATTTTTGTGTACTGAATTCAAGCAAAAATGAAAACTCAATTCCCAGAAAACTTTTGTTGTAATACAGACAAAAGACAGACAACCTGATTTTCTTCCCTGTTATCTCTTAAGAGAGTACTGCTTCTTGTACATAGCTGTTACTTTGTAAAACCACTACACATCAACATAAGATGTGTCCCCTTTATATCTGTTTAGGAATGCCCTGGGGAAACAACTGGTTCATATAACTCCAGGACTCAGAAGTAAACAATCTGTGAGCAGAAACCATGGAGGAGCATACTTGTGTAGTGGAGAGGAACAACAGTAAGTGATGACAAACGGTCATTTAAGGATAAGGAACATAATTTGGCAGAGCACTGAAAACAAGAACAGGATGAAATTAAAAAACTGAGGACAAGTGTCTTAATGCTACTTAATTAGTATGATGGGGGCCTCCCCTGTTGCCTATCAGCACCTTATTTCTGCACAAATTCCAGTGGTTACTTGATTAGCTACAATCCGTAATGTTTGCTTTAATACCTCTAGAGTAAGGTAGCAATTGTGGTGCTTCAGACATAAAAAGTTTACTATACAAGCAGTATTAAATATTACAAGTGACTACGTGTACAAAGAAGACAGAGAAAGTTTATCTGCCAGTGCCATTTAAGTCTTTCCAAAGTTGCCCATGGGCACATATCAAATGACACTGAATTACTTTGAATGTATAAAACCACTTTCCATAGCTGTCACTGGGAACACAACCAGCATTTGGATGAAATGTACCTTAATTTTGACAACAAAAGAGTCTTTTAATTCACTTAATATAGAAGCTAATGTTCCACTGGCAGGAATCTTGAAAGCATGGATAACAGGCTTTGCAACCATCCCAGAGGCCCTAGGAAATGACAGGTGTATGCTGTTAGATTGGGGACAGGATTCCTCTCTCTGCAAAGTCTGATCCAGTTGCCTAGGTCTCCTCTCCTCTGCTTTAATGGAGAGAGAGACATAGACACCTCCATGCAGAAGGTGATCTGAATAAAGGTCTTAGTAAAAGAGAAAAATTGCTCCAAAGAGAAACTTACCTTTCTTCATTGAATACAGGAAAATCCTGTATGACTAGCTTGGAGGAGATAGCTGACTTTTGGATGGCTAAAGTTAGCTTAAATAGAACACACCTTTAGAAACTGTATTTTGGGAAGAAGTATTTTTTATATTTCAGAAACAGCGAAGAACAGACGACAGAGAAACATCGATGCACCTGTAATGACACTGAGGAGTGGGGAAGGCAGTGGGCCCAGCAGGAGCAAGCAGTGCGTACGACACGGTTGTTCCCCATCAGTTGCTCTACTTGCCAGTTTTTCTATCCACTTAGATTAATAAATCAAATACCGAAACCACCATTCTTGTTTTATTACTTGTCTGTAATGTTTTAGGCTTTTACTGGTGCTGAACTGTGAACACATGAAAGCAATGAAGGAGCAGACATATAGAGTAGGCAAACACTACAAATCAAACAAAAGAGAAAGGCCCCTTTTGTATTCGAACTATATCCCACAAGCAAATTTCATTTTAATACAGCAAGATATGCTGCTGGAAACACCTTCTCATATTGACTAGACAGTTTGTGCCCTCGTGCAGTTCAGATGTACTGCTGGCAGCTGCTAAAACTAGTCTGCGTTTCCACCAGCAAGCTCATCATCTTGACAGATTTAGGCCAAACCACTGAGACAGGGATTCACACCTGGTCTGGAGAATTGAATGTGCTAAGAAATACAGATGAAAACCTGCACTGTATTTAAACTAAGGGTCTAATTTTTTCAGTGCTGTTGTGGTTTGCTCACTGCATTAGCAGTCATGCACAAAAAAGCTACCTTCTCAAAGCTGGAAGGGTTTTCCTTTCTACCGTTTATGTTTTAAATCTAAATTTGGCCAACTGCCTCTGTTGGCTTTTGAGTTTGCTTTGTATAATTTAGCCACCGTTTTATATAAAATCCTTAAAACTAATAAAAACAAGTATTAGTCAAGAAACCTTAGAAGACGTGGAAGCGATGACAATAAGCACTAAGTTATCTCCACCAATGAATTCCCTATCTTTCTGTGTCTGTAAACTCTAGGCTACTCACATCCAATAGTGCTTTGCAATGTATATAGAAGACACTGCCAATACAGAACACATTGCTTGTGTTAAAACAAAATAGTCCATTATGGCACTGCAGACCTGTAAGTCCTCTGATTCCTTTACGTTTCTATTACAGTCACAGGATCCAGATCCATCAGTGAGCTCCCCTAGCCCAAATCCTGTGCCCAGAACAGGTACAGCACTTCAAGCATTTTGAACGGTGCCCACCAAGAGCAGGCAGCAGGCCATCCAAAAGACACCCCAGGCTCCCAAGGGCACTCTTGTAAACCACTTTCTTCTTCACCTGAGACCAAACGCAAAAGAACTGAGCTAAGCAGAGCTGGGAGAGCTGTGCTTCCGCCAAGTATTAGGTCCTCCCTTACAGGATCCCTATTCAGCAAACCAAGTGGCTGTGTTTTGCTCTAGCTGAATTTCTCAGGTGGTCTTTTCAGTGCATCCCCACTGAGAGAGCTTTCCAGTGCCACAGCCCAACAGAACAAAAAAAGGGAATTGCTGTGACTAGATCATTGCTCCAAAATTAAACAAACTGGCAATCCCCTCAAAAACAGACTATCTCCTTTGATTTTGTGAGCATCAGATTAGACGTGAGGCACAAAAGTAAAGAACATTTTCACAACAATTTACCATTGTTTTACAGTCTTTGAAGGGTAAATGAGACCAAACAAAACCCTTTCTAAGTCAACCTGAATAATAAATGACCATTTAATTTAAAGAACCTTTTCGGATCGACTGGGTTGTCTTCCTCAACCAACAAGCAACACACCCATCCATACCTGAATTAAGGATTGCAATTGAATATAGATTTCCTCAACCTGAAATTCAGTAGTCAGCACAGAGAAATAGAGAAATGCTTGTCAGGAAGGGATGTAACAAGAAGCAGCTGGAACACAGGCATGTGAAATGTTGTATGAGTGTCAGAATAGTTTGCAACAGGTTTTGCATTAAATTATTTAATGTTCAGGAGGGAAGCTGTGGAAAGGAGACAGTGGAAGCAGCCCCACTGCATGGGGTAGCAATGGAGCCAGAGCTCTGGAAAGAGGAGCACAGACCTACCCCAGGCACCTGCACTCCTCCTTGCTGCATCATGCTACAACTTCTCTCCAGCTTTGGAAGGGCTAGAGAGCTGTGGTGGTGCTCAGGTACTCCAAATCTAAGTCACCTGCACAAGACAAGAGCAAAGAATAGTGGGATTAAGAAGAGGAATGCGTAATACGTTTTCTAAGTAAATCTCTTTCTCAAAGAAAGGGAAGAAAGTACACTGAATGCACTACCGGGGTGTTTTGCAATAAAAAGCAAAAATGTAAGGGTGCAAGAGAACTTGTACCCAAACAGTCCTAGAGTCACTGAAAAATTATTTGTGAAAGCCAGTAAATGAGAAAGTTACAGCTGGTATTAAAAAGTGAGTCCCCTTTAAGGTAGTAAAGAAAATACCCTACAAACAATTTGTTAACAGGAGGGTAGACAAGCTTTATTAAAGATTAAAAAAAAAATAAAACAAAGCAAGTCACTTTTCCTGTGGTTTTGATAGGAGTACTCCTTAAACTGGAAATAGGGGATCACATACCTCAGTGTTTCTGCTTTTGGGTGTCCTTTGGTGTCATTCAGTATTGTGAAGCATTTGTTAGGTACCCTAAAAGATGTGTATACTTTGGCTATTACTGCTCAGGACTAAATGTGCTTCATTATAGCCAACTGGGCACCATTTGGGTTTATATTATTTTGGGAACAATATAGTTCATTCTGCTCAGATGTTTGACAAGCTACTCCCTGTCCCAAAGGAAATGTGATTTATTTCACCGAGTATGAAAGATCTGCAGACATACATTGAAGCAGACTTCACCATTTACAGAACCATTGAATTTGGGGGAATATCACAACCCTACCAACCCTATAGCTTTTATTTTCCCTACGCTAGGAGGTTACTCATCCAAAGAGGAAGGAGATACGTATTTTAAGCATTAGGTGGTAAAGTATCCTATTATCTCAGAATCAAAACTTTCAAACTTGTGAGTGTTTACTCTCCCTCCCATCCTCTGGGCAAACAAAATGCAGTGCAGTTTACCAGTGCTCTGGTAAGTGTGTGTCATGCACAAAGCTTTAAAAGTTCCTGTTTACTCTGAATGGACATTTGAGATCCTGGGACACGGCTCATAAAACTAGGCCTTTTTTCTCTTATACTTTGCCAACAACAGACTGCACACTCTTCTGTGGAAGCATACATACACATATATATCAGCTTTTGAATCATTTTAAAGACCACATAAATGTAAGTTATAAGGAACGTAATTAAATTTGAGAGTCATCTATAGCTTGTCTGACTGTAAATGATGACAGCCATCTACTTAAAGAGAAAGACTGTAAAGATCTCTTATGACCAAATCAATTTTAATTAAAGCATCCACTGACAGATGCTTATATTTAAAAAAATAATTATCCTATGCAGCACTAGTAGTCCTAGTCTTAGCAAAAAAAACCCCAAACCAACAAAGCTTTGCAGTATTACTGAGTCATATGTTAGTGTGACAACTCCTGTTTATCTTAACTTTCTGCAGCTTTAAACATGAAATCTAAGAGGGAGGAAGCAGGAAGACAATTTAGCGGTCAAGAATAGCTGGTGTGAAAGGAAGGGAGGGAGCTTTCCCCTTGAGCTGTGAAAAGATAACTTGCAAAGTCTTGCTCTTTCTTTCAAAATACACTTAAAAATCGGGAATGGTGATTTACTGAATACCCAGGTTCTGGTACTTAAAAGAAATAATTTATGCCAACAGAGTATTTTTTTTTTCTTTCAAAAACAAATAATCTGCTTTTGGTCCAAAAGATTTTTCTTAGAAACAGGTTCTATAAAATGAACAAGTAGATTGTAGATGACCTGTGCATGCATTCAGAGTATATAAATCTTATTTTGTGGTATATTTTCTATAATGATTTTGAAAGCTATTTTCTATAGCTCACAATAGCAAAAAAAAAAAAAGTTCAAGAAAGTTCTTAGCATTCAAGTAAAAAAGTTTTGTTTCCATTTCTGTGTTTTAAAATGGTTTTAGAACTTTCCTTTATATATATTTATATTTCATTCAGGGAAGGGGGAAGGTATTCCAGTATTTTAGATAGCTGTGCATATGTCCCCATTTTGGCTTGTTTTTTTTTGTTGTTATTCAGTAACAAGGAGCAAAACAGACCCAGCTGCGCTGGGTTGTACATGCACAGTGATGCATTTTTCTCTCCATCATTTCACTAGCAACATATACAGTACAAAGTAGAGCTAGTGTGAGAAAAAAACCCGGAGTTTCTACAGCCCTTCTCATCTCTGCATGACTATGAGGACCTGGCTTGTATAAATCTGCAATCTTGCCACCAAGTGGAATGAAGATTTAGAGCCATGTGCATTCACATACACAGAAGCCACAGGAGCTGCCTGTGGCATCTTTTTTTCTATTACAGTAATGAAGTTATACACTGTTGTAGCACTTCCACTCCAAAATTCATTCTCCTAGCTCAAAATGAAGCCAGCATGTGATTAAGCAAGCTGATATTTGCAAAAGAAAATTTGGGACTGCTAGAAAAATGCTCTACAATTGCTTTTAGTGCTGAAAAAGCCGCATGTTAGCATAGCACACATGCCAGAGATGACTGAGCATTTCTTGAGCATTAGTTTTTGATTTACCCAGAGGCTCACAGGTAGACACCGTGTGATTGTTTGATGGCGACCTCTGATGTGAATGCAGCTTTTCCAGGAGGCAGAGCACTTGGCACAAGCCCCAGAGTCATGAGACTTGCATGAGACTTGAACATTACCATCTCTACCTCCGACCTCTTTTGTAAAATGGCAAGAACCGCCACTGTTCTCCCTTGCATGGATGATAAAAAGCTTAACTAATCACTGTTAATGAAGTACACTGAGGTTCTCTCATGGCATGACTATTTGGCTCTCTGGGACAGAAAAACATAGAAAAAGAGGTATCTTAATGCAGAGTCCCAGTTCCATCTTAGAAAATGAAATTTTATTTTAGGACTGCTAAGACACTCAGAATGAGATCCTCAAAACAGCAGCTTCACTGAAGTGTGCTGAACTAACTGGAGGTATCTCAGTAAAAGATATGGTCCGCAGTTTTTAAGAAGTAGCATTTTTAAAACATTTGAGAACTGGAAATTAACACACGAGCTCTTTGGCTCTTCAGATTCAGAACAGCCCACCCAGAGACGGCAATTAAGTGCTTCTTAATTAAATATACATTATAATTAATGCTAGGCACCTATCTTCATGCTTTCCTGAATAGGAGTGATACCCGTGTTGTTTAAGAGCTTTCTCAGTCAGGTTCCAGCTGCAGTTATTATTACAAGAATCAGAGAGGTTTGGGCCATTTCTGAGGCTTCAAAACAGAACTTCATGTCCCCTGTGTGTAGTGAAACAATATCTACTCAATGTTCATTTCACAGAGTACAAGCTCTCTAAACTATTTTTGCAACTGCATTTTCACAGCGTTCATTTCCCTGGCATCTGGAGTGATTAAACAGTCTTGCTCATCTGCAGCAAAAGCAGTAATATTTCTGCCAATATCTATGAATGAAAGCTGAAACAGAATTCAAAACACATCTTGAATAAATGTTCAAAAACATATCCTTAGGGTAGTTTCCTGTGTTACTGGCAAATCTAGTTTGCGTGTGTCTGATAAAATGGTTTGAGCTACTGAGGTTTAATACTGCAAGAATGTTGTTGCTAGGACATGCCATATGACAAAGTCGGAACAACTCACGATGCTCTTAGTTTACCAGTTCTTGCCACTGAGAAAAGCTATTCAAATATATTGAGCTGGACACCCATTTTCTTCATCTTTCCAGTGACTGGCATTTACAGTCAATTTCCAAACTTTTGCTTTCTACCTTTCTTGGTAAGCCTGAGGATTTGTATTAACTTGTCTTTATTACTAACGTAGGATATAAAACTCCCTGAACTATTTTTCCTAAATGATCAAGATGATGGTCAAAGGCTTTTACATTATTGAAGTGAGAAGCAAGGCATATATTTTTATCAGTGAGGAGGGCTATTAGCAAAAGAAAACTTTATCAGGGAAGAATTTTTATATCCTTCTCTGTCCTAAGCACTTCAAATAATGAACTTCCCAGAGATTCAGCTAAACACAGAGGTCAACAGTGAGGTAAGTGTGTAAACTTGTAGAAAACAGGAAAGATTTTAATCATCATGGAGTCATAAAATCAAAGCAAACCAAAGCAAGCCAAGCCAAATGAACAAAACTAGAGTAGTGCTCCTGCTATAAAGATGCTTAAACCCACATAGAATGCTATCAGTTGAATTGGAGGACTCTGCTGGGCAGAGGTGCCTTTCCACAACCACCTCTGTCACTCCAGTGATGTTGCGTGGTATGTAAAGTCCTGCCCTGGAGGGAAGAGACTGTGCTGGTTATGAAAGATACCTCAGACACTGGAGGCTCTAGGATGCTGGGCAATGTAGATACAGTTTCTATTTATTTAATACTAATAGGAATTCCCTAGAAATGGAGGAATGATATTGCACAGCATACCATTTTAAGTTGCAACATTAATTCCAAGTTCTACTTGTGAAACTTCTGCTTTTGAGAAACAGAAAATTTCCTGATGTCCTAACAGTGCCTGCTGCTGGTGGTGTCAGAACCATGGAGAACAGAAAGAAAACCTTTACAGTTCCCTTATTCTTTCAGCTGTTGAAACATTTAACTGGTATTTTGGTTGGCACACCTCTCTGTTCAGAAGAGAGAACTGGGATCATGCTAGATGACAAACCAGTGATCAGCAACAGCTCGATTACATTAGGCTTAATTTCGATCCAGAGGTGTCTCTACATCATTTCAGGTAATAAAATGCTCCCTGATTTCTTCCATGACACAGAAACTGCAGACATTTTTTTCTTCTGGAAACTTCAAAACCAGTGCACACTGAAAGCCTCTGAAAACTGAGCACAACCTTTTTAACAAATCATTCCATAAATGTATTTGGAAAATATTTGTGGATGAATGTATTTGCCCTTGCCTATTAATTCCAGTTTTCATCTGCAGAGCAATAGAAACGAACATGTTCATTTGGCATATGGCTTTAAGTATAGCAACAAAATACTGAGGCAATTAATACTAGCGTTTAAGACTGCTAATTTTCCCTTCCATGATCTTCCCTCTTCTGGTCACATTTTGAAAGAAGAATTACAACTCTTGTAAGCTATGTCCAGATAAAGAACCCAGACAGAAACTGCTGGTTCTGTCTCCTGATGTTAGTTACCAACATCTGCATAAAGGTTTACTATGCTGAGTATATATAACAGCTGTAGCCGCTTCCAGGAAAGTAGCAGTCAAAAAGCCTATTACAACAGAAGCTTTTCAGATCCTCCTGCAGAACATGATCCTTTCTGTGATAATATATACAGCCTGCATCTACATCTTGTACACAACTTGTACCTACATTTGTCATGACTGCTTTATAGTAATATATTTGGTGATTTTTCCAAGCTTAGTTTTTTTAGAAATAGAGCCAGTAAAAGAAACTGTAGGCATTTAAACTACATGGCAATTACTGTATTTAAGACCTGTTTAACCTAAAGCATGGAAATAGTCCCAGGAGAACAACAAGCAAACAAAATCAAACCAACACAATGTTTCCTTTCCCTTAACCACTAGTATTCGAAGTTATGCAGCAACTTGTGTTCTCTCTCTGGCCTGAAGCTTCTGGTAGGTCTCTTCTGTCCACTTTAATAGGAGAGGTTGAGGGAACCTCATGGCAGTGGCACTCCTTTGGGATACAAGCTGTGACATCCTAGAAACCAGATCTGCTGCTTCTTCAGGAAGCATTACAACTATCAATAGCTATATAGAAGGTTGTTATCTTGGAGGCTATCTTCTAAGGCTGATAGTCCTGCCCAGTTCTTACAAGGCACATCTTTACATTTTTACATCTTTACGAGAGCCAGGAATTTAGGTTAAGCGGCAAGCCCACAAGTCACCCAGAGCATTTAAATGTTAGCTCACACCCTGGCTCCCTTTTGGACTGCTTCAGGTAACTCTCTCCCAGATAAATTTCATTCCAGAGGGAGCTACCCCTCAGCTGCATAGCCATGAGCCAGTTTGTGCCATTTGGCTTTGAGGTCAGGGATTGGCTCACAGCCTCTTTTTAATTAGCAGCATAAACATAGCTTCAAAGAACATATGTGGGTGTCAAACCTCATTAGAGGATTTGTGGTTGCGAAACCCAAGTGAGCAGAGTCATCCGTGTTGCAGCCTTAATTCAAGCACCTACAATCTAGAAAAGGGAAGGATTTAATTAGCATTTTTTATTAGCTAGCCTTAATGGGAGCACTCCTCTGCGGTGTTTCTCTCTCCTTTGGCAATTAGGATGCTTCCTTATTTTACTCAGGAGTCTGGACTACCTCCAAGGGGGACAGGAATGTCAAAGGTAGGCATCACATTTCGTACTGTGTAGGCAACCCACTTCCACTATCAGATCTGCCCCTACACTCCTTCATGGAGAGTTTTTCTTTTATGGGTTTTCGCCAGACATAGAATTAATCTCTGCTCATGCAGTCTCTGCTGATGCAAATTTAGATGAAGAACAGAAGCTTCCTGGTTGGAACTGCTTAGAAGTGGTTAAGAGCCCAGGCAGGACAGAAGCTCACATGCTAGGAAAAAAAGCACGTCACAAGATTTTTAAACATCAAATAACAGCATCATACTCCTTTTCCTTTGCTGCTTTTCAAGTCATTGTAGATGCTATCACTCTTGCTCTTTCTTCCCCTTTTAAGGGGTCAACACCAGCTCAGAGATGACCACAGTCGTGTGGTTGCTGACTCTCACAGTCCTTGTTCTCAGAAATAGTACTTCAAGATCAACTTCTGTGGTAAATCCAGATGCCAAAGAAAGTCACCAGAGACATTTCCCTTTCAAGTACATACAATCTAAACCATATCTGAACTGCTCTATAAAAGTACACACACTTTGTTTTGTTTAGTATTATGTTAGGTTTTTCCTTGCTTTTCAGACTCTTAAGCTCTTCAAGACATGGACTTGTTCTTGATTTGATCCAGTTTTACCTCCTTAGCAATGCCATGTGCATAGCAGCTGAACAACATGCCTGATTCTGCAGTAACATTGCACTGAACATCAGAAAACAGAATGGTAATTTTGTTTACAGTCATTGGAAGACCACACACAAAAATATTGAAGTGTTTGGCTTGTGATGGCAAGGAAAGTGCATGCATAACCAATATATACCATCAGAACATTAACTGTCCTAGCCCAGATGCTCTGGCTTACTATTACACTTGTGAACCGCCTTAATATAATACAATATAATAAATACAGATGAACCAAAATTCTCTCAGTTTTCTACCATCCTCTCTCCTTCCTTCAATCTTGACAGCTGGATTAACAGCTGGAACATATAAGAGTGGACACTAAAGGACAGTAAGTTTTCCTCATTTGAGACAAAAATTTTCTGCTACCTGAATTCTGGTCATACCTGTATCATCTTGTCTCTGGAACATCCCAGGAAAGTCCACTGTCCTTCGGGATAAGAATCAGTATGTGTGAGATAAGGAAAAGATATATAGTACCATTCATAGTGCTTTTAAGGTCTCTGGAGATCCTTTAAGATAGCTCTCTGTTTACAGCTAAAAGGAAACAGTATATGGCCAAAAAACTGGCTCACAGTTGCTGCTTTTCTATTAGATTTTAAAATAGCAAAATGCAAAAGCTAAGCCAGCCCAAAATATGGTTTCTGAAGTAAAAAAAAATCAAGTTCCTGCCCCATCCATACTGGTTCTCACTGTTCAGGGAATAGTAATACGGAAAACTTTAACTTTTCTCCTGTACAAAGCTACTTTGGCAGCTACAAAGTTGCTACAGAACATGGAAAAGCCATTTCTTCTCAGAAACATGCACTTAACCCAACAACATAAAAACATACGGAGCCGGGAAAGGTGAAAGAACAAAGAGAGGGGTTTCTTTAAACACTCTTTCTTGTGCTAGGATTTGAAGCTAGTGAGGAAAATGCAGACTGTTAGTGCACATGATGGATCAGTACCTACCATGGAAGCCTCCATGTCTTCAAACGTGTACCATTCCCATCAATTAACTTTATTTCTGATTCTCCCCTTTCCTTCTACTTGTGTTTGTCCGTTTTTTTTTCCATGACATGAAGATACGAAACCTTCATCAGCTTAAAGAATAAAGAACAAAACAAGCTGTACACAGTTATTTCCTTACGGATACCTAAACTTGCTACAGAGCCTTTGCTCATTAACTAAATGCATTGATAACAAAATAATCCCATCTCCACAGTATATATCCATACAGGAATTTGTTTTGAAATTTGCATTAGAAAGTTCTACTATTCCCCTGCTTTTCTTCATTGCTAAATAGTTACCTGTGTTCAACAGCATATGTTATGCTAGGCTCTGTGAGTACGTAGTAAGTTCATTAAAGCAAGGACTGTTTAAGCTTTAAGGAAAGAACATAAAAATGATCAGCCCTACAGAAGATGTTAGGGGAAAACAACCCAGGTTTTCTGATTTCCAGTTTACTGTCCTGACTATTTGCTCCTGTCTCAGAACCAGTTCTGCAATTCTCTTGCAGCTGGAAGAGCTTTATTCATACGACACGTGCACAAACAGAGCTCAGGCAGTGCCCTCACCTAGACTGCCAGCTGCTTCAGACAAGGCTTTTTGGTTTTATCGTATCAAGTCCAACTTGCTTCCAGCCCACAGACACTACCACAGCACAAACATTTAATCCTGTTACACAAGCGCAGGCATGCCAGGCGGGTTTTCCGGTAGTACTGAGGTTTTTACAAAATGCGTTCGTTTTCACTGCTTTGTGATTTTGTCAGCAGGCTAACACATGCCATGAGACAGTTTTTCCCATATCTTTTTTTCTCCCAGAGGAAAGGGGAGAAAAAAAGCTATTTCACAACAAACTTATCTGCTCTGTGGAACTAAGGAAAAGTTGCAAAACAGAGGGCAAAACTGTAGTTTACTGCTTCACAAAGGATTAAAGGAATATACAGGAGATGTACTTTATAAGTTCTCTTCAAGGAGATGGCCTGCTTTTATGTAAACTGCCTTTCATCTTATCATATATTGTTCACAGCGAGGATATAAAGTAGACAGGATATTGAGTGAGGCTACAAAACGATGCAGAAGGAAACAAAGCTCTTTTCAGCAGTTTATGTTCCGAAACACTGTTGAAACACTCCAAGATTTCCACATCTCTATTTCTTCCTTGGAAGTATACTTGTGCTTATGTAAACCCAACAAGCACCTGTGATTTACATTTTGAAGCAAGACATGAATTTCTTGAGCAAACTGTTGGTTTAGTCTACGTGGAGGCGGTAAGCCTACTGTTGGGAATACTGCTGACACTTAACCACGATGGAGTCCCCCATTACATAAATGCCCCTTGGGTGTAGTTTTTGCTGCGCTGCATTATATAGTTAACTGGGACTTTTATGAATACCTGAGACTTTCTGATGACTATTGGCGTTTGCACTCAATTCTGTATAAAGCAATTGGGTGCCAGGGAAAACTATCATTCTGATTGTCTGGAATAGCTTGTCAAATAAATAGCACTTTTCTTCCTGTTTCCTTTGGAAAACTTATCACAGACAATGCAAAACAATCTAAACCATTATTTTTAATGGAATGTTCTGTGCACTGAGTTTGGAATTCCACAAAAATACAGAATATCCATGTCCAGACAGTGAATTTTATTCCAAGCCATTTTCACTCAATGCCATTTTATAAACTGCATTCTGCCATAGACTTTAAGATACTGCCTTGTGAAAATACAATAATGAAGCCTCTGTATAAATAGGACTTTAGCAAGACAATATCAGGAAGATAAAATTTGCCCAGTCTCTCATTTCAGAGGTGCTAAAAGTCTTACTACTTGAGCTAGATGCAATGGGAACTGCAAGTACTCAGTGCTTCAGAAAAACATGCCCTGTTGTAAGACTGTGCATAATTACAGCTGGCTCTTCATCAAAGTGGTAACTCAGTAGTTCACTTACAAAGCCACAGATTTGTTATCAGCTATCAGCTACCAGGCTGATAGTTCTGAACTAGGTAAGGCAGATGCACAATCTCCTTCTACCCAACCACAGATCTCCATCTGCATGAGACTGTAGCCAAAGTAATAAGATACACTGAGAAGCAAGATAAGCTCCAGGAACACTCAGCATAGCTTCTGGATCAGACTTCACTTACACCAACCAGACAAGAGCATACCTAAAAGGAGTTGAGCTCATCTGCACCCACCCAAGTAGCTGCATCTGTAAATTAAGGGGGTAAGGGCCACTTTTGTCAAAGATATTTCGCTTTGACTGAAAAGATCAGGTGCTAAAAGTGTTACTTTTTTGGAGGCAGAAGTAGGTTATTTAATGCAAATTCTGATCCAGTGAATAGCAAGCCATTGATACAGCAACATCATTTTGTCTGATGCTCTTTTCCGTCTCTCATACACAGAAAAATCCTTCCTGTTATATATGTATACATAATCAGAGTTGCATAATTCAGTGCAGTCAGTGACTGCCTAGAAAAACATAGATTAAATCAAACCACATTTTTATGATTTTCTTTGGCTTAAAAAAAATCCCTTTTTCTAAATTGAGTTTTCTTCTGAGTTCTTGAACTTTTATTTCAATTATTTACATTTTAAAGGAACTGAATGGGATATTAGCAACATTCTGTAAAGAAAATGGATTATAGCCTGATGCTAGCATTGGAATATCTCAGTTTTAGAACCAGTATAAGTCTTCTAAAGAGGTCAGTAGTCACTAAACAGTTTGCTAAAAATGAATTCAACACATTTTTACTGGCTCAGTGAAATTCATAATCAGAAAGTAAAAAGCACTTATCAAGCATATAAAAAAATAAAGCTATTATAACATCCTGGAGGAAGGGTTGAAAAGCAAAGTTGTAGAAACACATTGGTATCTTTTTTATTTTGTATTATTGCAAAAAAAATGGTACCAAATAATCCAGTTTAGGCGTATTATAGTTGACATCCACATCGTGTTTTCTGCTGCTTCTACTGTTGAAAAGTTCAGTCTTGGATAGTGATAACATACCTTGTTTAGTAACATCTGTGTGCAGACTGCCAAGTATGAAGGTTGGCTGGATTGCTAGAGTTCAGTTTGGGAATTTGGCTGCAGGCTCATTCCTTCTATAGGTCTGGCCACAAGGACAAAGGAATAATATTTTATTTTTCTAGGGGAACAATAGAAATCTCAGGGGCAAGGAGTAAGTGAAGTGAACAGAAACAAAGAATAAATATTATTTTAATTTTTTAACAAAGAAGAAAGACTATTTTCATTCTTTTAACTCAAAGAATAGTCACAATAGAAGAATATAATACTACACGCACGAGCATAGGGAAAGAGCTCTACAGAGCAGAAAGTTCATGTCTGAAAAGGCAAAACATTCTCTTTTGGCTGTGCTCACAGAACAAAACCAACACATTTGAGTATCATCGTCTAGTTGGATCCTGCCCCAGTAATTACCCTCTTTTAAGCACCCCACCTTAGCAAGCAAAGGAACGTCCACTCCCTGGTCCCCCCACAGAGGGTGGTGGACAGCAATGGCTGTGCATCTGGGAGCTGCACCTGCAGCAGGCGCTGCTCTCCAGGGAAGCAACCAGGCTGCGGCTGCAGAGCACCGGATCCGCACGGCAGTTCCACACTGCACGGCCAAATCTACTCTGTGCATAGGAAATGCGAGGTTTCTTTTCTGCCCAGCCACAACGACAACTTATGTGGCTCGACCAGTTTCAGATGTCCAACCCCTCTATGTTAAGAGGGCTGAATTCAATAGTGCATCACCAAATCGCTAATGAGAGTGATGGCAGTGACAGAGTTGCCTTCACTTCGTGTGTTTGTCACATTTTTCTTCAAGAGTCACTTTATGGTCTGTGAATGTTATCTATTGCCTGTCTACCTGTAGTTTCATACAATTTTGATGGCTGCATCTGGGAATTGTGCACATCTGAGTGTGCCAGATATCAAGCTTCTCTCCACCTCTACAAAGTCAAGATTGATTGTCAATAGAAGAGATTAACTTTTTAAGAATTTCTCTCCAGAAAGTTTGAAGCATCTCTTCATGCCTTAAACTTCTCTTCCATTGTCACTGCTTACCTGGCCAGGTAACAGCTGAAAGTCCCAACAATGGAGACAAAAGATGCACTGATGGCATGCTCCCTGGGCTGGTGAGTGAGCAGAATAGCTGAGTGGGTGGATCGGGTTTGCGTGGCAAGGTTTTGGTAGCTGGAGGTGGGGGGGGGGCTACAAGGGTGGCTTCTGTGAGAAGCTCCTAGAAGCCTCCCCTGTGTCTGACAGAGCCAATCCCAGCTGACTCCAAGATGGACCCACCACTGGCCAAGGCCAGAAATTACCCTGCAGCCTGTGGGGAAGACCATGGTGAGGCAGGCTGTCCCCGTGAAGCCCAGGGAGGTCCACAGTGGAGCAGATCTCCACCTGCAGCCCAGGGAAGACCTCACACCAGACCAAGTGGGTGCCTGAAGGAGGCTGTGACCCCATGGGAAGCCCAAGCTGGAGCAGGTTTTCTGGCAGGACTTGTGACCCCATGGGGGACCCACGCTGGAGCAGTCTGTGCCTGAAGGACTGCAGCTTGTGGAAGGAACCCACACTGGAACAGTTCATGAAGGGGTACAGCCCATGGGAAGGACCCATGCCAGACCAGTTTGTGGGGGACTGTCTCCCGTGGCAGGGACCCCACACTTGGAGCAGGGGAGGAGTGCAGAGTCCTCCCCCTGAGGAGGAAGGATTGGCAGAGACAAGGTATGACAGACTGACCTCGACCCCCATTTCCCATCTCCCTGTGGCACCAGGGGGAGGAGGGAGAGAAAACCAGGACTGGGGTTGAACCGGGAAGGAGGGAGGGGTGGGGGGAAGGTGTGCTAAGGTTTGGGTTTACTTCTCATTATCCTGCTCTGATTTGATTGGCAATAAATTATTTTTTCCCCAAATCAAGTCTGTTTTAGTCATGACGGTAATTGATCCCTCCCTGTCCTTATCTCAACCCACGAGCCTTTTGTTGTATTTTCTCTCCCCTGTCCAGCTGAGGAGGGGAGTGATAGAACGGCTTTGGTGGGGACCTGGTGTCCAGCCAGGGTCAACCCACCACTGTGGGATCTGCAGGTGGATGGTCAGGAACTGCACCAGCTACAAAAGCACGCATAACCACTGACAGAGGTCACAAGAAAGGTGGGAATCTGGGAACAGCAAGAGTTGGAAGAGTAGATGAAAGGAAGAAGATGGCTGAATAGATGGGGTGCAGCAGGCATTGCAAAGGGAATGTGACTCTGATTGGCTGGGAAAAAAAAAAACAGACCAGGCAGGATACACCCTTTTCATGACAACAGTGACAAGGAAAGTCACATGGGCTTATTTATTTCCTTTTTTATCCAGAATTTCTGAATTGACAAGTCATGCCTGAGGATTAAACAACACAAATCTGTTTTAAGAGAGAGTATGTTTTATTTCCCAATTATTTTTAATTATGAAGCCTTACCCATCATTCACAGTGGATGTTTAAATAGTGTTTTCCATAGGAAGATGCCGATTTTCAGTATTTGTGTTAGAATACAGGCATTGTAATGTTGGGTCTGAGATCCTGGGCTTCATGCTGTACAAACACAAAGGGAAAAGGCAGGAGTCCATGTCTCCAAAAACTTGTGATTTGGGTATAGCAAAAAACACCAATCAGAGAAAGAAAAAATGATGAGGCAGTATTTGTTAACAGGCTCAAGAGTCTGTCAGAAGATACTGACAGTTTAACTGCAGTCATGCTTTTAGTAGTACTACACCAAAGAAGAAGCCTTTAAGGAAGGATTTGAGGGTGAATAAAAATTGAGTCCCTTATGTTTATAGGGGATTCCCGCTACAGTGAGGGCCAACGTGGAAGGGAGCTAGGAGGTGCTTTGCTTGCAAGAGGCACAGTGCAGGCTGGCATTGTGGACTTGGACATGGGAATCCACTTCAACACTCAATGAGAAACAAGCAGTGGGATGGGACAGTGTCCATGGCTTTGTAAAACAGTACAACTAGCTTATAACCCTTCTAAAATGTATTCCAGAGAGAGGAGGAAATCAGTAGCAATACACAAGTAGTCAAAGAAGTGACATGGTCAAAGCAGGAAGACAGGAAAATGAGTCTTATTTTAGTTTGGACAGGTCTTACATGCTAAAGACACTACCAGGTCAAAGATTACCTCAGGTGAGATCATAGAGGAATACACTATCTGTAGGGCTGAAAAAGGAAATGCATATATTCAATTTATTATGCAAAGTATGCAGGACTTTTCTACAACCTAATATTCTGGTTAAGTAAAAGACAGTGCCCAAGTTATGGGGCTGAATGACTGGAAATGTAGAGGTTTTATCCCCAGTGACAAAGAAGGGAGGGGAAAAAACCTTAGAGGAAAAAGGCTGAGAGTCATGACTCAGCCATCAGCTCAAGAGCTGAGCCCAGGATTACAGTTTGTACAGAAGGAGGCAGGTCATTTTTGGGATGCAGCAACAAGGAGACAGTAGTGGGACTTGTATTCATGGACCAAAAGAAAAGAACCAAAGAGGTGGGGAAGGGGGACCAAAGAGTTCTCAAATGCTCCCTTATACTTAATGAAACTTTGGTTGTTTGAGTCTTTAACGATAACTGCGCGGCCTTGCTGTTTCTAATTGCCCTGGAGGAGATTCTGCCTCTCACAAAATCAAGTTCAACAGAAGTGGTTTTGTGTTGCATAATCCACACATTTTGCTCCCAGTGGTACTGTGGCGAAGTACGTGACACCTTGGGCACGGTGCAGTAATACCTCGTTCATCCATCATACTCTCCAGGGAGACAGCCAGCTCCCTCTGCTACAGGCAAACAAACAGCAGCAGCACCGCAGCCTGTGGTTGAAATGAGTTATTCTGTTGATTAAGTGTGGAAAAGTGATCAAGGTGCTCACACCTTGGGTTTCCTCCTTAAGTTTGATGGCATCCAGCGTGACAGATACTTGACAAAACCAGCAAAGCTATAAGGTTGCCAAATCCTGACATGATGAAAGAATGCATTGCAAGGGAATAGGACAACTAAAAAGGGAAAAACAACTGCATCTTCTCAAAAGAATTCTTTATAACCAAAATGCTTGGCTCTCCAGTTCATGACACATTTTGTAGTGTGAAATTTAAAAATGCAAATCACAAACAGTTGGGTACCTTCCTTTAACATGTTGTCATCATATATAAACAACACTGGGAAGAGACATATGCACTGGGTTCAAACCAAGAGCTTGGAAAATAGAAGAGTTTTAGATACTAAAAAGAAAACATTTTCAAAGTGTATACTGCCCTCCAGTGTACAACTCAGTATTACCTGCAACAGTTACAACCTATTTAAAAAAACTGACAGTAGTGTGGGGCTGTGGGGTCCCAGATAATGGCAGAACAGGGATAAAACCCTGGCACTAGGAAACAGAGTGAAGAGACAGCTCAGACCAGGGCTGGTACAGCCAGCAATGAGCAGACACGAATCATTGCCACTGGTCTCCAGCCATCTTTTATGAAAAAGGTCGCACTGGTTCCCTAGCACCAGAAGCCCAGAGAGCTTATTAATTTGGGAGGTTCTGCAGCCCTCCTTGTCACAGGCAAATAGCAAAGCACACCCCAAGCTGGCTCTGCACCCCTGCCACAGTAAGTCTAAGTGAGACAAACTGTTCAAAACAACAGAGATTGTCCACAAATGACTGACTGCATTAACCAGCAGTAATTTCTTCCAATTAAAGCTTCTTAGAAACAAGATGGGTTTGGCACACTCCTGCTGAAACACTTAGCCGTACAGAGGTCATTTCCTTGTTGGAATATTTCTTGATACCCTCTTCAACAGTTCAGCTTTTTTGGGAAAAAAAAAAAAGATTCTAACTGCATTAAAAGAACTAAAGTGTGAAAAATGAATTGTTTCTCTGTTAAGCAATTTTATGTTATGCTGGGATACTACTGCACCACTATACAATCACTCCTTAGCGTAATTAAGGTTTTACTCACCACTAAATGCTTCTCCTTTGTTTTTTATTTTAGCTTGCCCTTGTAAGAAAAGCAGGTCCTTGAGCTAATTCAGAGCAAAACTGACAGCAAATTCAGAGCATGGTGAAAGACTAACTTGGTACACAATCTCCATTTCCCATTGCAAGCCACATTTGCACTTGCAGAATCTGAACATTAAATTGAAAAAAAAATCTTAAGATCATGTAAGATCATAATGATTGATTTTAAAACAATACTTGTCTTCTATGCATACTATAGCTTTATAACACAATTTTAAAAAAAATCAGAGAATTTCAGATGAACTTAGTTACTATTTGCAAAAATCTAGCATAATCTTTATTAAATGCTAAGTAATAAAAACTGCAGGAGCTAAGTGGATGTCAGTTGCTAAATTCTGACAATGTTTACACTGCACACTCAAGATCTTTATTGCTGAAATAGATTCTTTATTTCTGAAACATTCCAAAACAGCAGTATACACAGTTGTAATCAAATATTAAGTCGTATGCCATTATAAGAAAGCATTGATTAGTGCAATTGGATTTTGTAAAAGATCTATCAAAAAGATTTATTCGCATTAAAACTCATTTTCCATAAGCAACTGTTAATAAAACATTACAATTTTACTCTTTGTAATAAAGTACTGAAAATCAACTGTAGTTTTAGAGATCACTGTATCTTTGTAAGTGCAATGTGACTTATGCTGCCATTTTAAATACAAAACACTATGACAATAAATTAACAATTGAACAAATGGTGAAAGACCAACAAAACCATGCTGACCCAGCTGGATGGCAACTTCCAGTGAATGCTACTTTTTTTTTGTGCTTCTGCAACATAAATATACTGCTTTGTATTGCCAATGGTACAATTTTGTAAGATATGTTCCTAGCGCTAAAAAAGTACATTACCCCAAAAATATTATTTATGGCACAGAAAAGTTAAATTATCTCTCTGTTGTTCAAGGTTCAGGCAAGTTTAAATGAACTTAAGTATACAAAATAAAATGTACTGGAAACACTAGAAAAAAATTCAAGCACATACGTAAGTCCCCCCAAATTGAAAGTAAAATGCATGATACCTTTACACTGAATAAATTGTCTTAGAATTTCAGCATGGCAAAGCTGCCCGAAAGCATTATCTCCTAGTTCTTCCCAAGGAAGTATTCTGGTACGTTGCACATATGTAGTACTTTCTTCAGTTCCACATGCCAACACTGCCATTGTTAGTCTGATGGCAATGCAGTTGTTCAGGTAACTGATTAAGTGCAGTATTTAGTATTTGATAAGATGTTCATTTTTTTAAAATGACATTGTATTATGGATGGTTACATATTAAAATCCCGGGGGAAATAATACTGTATGACTCTCCTCTCCAAATCATTGTTACCCAGCCAGCTGGGTAATGAAATCCGCATTATTTATTTTCCACTGTTGATGGGCATCCTTCATCAATAGCAGCCGTCTCTCCAGTTCCCATCCCGCATCGTGCTGAGTGACGAAAGTGGCTTTGGAGGCTGAAGGAAACTATTAACCAAATGACAAAAAAAAAGGGAAAGGAAGTCATATTTCACATGAAAGATCAAGGTAACAAACATCATTTACTTCTGCAGTGACACTGGCTTTGTGGCTTGCTTGGAGACATCACTCTAGTATATTTCTGGCTCCATGCTAATGCAAATGTAGAAATCTATGGTGAAATTAAGGGCACTTCCACTGAGACCCCATTACTGTTACTGGTCTTAACAGGGTAAAAGGTTTGTAAAAATGAATTCAGTGAATAACTGTAATGATGCATGAGACCCCTCTAAATGGGAAGATTTGTTTTTTCAGGGCTAAAGACGATAAAAACCTGGTTTTGTCACTACAGACAGCAGAGATGTAATGGGACATATTCTCGAAAAAGCTGTTGTCCTCAGTATGCTCATGAAAAAACAGCACTTTATAAATATAAACACTATGCAGACACTAAAGAATTTTGGCATCTTATTGGTCAAAGAACTCTACAAAGCCTGCTCCAGACACTCTTATCCAAGACATGCGACGATGTGTTTCCATCCCACAGCTGAAGTCAGAGAGCTGCCAGTCCCAGCACCACCAGTCCTGCAGGGAACTCGCTGTCCTCCAGGCCCCCATCCTCACTCCTGGGCCGTGTCTCTCTAATCAATGAGGACTTAATATAAAATGCTTGTTGACCATCTTCCAAACACTCCAGGTACTACTGAGGTAACTGTTTCAAGTTAAGATTAAAAAAAGCAAAAACAACCATCTGACTTGACCTGACTGGCAACTCACTGGTGACAAGGCAGGCTATCTCTCATTTGCTGCAACCATACTTTAGTTACACCAGAATTCATGGAAAATAAAGCGTCTGAGTTCTGTGAAACTGTTTCTTATAAAACCAGGTCCAAAGCCTTGTTCTCACACTTCTCCGCTTTTTCTGTGAGTTTCTGATGCCTCCTCTCCCTTCCAAATGCTCTTGGCTGGAAAAAGGCAGAGGTGCGTTGTAAGGCAGGCAGAGTCAGCAAGTTAAAAGCAGTCATTGGAGCAGCTTCTCACCTCTGCTACAACCGCTTTTTTAGTGGCAAAACCATTGCACTTAAGTAAAAAAATTTGGTTAAACTTAGGTTCAGCCAAGCTGCTTTTGTGCAGCTCCAGGCTGTTGCAGGATCACTTATTTTTGATATAAATCCAGTTACCTGAGGCATAAAAAGACCTGCCTCTGCAGTCTTCTGCAACTGCTGCTTTCATTTCTTTTTTTTCCAGAAATAAAGAGGAAAGTATGTTTAACAATCCTGAAGAAAAAATGAAGAGGGCAAAAGTAAAGAATAATTGACTAAGTTTAAAACAACTATAAGAATACTGCTATGTATCCAGAGCTGAATCTCTGCTACAGGGCAGTGAACAGGAAAATGTGCCAGCATTGAAAACTGTTTCAAACAAGCACAAGCTGTCAGTATCATGCCATGTGGTTTTGAGATCACAGAGTTTTAGAGGTTCTGTAGTCCTGTTCTACTTTTCCATCACCAGCTGGATTGCAGTGGCTGGCTCCAGCACAAGGCAGCAGGCACATGCAAGCCTCCCACCTTGGGTCCGGAGCTGTGCTTACATTGCTGCCGTGCCTGTGCCTGGTATCTGGGATGATCTAGACCCTGAGCTGCTGATGGACTTCCTAGCTTTAGCGGGGACCTGCCTCATCACTGCAGGCCTGTCCAGAGGCTGGGATTGTTGGCTGACCCTGGTCACCATCAATGCTGCTCTTGGTTGGGCACTGTGGGGCAGTCTGGTTGTCCCACTCAGCTCCTGGCTCACCTTGCCCTATGGGAAGCTGCCCCTGCTGCCTCTCACATAGTGTAACTATAGAAAGTGGAGGATTGGAAGGAAGGTAGAGGTCTGCAAGAAGCCCTGAGCTCAGAGTCAGAGTGGGCTGAGGGTTGTGTGGATCCATTCAACAGGAACAAACAAGAAAAAATTGCTGCTTTACTTGTAAGGCTAAGTAGAGATGGACTATACTGTTAAAATTTCTTTACATTGCTTTTGGATGCATGAATCTCTGATGGCAAGGAGAAAAGAAGTTAGTATTCAGCCAAGCTGGTTATCTTGGCGATTATAAGTTTATTTTACAAATTATCAAAAGCAGTCCCTCACACGCTTGATCCTATGCAGTAAATACTGAAGTTCCCTACTACAGGCCCTATATAAAGTGTCTAACAACCTATTTTAAGTACCTAAAATACCAGTAACTTGGCTATGTAACAGTCTGGCCATAGGCATGAAGGCACAGCTTTGCTCTGAACGTGCACTTCTTCCTGAACATCTGAATGATTTAAAAAAACAAAACAAAATAGAAGACCTTTTCTACTTTTAATCAAGTTATGATTAAAAGCACTTTAATTTTCAGTATACCAACAGAAACTAGACTTTTAAACTGGTAATCAGAAATACCATTCCTTAGAAATTACCAGAGACAAAAATCAACGGTGAGAAAATCTGCCACTGACAGCTGAATTCTTTCCAAGAAAATTCCACGTGAACTGAAACCACTCTTATTTTCCACATGAATAAATAAAATTAAACACGGGTCTTAAAGAACCATAGGCTGAGCTCCAATCTGTCTGTGCTTTTAGAGTCCTATAAACTTGTCATTTCCACTGTGCAAAGACCATCTATGTTCAAGGATCATTGGTCTGGCTCTATGGCAACATATGATGCTGCTAAGGTAGATTTGATGGTGCAAAGACAGAAGCCTGTATTTTCTGGACTGTAAACAGCTTTGTTACTGATTTGAAACAGTTTCTAATAAAAACAGTGTTGAGAGTACAGTGTCTCACCCTCCCACTGAAACCTCATAATTTTTTTTTTCCTTAATATTGCTTGTTGTATGAAAAATTGCAAAATAGCAAGGGATTGGTCTTCACAGCCCAGAAAGTCTTTGTCTTTCTCACATGTTGCTATGAAAGATTTAAGAGGTCTGCAGAAGACCCTGAAATTGAGGAAACAAAAAAGAAAAAAAGAAAGAAAACCCTCTGCTATGAAGAACTCTAACAGAGACAGTTCCAGCAGAGAGCAAAGAAGGTTATAAGAAAAATCTCATGGTACAGTCTTCATCAAAGAAGAAACCTGACAGCTCTTTATCAAAGTTTCACTGCAGTTGGTCAAAATCTTTTGTCAGTCACATTGGTATAACCCCCAAGTAACTCAACCAAAGACAGAACGTGAGCAATTGAACTTTTTCTGGATCTAGCCAGTATCTAGTGAAAAGCATAAAAATGCTGAGAGCTAAACAGTGACAGTTCATCCAACAGAAAACCAGGTGGTCAGGCAGCAGGCCCTCACAAGAGGAGGGATGCCTGTGATGGGAAGGAGTTGAAAGAGTTGACAAAAGTTGACAGAAGTTTCTGTTTGAGAAACTTCATCACCTATTAATCACAGAACACACAGCCAAGAGGTTAACTCCCAGCTGTGATAGGGTGATTAAAACAGTCTCTTTCCTCAAGCTTATTTTATTGCTTGCCCTAAAAAACCCCACCATAATCATTTGGAGACGAAATTCTCTTGGAAAAATGCATTTGCTTAACATACAGCTTATTGCAAGTATGTGATACTCCAGGATTCCCTGTTTGCCCACTGCCTCCCAGCTGGAACTGAAAAGATGCTGGTTCAACCAAAGACTGTACTATCCAGGACATTTCCTTCCTCACAATGCTGTAATGTCACAGGTTGCATTTTTACAGTCTACTGCCATTTACAACAACAGGGATGCAACTCTTTCTGTTTGGGTACTCTAAGATTTGCTCATCCTGTGACACTGAAATAGTAGTTGGCACAAGTCTAGAAGAAAGCAAGCCACATATGTCAATGATATGAGATTTCCACTTGTTTTGATTTCTTATTGGTAGATAGCAATCCATTCTTACTTATATGTGATTACATTCTATCAATATTAGAGTTTACTAGGAACTACCAGTAGGCATTGCCCATCACTATTTCTGGAAAGAAATCTTCACCCATTCAGTGACTTTACATTAGGAGCTGGAAACGCTTCTCTTTCATAGCCCAGCTTCACACTCAGAAGAAAAAAAACAAACAACCACAATCTAAGCCAAAGCCATCCACATAGGGAAAGAGGCCTGTTTAACTCTTACCTTCGGACTGGCTGTGCAATTTTACTTCTGGGTATGCCACTCCCGTTGATAGCCAGCGATGGTCTTGGAAGAGCACTGCGCCCTACAATCCCCTGACTGGCAGTCTTGTTTGGCATTGGGATCCCAGTGTTAGAATATAACTGTAAGTTGTTGGATACTGGAATACTGCTACTACTACTACTACTTCCTTGTACGGTTGGGCTTACGTAGGCAGTAGCTTTGAGAGGCTGTCTGACAGACACTGGAAAATGTCCCACACTGTGAACTCTGTGTTGAAGCTGTCCTGGGGATGGAACTGTAGAGTGGCAGAAAAGTAACAAGGTCAGTATGCAACAGATAAGGCCAGGTAGTAATGATCATTTCTACATAGATCTAAATAGGGATAAACACATCATTATACAATTTACTTGCTAATTATAAACTGCTGAAAACCCTCTTGGATCCAATACTATATCCAGTAACACTGTACTGAACTAAAATACCCTGTTCCATCCCCATCCTGAACAAAATCCCACCCCATATTCATCCTTCTTTTTCCCCTCAAAGAGGTTTCATTAGCCATTACAAGCACACTAATTCCACCTATGCAATTAGAGCTTTAAGCAAGAGAAACTGCTGAAGGTATAAATTAATTACTGTCAGATCATTTAGGTTTCTGTAAGGTTGCTTGCAATGGCCTCATCTTGTTTAAGGAACATTGCAATAAAGCATAAAGATCGCAAATGTCTAAGCTTTATGTATAAAAAAAATAAAAAGGCTATAAAAAGGTCCTGAATATAACAGCGTATTCCAAGGCTGATGTTACGTAAACTATCATTTTAAATCAATGCTAAGAATTTCAGAAGCTTTATATAGAGATTTTTCTACACAATCCTGCCCTCTGGTGTACATCAAACACACATCTGTTTCAGAGTCCACATATCAAAGAGCAAACTGTCAAAAGCCTGAAGCACATCAACTAACACACTACATAAAGGCTAATCCTTTTTCAAAGACATCTTAAAATCATTTAAAGACACAAGAGAAAATACAGATGTGTGATTCAATTAAACAATACTGGCAATATATTGCTATGGAACTATTATCATAACACAGCTCCTTAAATACCCCAGCACAGCCACTTATTAGAAATGTTCTCCAAAAAGTTATTTCAGAAAAATCACATTTTATACACAGATATATATACACACATACATAAACACACAGAGAAATATGTATTTCTAAAATAGTAAATAAAATTAAACTCTCAGTGCACTACCACGCAAATTCAGGTGGGAACCTGAACAACTACGTCCATTCTCCTATTCAAACAGGGTAAAAAAAACACCAAACCCACCCAACAGTCAAGTACATTTTCCAGAAAAGATGCCATTTAGTAGTTTTGAAGACATTTGTAAATTCTGCTCAAATTTGAAGGAAAACACCCACAGCAAAAGGTTTTGCCAACTTCTCCCTCCAAAATCTCACAGGGGAGGTTTAAGTTAAATACTTTTTCCTGCCTGCGTCCAATGAAATCCACTTTTTGCATTTCTTCTCAGAGTACCTCAACCACTGTGCTAGAAAAGAGGGGTTTGGATCTCAATCTATCTTGTTTCTGTTCCACATGAATAATTCAGCACCTGCTAGATCAGTACTCCCTTCATACCCTCATCAAGAAGTTACCTAAATTAAACTAATTAATTAGAGTAATTTTAATTCCCCCACTCAACAAGTATATTATACTTGAGGATATAACTCTCGTTTACCACAGTTACTCAGAAGAAAGTGGCTCAACTTCAGTAGGAGAAAGGCCATGTATTTTAAAGTAGTATTTATACAGTGTACTGTAAACTAGCACTGTAAAAACTACCAAGAAAAGTAGTTTTCAATTCTAGTATCAAAACTGAAAATGTAAGCTTATATGAATTAACTGCATTATTGGTGCTTCTATAATACTACTGCTACTAATTATAATTTTAAAGTCGGCACAAAATGAAAGGTCAAAGTAACAAACAAAAGGAGGTGATGAAACTCTCAATACAGCATAACAAGATCAGCAGAATTTGCCTTCCAAAAACTTTGAAAATCCTGTGCTATATTAAAATACAGTGCAAAAGGAACACAGTCTGCTTTTAATTTTCATAAAGCAGAGGATCAGTGACTGATACTTGTATTTTACCACTCTATCGATTCTTAGTGCACAGCCAAAGAACACAGATACTTACTACATGACTGCATCCTTGAAATCCCATTACTCGCTCCATGCAAATTGGAGTCAAAGCTTTGACTGTTCCTCACAGTGACCGGAGAACTAGCAAAGCCAGCACTACTGTTAATGGTGGGAGTACTTGGCATCCGAGTGAGGTTAGGCATGCTTCTTCGAAGTTTATCTGAAGCAAAAGAAGGTAACATCCATAGTCATGACAGAATTTTCAACAAACACAAGCAGTCTCTGAATAATTTCTGTAGAAAATAAAAAACACAAGAAAGGTTTTGCTCTGCAGGAAGAATATGAGTATGTTATTGACAGCCTACTAATTGAACCCTTCTGACTATTGTAACAGCATGATTATTAACAAATAATTTTAGACACTAATAGGCAGTACATGTTCAGAATCGTAAAGATTTAAACACTGAAGTGTTATGATAAGGACGGGTTTCATGTAAATGTGTAAAGTAGGTCAGATGAATCATGCCCTAATTGTGCCTGTTTCTTTGCAGTGAATACAAAGCAAGGCTGCAGTGACACAGTCAGACACAGGTATCTACACTGTGGGTGTCTAAAGACAGGTGAGACGAATCCATCCTTAGGTGCCAATGAGATGCTAAAAAATTCCATTCAGTACCTAACCTTATCAGTATGTTGTTTCTGCAGGTGGCCATGCATAAAACCTGCTAAGTCGATGCTGTTCAGTTGCTTGGAGCCCTGGGTTGACATCAGGATTTCCAAATCTGGTGGTTCTCCCTCCTACCCCACTTGTGGTGCCTGATTTGGTGGGCGTTTTCAGAACAGGCCTGTAGGGTCTTTCAGGAAAAGAAAGCTGTAAATGCCCCAAATGTTTTGGAGGCACATTCAAAAGCTAAGGCATGTGTCTAGGAGGTCAGAAGATGTCTGCAACCCCACTCATGCTAGTTGATTTGGAGAGAGATGCTGAGACCAAGTCTGACATCTCGAGATGACTTGCCAACCACAACAGCATTAGGTAATCTAAGGTGAAGCTCTTTTGGTTTCTTCTGCCATAGGGCCAAAGGGAGATGACTTGGTTCTGTATAATCCGAGGAGGCTGGCGGGGGCAGAAAGGCACACACTGAATGACCTGGTCTGAATTGCCTCCTGTGACATGACAGGCTTCAGTAAAAGCACTGCTGTGGGCAAGCAACAGGTCATTTGTTAAATTGTCATTGACACCACCACCAACGCTGGCCTCCTGGCCAGGTTCAGGAGCACAAGTGCTGTGCCTTGCTGAGACGGCTGTTTCTCCTGGTACTGTGGTCAGCATGGAGGCCACCAGCTCCTGCCTCTGCCTTAGGATCCAGCGCCTGGCAGATGTCTGCCTCCAGTTCTCCCACTGCAACAGAAAGCAGTGGTCTGCTTGTCTTCTAATAGGCAGCTACGAATCCTCTCTCCAACAGCAAGCAGGGCATTTCAAGATTGACATTTGGGATTTATGCACAAGAACAACACATCACACACAGCTCGGAACTGCTGTTTTGGGTTGACCTTCTAGCTCACTCAGGGCAAGTTCAGTCCACAGGAACAACAAATTTGACTTAGGAATCTGTTTATCAGTCCATATAAATATATAGCCTATTTAGCACCATCATGAGCTCCTCTAATCCTTAAAGCTGCTAAGAACTGTCGAGTAATAAGAAGTGACAGTACAGTTCTATCTATACAAGGTATTAGTAGTCACTAACAGTAACTTCAATGTATGTGATGCCTATGTAACTCCAGCAAACTGAGTCATAGCAAGGCTACCACTCCAGCTGTTTTTTATGACTGCTCCTCGTGAAAACTGGTACAGTATCCTGCAAATAGTCAAAAACATCCTCATACTTCAAAGGACCAACATTTCTAATATCTTTATGTCCTGAGTCCCAATTACTAGTGCCTACCTGCCCTTGACACTGCATCATGCACACGGGTCATGTTATGAGACCACCACCTTCTCTTCCACTTCAACTAAGGCCAACTTTCAGTTACCACAGATGGTCTGACATAGAAAACCATTGCTGTCCAGGAAATAGTTTAAATATTCCCATGAATTAAATACACTACATTTTCATATTTTTTCAATCAAACAGTAGGTATGGAAGGTAAGATAGGGAGGAGTTCAGTGCAGGAAAAGGAAATGAAAGGTTTGAGTTCCTGGGAACTAGAGTACAGCCAAATCCTAATACAGAACCAGTTTAAGGGTAATCCTTCATCAAAGAGTTACGAGTTGTGCTTCAGTGACACATCACTGATGCTGGCAGACTAAAACTGTCAGCAGTACACAAATGAACATTAGCAAAGGGATTACCACTGTGGTTCAGTCATGTGGTAAGAATTAATATCACTGACAAAACAATGATAAAATAGTTATCAGGCTTCTAAAACTATCCCGGGGATGCAAACAATGGCATCTATACAGCTATTCTATGTCCCTATTTCTGAAATACTCATGATTTTGAAAACTGGAAAGGGAACTATCTTTCTGTGATGCAATCCTTGGCCCTGAGTGGCAGAAAATTCATGAATGTGGGATGTCCATAGCTACTGTTAATTTTGGAGCCCTAGCCTACCCTTTAAAATCCTAGCTTCTGAAATCCCAGGTCAACATTACAGCACTTGGCAAAAAAGGTATTAGCAGCAGGATGGTGGTAGGGAAGATAGCACTGCATAAAATAGCTTTTCTAATACTATCCACATATCACACTGTATAAGCAGAATTCCTTGGAGTCTACATGCTCTTCCACTCAGGGACTGCATCAGCCACCAAAGGCATGATCTGAGCCTTAAATTGTCCAGTGGATACAGCTACAATAGCAGGAAAAATAGGTACACGAGTAGCTTGGATTTCCTCTGTGTCATGGGTGGCCACGTCTTTTGCCTCCTGTTCATCAGTCCCTTCTCATTCCAGCAGTCTGCTCTGCTGCTGATTCATTCAGTCCTCAGGCAGCAGATTCCTGCTGCACCTGAAAATTCTCATCCATCGAGCATCTGCGTTACTTCTTTGATGGGTCCTTGTGTCTGCTGAGACAAATGGCCCTGAAAAGCAATGAAAATAGCAGGTCAGTTTTGTGTTTGGGGAATACCCAGAAACGTTCGTCTTGATGGCATTTTGCAGCTTTCATCTCCTTGGATGATGTATCCTTTCATCTCTTTCTTGACATTTGTTCTGTCACCTGTTCCCCTCCTAAGAACAGTGGGAAAGGGTCCTACAGATGTTTCGTTTGTAAATGAAATGCTGGCTCTTGTGAGCTTGATATACGGAAGCGGAAGGTGGGAGTTATATGATTTTAATATTTCAGGCCGGCAAGACGTGACTAGGTATGAACTTGCTGGAAATATATGAGAAAAAAACAAAAATATTTTTCCAAGCCACTAGTAGCAAACCTTCCCTTTCTAGAGCTCCTCGCTCTCCTAAGACTGATGAGAAAATTAACAGAGAGAAGGAATGAAGGAGCAGAGCTGAGATGTATTCTCAGGTGAGGAGTAATTTGCCCAAATAGTCCTATTTATGATGAATGCTGAAATTTGCTACAGTTTCTGCAACCTCTTCTGCATTAAGCTGGTTCAGTGGCAAGCCTAAAAAATCATTGGTTGTTTACAGTTTGTTCTGTTAGGAAGATATGGATATTAACACCAGCGAGGAACTCCAAAGGACCTGCACCTTCTACAGAATCCACAGTTATTGTGACCCACTTTTGAGTCTCAACTATAATCTAGGCTGGAACAAATATGATGTCCAAGTAGGATACAGCCATACAAGGCATCACAGATGTATCTTCGCCTTTCCCAGCTTTCTTTGAGATGTAATAGCATGACCTACAGACATTGTATTATTGAGATATTTGAAAGTGTGAAGAAAATGCAAGAATAGGTCATGCAAGTGAGTTAAATAATCAGTTCCTGGTTATTACCACCAGAATAGTTCATGCATATACACACGTGCTTGTCACTTCATGAGTGTTCTTTAGGTGGCACACGTTGCCCTTGTTTCACATATCTGCAGCAGAATGATACACCAGAAACCGCCTACTGCATGTTTACACTTTTTCCCCTCATGTGGCTTCCATGCTGAATTGCCTGTTGCCTACAGCACAGGAAAAATTTGGAATCGTGAAATACAGGATCCTCTGCCCTCAACTGAAAATATGCATGAAAAGACCAACTCACAGCACACATCATATTCACTACTGGTGAGAAACGGGTCGAAAAGCAGGCAAAAGTGTCCCTTATTTTGTCAAACATTCCACATAATTACAGGAAAGGCAGCAGTTTGCCTCTTACCCAGCTGCTTCAGTTCTGATTTTTTTCCAGGAAGTTCTTCCCCCGATGCCATTTCTT
Organism: Elanus axillaris; assembly: GCA_026212715.1. Taxonomy (NCBI): domain Eukaryota; kingdom Metazoa; phylum Chordata; class Aves; order Accipitriformes; family Accipitridae; genus Elanus; species Elanus axillaris. The sequence goes on from JANZLQ010000008.1 coordinate 15,329,148, forward strand.
CTGTGAAGCCTGGGATCGGTGACCCAGCTTCCTTCTGGCAGGACATCAGAACAGGCAGCACCTGCCTTCTGTCTTCTGGTCCCAGCACCGCTGGTGGCCGTCCCAATTCCACTGCTTCTGGGGTTTTTCTCCTTCCCTGACCTAATACTGTCACCAGCTGAAGATTAATGTCCATGTCACATGCAAACAGACCTTGCCCTTGGAGCAAAGCTGCCCCAGAAGAGGTGTGCTCCTGGTGGGCTGCCAGACTGAGAGTTCTGTAGTGGTTCTTGGTAAGTATCATCTTCTCTCTGTCAAAATGCCTCATCCAGTGAGGCTTTCCTTGCAAGGAAGGCTTAAGTTAATTCTCTGCAAAAGTTGTCAATGTTTTATTTGAACAAAAGGACTCACAAGCCTCGCCAAAAGCACACTGTCGTTAAGAAATGTGATACAGTGGATTATTAGCGTCCCAGAGAAATCTGTATCACCGTTTAAGCTACATTAGCAGTTTCTTACACATATTTAAATCCTCCACACAAACCTTGCAAATTCAGCTCTGTATTATCAGTACTGTATGCACAAATAAGTTGGGGAAAAACCATAAGGAAAAAATCTGTGCTTTTCTATTTTAAATATTATGTTCTATATTATATAGATATTCAGAATTTGTTCTAAAATCCTTAACAAACTTGTAGACTCAAGTACAACTTCACCTTAAGGGATTAATTTGTCTTCCTCATCTTTGAAGACCTGAGTTCAATATCTGCATCACATTTGTTACAGTTATAACATTTATGACATCACAAATACACCAGGGTCTAGTTAAAGGTCTGTGGAATCATCAGTTGAGACATCGGTGTGTAAAAACACAAATACAGATTAAGAACTAAAAGCAAGTCTTTCAGTTAAGTGAGAGACACCATTCTTCATGATTGTCAATACCTACATTTTGCTACAGTTGAACACTTCCACTTTATTCAGAATTGTTACTTCCTCTCACCCTGGCTACACAGGCGTATGTCTACCACCACAGATAGTTACAGCAAATTAAAGATTTTTCCATTATCCTCCCATGACTTCTCCTCAGTAATCACTATTCTCAAAATAACTTCAAAGGTAACAAACAAAGATTTTTTTTTCTTCTTTTCTTTATTAAATTCTGCAACAATTTCCTACAGTGAATTCTTCCTTCCTTACTGGGCAAGAGAGGTTATGAGCAGAAAAACACTCTAAATCAGCAAATCAGTAAGGACAGACCTTTTCCTACCTCTCCAAACACACAAATCAATGTTATTCTATACTGAACTAATATCTAAAAACCAACCTACTGCCCCTGAAATGCTGCTCTTCTGTATCTGCCTGCAGTTTGCTTAAAAAAAAACACAACAAAAAAACAACAAAAAAAACCCACATTTGCAGCTTTCCAAATGAGGCAAGGGTGTTGCAACAGCCAATGATGTTCATAATATTTTGGATGAGAAAAGTTATTCCCCAGAAGCGTATGCAATAAAGTAACTCATAACTAGCAATTTCTGGAAAATAAAAGCAAAAGTTTTCAAGCGAATGGTATCTGTGGCCTGTTTATGAAGGTATGAACCAAGCTAAAAACTTAAAAATCAACATGAAAAGGTAATGGAAAATATATTGAAATTAACCAGCTTGCATGCACTGCTACTCAATGAAGGATGTATTTTTCATCTGCCCCTTCTTACTGCATTGTAATAAACTCCTCCTTTAGCTGAAATAATTCATCCAAAATACAAAGTTTCCAATTTTCAGGTATTATAAAAATGGACACTTTAAAATGCACATGAAATAAGGGGTGTCAGGATAAAAGTTTATGAGTAAGCTTATCTCAAGATCTGGAAAGTGGGCCTGAACACAAGAAAATTAATCCCACTTTCAGCATCTTGTCTGTCCTGGATTTTGACTACTCTGGATGATTTCACAGCACTATAGTTCTGTTACTTATGTTTTCAGAAAATCAGAAGTAACAAAGGGCATAAATATTAACATCTATTAAAAAAGAATAAAGTAACCAAACAGAAAAACAGTATTTTTAAAAAAGTTAAAAAGAAAGAGATTACTTACGTGTCACAGTAAAAAAAAAGTACATTTATGGACACCATAAAGCAGGAAACAGCTTTGTTTTATGAAATTTGGTGGTATTTCTTATATAAAAATTACTAAAGTATTTGTATATTAACAGTTAGCAATATTTTAAGTTGTTAACCATGAACTTCTTCAAATTAAAGAGGAAGGGGAGAGAGGTATAAACATAAATCTTTCCATTGTCAACATATTAAAAGCTTTACTAAATTCTAAAACACACTAACTAGATGGACTCACTTTAGCTAACTGCAACAGATACTCAAAAGCTATTCACCTCCTGTCTCTCTCAGATCTTCTTTAAATGATCTATTTCTGACCCACTAGCCAATTACAAAATTGCTGAAAAAGAGAATGCCTTAAAAAGGCTATTATAGGACTGTCCGCCAACCCAGCAAACAGGTAACTGGAGTTGTGTGTGTCCATCTTTTGAGCAACACCAAACAGGTTATTCAACACATTAAAGTTTTTGAGAAAAAGGCAACCAGGTGGTAAAATTGGTGGCCTTTTACATTTATACACTTTCTAGTTAATAAACTAGGAGTCTAGTGTTTTCAGTGCCCTGTTAAGTACTTTCTGAGGTTTCCAAGTGGGAATCCAGTATTTAAGTTCCACTGACATGGAACACAAAAATACCATTGAAAAGCATTTGGGGACAATATAAAAAGATCGCAGCACCACATCCTGCCCTTATTCCTGAATCAGAAATGCCCCATAATCTTCCTTTCTATCTCCCCAACATTTCTGCAAGCCAATCAGTGCTGTTCCATTCTTGTACTTCACCAGGAAGAAAAATAATGTTGAAATTAATATGGCACATATGCTGTACCAACAAACACCCGTGTTGCTCTACCCTCCATTAACGTCAGCCTTCTTTATGTACTGTCACTTGTCGATTACACTTCCACGCCATGTCTTACTTTGAATGCAAGTGCTTTTGGCACCAACCTGTCATGTCTTATGTGTCAGGAAAGCAACATGCATACCTGTAGTGCTCTATAAATAGCAACTTTGTGTTGTTTTGAAGAACACATTTATTTTCCTGCCCTAGGGTGAGCTGTAACCTGTAATGTTACAAACAAGACCCTGACTGAAAACTGTTTTGAATTAGCTTGGGGAAAAAATTGAAGGAATAGGAAAGTAAGATGCAGCAGGAGGAAGAATATTGTGATCATAACAAGGAGTAAAAGGAAGGTAACAGCAACAACGGAGGGAAACTTAAGTTTTGAGTAAGCACCAAGAGACAAATATTCCAGAGACTCTGGCATATATCTCAAATGCAGTGCAAAAAGCAGCAACAGCTCAAGATAGCTTGGGAGTGACATTATCTCCCACCACTTTTAACAGTCTGCCCTACCAGACCTGGAACAGGAGCAGTGTTGACCCCTGCCGTAAGCACTCATTGCTGATTCACAGCATAGCTGCATTAACAGCAAAGTCAGGAATAAGAAAGGGATTGAAAATCTGAAAACTCTGTTTCCTATTTTACTGTATCCATGATGACATGCCTAAGCCAAGCTCAAAAGCCCTATCAGTTCTTCTGACCAACTATTAGTCTGCTAAAAGATGCTCTTCTTTCCTTTTTCTTCTTTCTTCACTTGTGGTCATCCTTGCAGTACTTTAAAACAGACTAAAGTAAAAACTTTCATGACCAGATCACAGAGTACATTTTGTAGGAAATTACTTAGTAACATACCCCAATCATTTGCACAGGCTTAAATAGCTTATCACAATTCATGGATTGATCTAGCCATCACACACTAAACACACTTCACTCTGTTGATGTAACTTGATCTTTAACATGGCACTGGCACTTTGCACAGAGAAAAGACCGCTTCTCAGAAACCCACCTCCATTAATCCTATTTGGTTGCTGCTCTGGAGTTTGGGCTTGCGGAGAGTAGTAGGGCTGCTGATAAGTATTTGAAGGGAAGTGCGAGGAGGTAGGGCTCCTCCTGCAGTCCCGGATACTGGAGAAAGTCTGTGAGTGAGGAATTCCTCTCTGGAAGGGGGAGCAGCGAGTCAGCCGTGGCTGCGGAGGTGGGAGGTGGTCAAACTCTTCCTCGTCCTCAAGACTATAGCGATCGTATTCCTGGTCACCACATGTCCCTTTCTTTCCCGCATGCAGAGAGACACTCGAACTGTGCCTTGACACAGATGCTGAAGTCGAAGCATAATCTTGCCTAAGGCCTGTAAATTCCAAGAAGAGGATGATTTGGCTTCTGCTAAGTGATTAACTCTTTAACATGCACTTCAATCTTGAAAACTAAGTAGGTAAGTAGACATGATTTTACAGCAAGAACTGGATTTACAATGTCACCAGGCTGAAGATCTGAGGTAGGATTCATCTGATCTAACTTTCACTGTCTGTCTTTCAGCATCTAAGCCTGAACTATTTCCCTCGAGATCCATTTTTAATAAAAAAATAAAAAAAAGAATACAGGCATCTCCAAAATGCAGTACCGGTCTTAGATGCCTCTCTCAGCATAAGATGAATTGCCTTCAGGAGGCACCTATTTCTCTCCCAACAGAAAGACTATATGAGTATCAAGTTTTTAAACTTTTAAACACCTTTAATGAGAGGAATTAACACTCTATTAGTTTTCCAAGTTATTGCTATTGAACTTTTATATACACACAATGAAAATGCTATGTCATTTCCTAAACTTATAACACATGTAAATATTCTGGCTCTCCAACCTCCCTGAACCAGAATTAAGTTCCCGCTAGCAGCTGATCTCATAGACAAGGCTTAGTGGTAACATAGCTGTGGTTTAGACAGGTACGCATCGTACCACTCCCTTTTCAGAATGCCAGGTTTTGAAAACCATCCCACTATTTGCACTGCCCCAGAAAAGCATGTTTGTTCCGGGTCCTGTGAGAGGGAAAAATTTGCATCCCTTTTACATCCCCCCCTTTTCCGAGCTACACAGTAGCCAGGGAAAAAGGGGGTGAACACTGCATTTCCAGGAGCCGAGTAACTCCACCAACAGCTGCAGATAACAACTTTCCTAGATTTACAAAAAGCTCTCAGCTTTGACAGATGTCTTTGCTTCATAACAGAAACTTCTTAACATGCTTTCCCACCCCTCCTCGAGGGGAGCTTCTATTCATGGCCGTGAAGACAGCGTGCCTGCATGCACGTATAATACCATCACTTTCCACGGGATTAAGTGGACAACAACCACATCACATGCTCAAACATTCTGTACCAGCTGCTACTGCAAGGATGAGATACAACTATTACACCTGACATAGATCAGAAGGAAAACAGTGTTTTCCCTTCCAGTTTACCAATGTCCTGATTCCTTAAAGAGCTAAGTACCTGAAGTCTTTTGTCTTTTTTTAAACCTCACTCTGAAGGAGATGAGCATAGCTGTCATTTCAGTAATGCAATTTTTTGCATCTTTGATACTCATATTTTTTTTTCTTGAATTATTGCAACTTTCACATAATATCAGAAATTTTCTGAGCTGTGACCACACACATTTGCTAGCTGAGAATTCAGCTATCTTGGAAAGTCTCACACTTGCTAATTTCTCTGCTGAACATAAGTGCTAGCAGACACTCAGCAAGTTTGACTCCTGACAAGTGATCACTCCAGCCTGCTCAGTCTGGTTGCTGCAGGCAGACTGCAGCTCTAATTTTTTCTTCACATTTTATTTTTATTTTATTTAATCACTTATTACTTAGCATTTTCCTCCGTCACCACCTCTGAATTTCTCTTGGTTTTCATCTCTTCATTTCCTCCTTGATGTCTTACTTGGCACTAATAGGAAGTGAGAAAGATACTGCACTTACTGAGTGACTTCTAAGTCAAATGCCCTTTACTTATGCATAAAGACACTTCCCCAAAATTACTATCAAGCCAAACTATAATCTATGTCAAACAAGCTTTTGGGGTCAGATTTGTGCATAATCACTACTCTGAAACCAAAATGTTAAACTTAAATGCCCCAATTCAGGATTTAAAGGGGAAATAATTTCAAAATTCATCTGACAATTAAGAAAACCAAAGTAGAGGCAAAGAAATCTATAAAAGCTGCTTATTTTTTACCTTTGTCATGAAACATATGCCTGTGAAAAATGCTTTAGCATCTTCCATTCCCAGAAATAAAATTATTTTAATTAATATGGTAAGACATTATGAATCTTCTCAAGAGATACTCAACAGGTATGGAGCCACCAGTTGGGATTCAGAAAAATGTAAGCATCAAGTTTTGAAAGATCCAGTACCATTAACCTGAACCCAACAACGTGCTTACCTTCTCCATGCAAGCGAGGTGTTTTTCCACCTGCCACTCAAGAGGCGACACTGTTTGAGAAAGATCCACGTGACTGAGACCAGACTGGAGCAGTTTTGACTGTTAAAAGAAATCTTTCTCAGACTATTTTGAAAAATGAAAAAAAGCCACCTACTCTCCTCCTGTAGACGAGCCATGATCTGAACATCGGTGAGGTCCTGCAGCTTGTACCCCATAGAGATAGAATCGTCCTCCAGCTCCGAGGTGCTCAGTTCACTGTCTATTGATGATTGTGGGCTCAAAGGGGAACTCCTAGAAATGTAACCTGTGCAAGAAAACATAACCTTTACTCTGTGAATACGTCTGAACGTCTTTCATTCATAACAGCCCTTTATGTTACAGCAACTTAAAATTTTTTCTGTATACCAGATAAAAACTTTCAGAAGTGTAGTGCAATCCACTAACAATTAGCTTTGATACTTGTGAGAAGCAGTAAGTGTAGTAATGGATCAGGAATTCCTCTGCTGTTCCCAAAATAGCATCACAAATCCCACACAATGAATAATTTACCCAATACAGTTCTGATGCAGCTCAGATTAGTTAGCATAGTCTAAACACATCTGCATTTGAATCCTTCTTATGGGACTGTGGCTTCTCAGAACAGAGTAGAGAGAACAAGTGTGTATGTGTTACCAACTTCTGCTCAGTACTCAGATTCCATATCAGAGCCATTTACCTAAATTTTACTGGTTTTTTTTAATTGTTTATAGTCATCAGATAAATCAATGACAGTAACAATTAAGACTGAACATTGTGCAACAACAGAGAAAGCACCAACTCCCTCACAGAGCTACCTTTTGGAAAGGGCTCCGGATTCTACTTTTCCCCTGCATGACAATAAAATACAAACTCAATTGCAATTAGTTGCATGAGCTAGTTGTTACCCAACTTTAAAGAAAAATCATTCAAATAGAACAACAAATCACTTTCTAATATCCTCTGGACCATCAGAAGCCCACAGCCTGCAAGGCTAGAATGGCTGTGACTATGGCTCATCAGCTGTGCCTGTACCACAGATGTGTGTGCATCCTTTAGCACTGCTCAAAGCAGCCACCTAAAATTCATCCTAAATTTAGCTGTCCTCTAATAATACTTCCAACAGCAAAGGACACACAGGGGATTCCTTTGCTTTGGAAGGATGGCAAGGGGTAATGTGTTTGCTTTTTAAAATTTGCAAGTTACAATGGTCCTTGAGGTTATGCAGAGGTAGTAACAGCTATGCCCTTTTGGAGCAGCAGTGGGAAGCTAGACAAGATACCCTCAGGTATCTCAAACAGCATCAGATGCCTTCATTAGGGACTAAACTACATCCCACTGAATAGGGGAGCTTAGACACCTTGCTCACACAGACACCTACACCAGGCATTCAGTCTGGAGCTGTATCTCACCTGCAGTGCTTATCCCTAACAGGGCTTTCTGCACTGATTTCACATGTTTTAAACAAAATTGTGCACAGATCAGTGTGACACTGATGCTAACTAACTTCCTTAGACCACAGCTGCTCCTGCCAGTAATAAAACGTTAACACTTCTTCCCCAGAAGACCATTTTCTCTACTACCACTGCAGCTTAAGAGAAATCACAATATAAATTGACATCTGACACCTGTAGCAAAGAAGGAAAAAATGCAACTCTTTGCAATTTACAGCCTATGGAAGAAACTTTGCATTTTTTCCTAAAACTCTTATGTCCCTTGAAAATCAATGACAAACAAAATAAATCTTGGATAGTAGCAACAATGCCAGCTTGAAAACAACCATGACTCTTCTGGTTATTTTTATTATAGAGAAATTCTCCTTGCAGCTTCATTACACAGCTGCACAGATGTTTCTGTAGACATAGGGAAGGGGCACAGTGGGGCACAAACGAGCAATAAAGGGCAGACAAAGCTGGGGAGTGTTTAAGGTGACACAGTTGCAACTATACTCTCAGGTAAACCATTATTGAGAAATAGGCTCTTCACTTTCCTATAACATGCTGTGTAACACAGAAGATATACTACGCTACTAGATAATTGCCACATTTTAGGTAATTTTAAAAAAAATCTCCCTCAGAGATGAGAGTCTATATACAATCATCTGAACACTGTATTGCTGTTAAATGCTGACAAGATTAGATTAAATTAAGCAATTCTGTAAGCACTGCAAATCAATAAAAAGATAAGCATTACCTGTCCGTTCAGGTGTTAGTATTGCTTTACTGGAGGTTTTAGAGAAGCTGGGACTATTAAAGCCATTGGTATATGGGGTGAGTCTCGCAACAGGACTATAGGGAAAAGCCAAGGAGACAGGTGTAGAGAAAAGGTTCCGCCATCGGCTAGCTGTTACAGATGCAAGGGAGGAGGAAAAAAAAAAAGATTTATAGTTATAAATAGAATAGTGCTGTTAGAAAGAAAAATCATCTCATCTTAATCTGTTCATTAAACGTTTTTTACTTATGGCAAAAGGAAAATAATGGCCCAAGTTCAGCAGTGAAACAGAGGATCAGCACAGCCTTCTACATGTAAAAGTGTGCTCCAGAAAGTTTTCTAGCAAATAGGTCTTGTTTATCATTTTCTACGTATACACCATTTTGGTATCTATGCATCACGTACATTACTGAGTGCCAACACACAAAGTAACAGAGGAAGTAAAAACCATTACAGTTAATAGAGAAACACAGATGAAATTTGTAGTGTTTTTCAAGGAATTGTTCATGGCAATCAATCATCACACATTTGAATTAGCAGTTAAATTAGCAGTTATGGGAGTTGAAGAGACACAGCAGTAAAAGATGCTTAACCATCAAGTGCTAAAAACAACTGTAATCCCATAGCAAGCTTTTAAGCTACCATATTTCCCCTTCTTTTTTTACAGCATCAAATTCCTGATTACATAAGCATGAAATCTTTTTTCAGTGTTTTTGGAGGATCAACCAAATAATAGAACAGGGCACCTCTTTTTCTACATATTACTTACAATAAGCTTGCAAGGCATCTGGTCTGCTCAGTAACATCACAAAGAGCTCAGAATAGGCAAAAAAAAGAAAGGCTTACTTAATTTACATTTCTTAGCTCATCCAGTAAAATATGAATACAGCTGTCCTCTGGTTCATCTGTTTTTTAACATGTGTTCAAAAGGCAAAATAAACAATATCCACATGCTCTTCAGAAAATAAATATTAGAGATAAAGTTGTTTTAAGTAGAAGGAAAAGGCAAAATTTAAAAAACATATTTCGGAGAACCCACTCAGATACAAGCAGAGTTTGTACAGATGTACAGTTCATCATCAGTCAAAAAGATGCTATTCCCCCCCCTATTCCTTTGGCTCTGACCCACTCACAGATACACCTGGGTTTTTGAGGAATAAGCAGCCTTTTCTACTCTTCCCACTAGTGCTACCAAGCTTGGAGTGAAGGCAACCAGTTCCAGCACTGGCACCAAGCAGTCTGCCAGGGGAGTACCTGCAGGGCCCAGTCCCTGTGGGAGGGAGCTAAACTACACATTAGCAAGACACAAAAATTCAAAATTGTGATCTTTGCTGCCGTCTCAAAGAACTGTTGCAATTCCCTCATTTTTGATGATTCTAGTTTCTTCAAGTGGAAAGATCAGAGATCCCAACTAAGAGCAGCATCAGCACCGCTTCTAGGAGATTGCTCGATGCCAAGCAATACAACACAGACTTCCTGGCAGGGCTGTATGTCCTTAACATTCACCAACGTGATCAGTTCAAAAGTCAAGCACACAAGTGTTCCAGGACAAAAAGGAAAGCAAACACAGGTGGACACAACTCTAGTAATTAACACAGATCTCTGGGGATGAGATTAACTCACAAAGAGTTAATAACTGCAAATTGATTTGAGGCATTCATTGAAAGAAATGCAGTCGATAGAGTAGATCTCAATATCATATCCAAGGCTAATATTTGTTATTTCCACTAGAAAAAAATCAGTAAGGAGCAAGGGATGACAGCTCTTTGCGATTTTATTTTTCTGGCTAACACAATATCGTGTTTTGTAGCAGCCTGATCACTTGCCAGGACAATTAGCTGCCAGCATGTTCTCATCCCCAGATGTGGTCAGCCATACAGCACAAATAAACATCATTCATTATCCTCTACAATAACTGCTGTGAGCTGGGCCACTAAGCACAAAGCAACAGTTAGCGCGACTATGAAAGCAAGAACCTACATAAAGAATACAATTAGTATTCACGGCAAATCAGACTTCAAAGTCCTCTTTCAAAAAATAAGTGTTCTCAAGGAAAGATGGAGGAAGAAGCCAAGAAACTCTATTTACACTCATCTCCCTATATACTAGATCTCTAGATATACCAGTGTAAAATATCCCCAATTCTAGAACTTCTGCCATGTTGCCCCAAATGAAACTTCATAGTGTTTAAGTGTCAGCAAAAGATTGACACTTTTTAGGTATATGATCAACTCCATTGTTTAGGAACAAATATAGAAAACTGTTTTCATTAAGTTGCAAATGGAAATATCAAAGTACATATTGATTACTTCTACAGTATTAACAAGACAGCAAAATTAGACTTACTGAAGTCTTGAGGTAATGCCAAAAACAAAAAGGTGTGTAGGAAGCAAGTGCTATAAACATCTAGGCAAATATGTAAATTAATGTATAATTTGTAAAATCCCAAAATCGTGCAATGGATAGCCATTTTAGGATAGTTATTTTGCTCCAGACTGATTCTGAGACTGCCCTGGTTAGCACGATAAAACACCACTGTGGTATGCATGGATGAGAGAATGTTGTTAAGACCTTTATTTTAAGTTTAAAAGCCCAGCTGTTAAGCTCTGAATTTTACAGTATTTGTAGCTGCTTCTTAAAGCCCCAACTCCGGTTGCTCACAGATGAAGTCAGAAACTCGGATACCCTTTAAAAACAAAGGAATTTTTTAACCTTTGCAGTTGAATAGAAACATGAATAATCCTGCTCCGAGTATCTTATACGAAGATGCACTGGAGGAATAAAAAGTATCAGCCATGGAAAGGAAAGCAGGGGCATCTGAAGAACCATCAAGTGAGAAGCAGCCAAAAAATCCATTTGATTTACTGATGGCAAAGAGTTAAACACATTAACAATGTGACTTCTTGAAGCATGAAACTCTTGAACCTCATATTCTGTAATACAATAAGCACAAATTGTCCCAGTCATCAGAGTCCACAGTTTGATTGGAAGTGCCCAACTTTTCAGGTATGATTTCCTTGGTTTTGATCAATTCTTTGTAAGTAAACTACTGATAATGTACTGCATTATACAATGTCTACTCTAATATTTTAAAAAAAGACTTGTCAAAATAACTACATAAGCAACCAAGCAAAAACTTTCCTTTAAAAAAAAAATAGTCAGCAACAAGCTGCCTGTTCATAACTTTAATATATTTACTAACACAAATGAAGGTTTAAAAATTAAGACCTTATTTTTGTAACTTTCCTGGAGATATCAAAATGCTAAAATAGGTAAGAATAGTAATTTGCATAGAAAAATACAACTACAGACCAACTACATAGACACAAATATTCACCATACTGACTCCTGTGAATAATTCAGCATTTGATAAGAACTGATGGAAAATTTCACATGAAAGCCTGAACAAGTAAACATCTAGAGAACTGCATGGCTCAAAAGGAACAGAGCACCCCGCAAAACCACAGCATGCTGTACCATATCTAAAGCAATTGCTCTTTTAAAAGCAGTTTCTCATTTATACTACATAGGTATGCAATTTCTAAATACATATAGAAGTGTGGTTTTGAAAGTGAAGACAAAATTTGCAATTCAAATTAATGGGAACATTCATAAATTGGGACACAAAGTAAAAACCAGCATAGGTTCTCATTACATTGTTTTAATTTTGTGGGGTTATGCTCATGTGAACAGGGATAGATCAAGTACAGGTCCTCTACTTGATAAGTCAGGTATATCCAGGAGGCTATATTAGCTCAGGTTATAAGGGTTTCCAAGAAACGAAAAGAAGTACATGAACTTTTTAAACACCTTCTATTCTCCTAACTCCATTATGAAACTCAGTGAACTCAGTTTGCCAGAACAGGAACTTACTTTCAACTCTAAGCAACACAAATAAGAAATACTTCTTTGCTATAAAGACAGAAAACAATAAAGTCATAAATAATTGTGTTGTACTACTGACTAAACATACTAAATTACACGAGGTGTTATCTAGCTTGTTTATCCACTCAATTAGCTTAAGTTTTATATAGGCCCTCAGGCCAAAGTAAAAAGTACTTTTTAAGCTCAAGCTAAAAATAAATTAAATTGCATATATGCAGACATTTGAATACGGGTACTAATTACACAGCCTGAACAGCCCCCCTCTTTTGAGCCAACGTTGGAGGAGTATTTACAATACTGTCAATCCAGCAAGTTTTGAACACACAGCACTTTCCTGCTGACATACTTTCTTCAGAGCAGGAAACCCAAACCACTTCCCTGGTGCATTCTGCATATGCATGGTTGCACGGCAGCCACACTTAAAAGCAAAATATCTCTCTCAGAAGTAAAATGCACAGTCCTGCATGGAAAACAGAAGTATTTTGTTAATCACTGGAGAAATTCAAGAGTGCTAGAAGGGAATTCAAAACCCTCTCCTTACCGCAGATAAGAATGTCTAAACCAGCTAAGAGGCATCACCTCAGTGAGGCACATCTAACACCTTCCTCCCGAAGACAGGTCTTTAACCTTTGGTTTTGGTCCCTGTAAAACAGTGATTCAGAGTCTGCAAACTACTTCTGCAGTCAGATGTACATCTGGGAACAGGTAAGTATCTAACATGCTTGAAAAGACAGCCAGAGGAAGAAGAGATGAAGGTAGCTCCCACTACTCACTTAACAGATGTGAGGAATGTGGGCTCCTATTAGTCACCGTCCTGAAGAGATTTACTCAGGTCCCTGGAAAACCCGGAGCTCCTGTAAGAACTTGAAGCAGTCTGAGGTAGAAGAGCGGTGCTAGATACTCAACTGCACCCAACCTAGTGGTGCCCCCACACAGGAAAGGATCTTCAGGTAGCTAAATTTTCAAAGCAAAGCCTAAGTAGATTCTGTCCTTCAAGTACCTCAGCAGCTCCCAAACACATGGGCCTTAGAGGTACGTACAAGCCTTAGGTCTACTTCACGGGGTGAGGCGTTCAGTTTCTGTGCTCGAAAGAGAAGGACTGTAACATCTTCCACAGTTTATTTGAACCCAGTGCCTCAAAGCTTTCCTTTGGAATTACAAGTCCTAAACACTTACTTTTTGGAAAAAATTGTGGGTTTATTAGTTACAAGATCACAAGTTCCAGGCCCAGGACAGCTATGTTTTCAGCAGTAGTAACTGTGACTAAGGGTACTGAGTTGTACCTGTAGAACTGGAAGTTAGCCTGGGGCGAGTAGCTGTTCCCATCTTGCTGAATGTCATTGTATAGTGAACTTCCAGCCCCACACTCCTAGTTCCAGTCTCCCACAGCCATCAGCCATTGGCATCTGAACAGCTTGTTCCAGCACATCTGGTTTCCTAACCACAGCTGTAGCTCCACCACAAGCAGCGGCAACTTTGCCATCAGCAGAGAGCCACAAGTCATATGCTTAATTCACATCTTCAGTCACACTGAATCTCTTGTTGGCCAAAACTGTTTCCCTGCTGCCACAAAATGCTCATGGGGCTTGTGTGTTGTTTCTATCCCTTGATTTCTTGGTTGAGAGGGGTAAAGCACCCTCTCTTCCCCAGCTGCAACAATAACAGAAACTCCCTAGATGTAGACTGCACAAGGGGACTCCTTTCAAGAGTCAGTAAATAGGGGTCTCCAAAATACAGTTTAGTGTACATCCTTACCCTTTAACCTTCAACCTCCATAATTAGACTACAATAATTGAACAAATATATGCCAGCATTTCTCTTTGGTTTTGGTTTCCTACATTAAATCCTATGACTTCTCAAGCTCTTAACATAAGTCAGCCAGTGAGAAACTACATAGCAATGAAATAGTTTTATTTCATCGTCTTTTGCACAAATGGAATTTCTCTACAAAATTCTAAGTTTTCACAGTGGTTTTAATAGTCAATATACAGGATCGCCATGTAAAGTAAAAAAGAGATCACATACTTGTCTCGTGCTACTTTAAAATAATAAAAAGCATTCGAACTCAGCTTCAAATGTCTAATAAAAACAACAGTCCCTGTCCCCCGTGCTGTTAGAGGGGTAGGAGGGAGAGAATTTGGGAATGGAATTGAGCCTGGGAAGGAAGGAGAGGTGGGTGGAAGGTGTTTTAAGATTTAGTTTTATTTCTTATCATCCTACTGCGATTTTAATTGGCAATAAATTAAATTAATTTTCTCCAAGTTGAGTCTGTTTTCACTGTGGTACCTAGGGTGGACAGGGTGGTAATTCGTGAGTGATCTCTCCCTGTCCTTAGGTTGACCCACGAGCGTTTTGTTATATTTTCTCTCCCCTGTCCAGCTGAGGAGGGGAGTGGTAGAGCAGCTTTGGTGGGCACCTGGCACGCAGCCACGGTCAGCCCATCGCATGGACACACAGTGATAGATTAGGAGGACCTGAGAAAATTAAGCAAGACTGCCCACTTTCTCTAAGCCTAGGAAAACTGAAAAACAATGTCAGTTTTAAGAGTATGTGAGAACTGAGAGTACTTGGAAAAGTTTGTTTCCTAATTCATTCACATAAAGCAAGTCCTTTTTGAAAAATTATATAAAAGGATCCAATACTAGTATAGAATGAGAAAGCAGTCCAGTTGGTATGTATTGGTATAGAACTGTTTGGTATACAGAACTGCAACAATTCATATACCTCAAGAGCTGCCCCAGCAAAAATAGCATGGCCCTCTTTTAAAGGTACAATCAGAAAGGCTACCTAAATTGCAGTAGTTTCTAGGACTTTCAGCTAGCACAGCAAAGCAATGCAATCAGCAGTGGTGTTTGGCATACTGCAATTGGTGATAAAAATTTAAAACTAAGTAAGATTCAGGAATGACACACTTTGTCTGACATATTCCAGTGGTGCCAATGATTACCTATCAGTGTGAGCAGGGAAGCTTTATATATTTTCCAAGACAGATGCACATCTACTGTATTTCAACATAATTCAGTGAATGGCTGACCTGAAAATTGTCTTCAGACACATTACTTACTGGAAAAATGACCACACTGCCTTCCAGCAGCAGTGTGCTGAAGGGCAGAGAGATTCTAACCACCATTCTCTACCCCAATTTTGTCATAAAAATTTATTTTATGACATCAAAGTATTCAAAATACTAGAAAGGAAACTGAATTGAGAGGTATAAGCTACCTCCTACAAAATTCCTGCAAAGAACGATACTGTACCTTAGCTACGTGCTTTGGAGGGTTTGGGTTTTTGTTGGTTTGCTTTGTTTTTTGTTTGGTTTTTTTTTTTTTTTAAACTTGCCCTTTTTTTTTTTTTTTTTAAGATAAACTTTTTACCAAACAAGCTATATAAACAGAGAGCCACAGAGGCTTTGTGAAAAATCTGTTTGTCTCTACATTCATTTTCCTTCTGGGTGCACAACTCTCCCTGCATGCACAGGTGCAAAAGCAAATTTTTTGAGCAGAGGTAACAGCCAAACTTGACTTCCCAGCTTCCCTGGCTTGAGAATTGGCCAAATATTATGCTGAAGTATTAAGCCTTAGGCATGACCTAGGGCTCAAATGTCTGTTCCCTCCCCAGCTCCCATACTCAGCAAGTGCTATTTTTCATAAACTGCCAGTCTGATGCATTTTCATTCCATTTGGTGGATTCTTAACCAGAACCCACAAGCATACAAGCTATCATATTTCAGTTAATTTGAATTAAGATATACCTTTCTGAGCAGAATACTCATTCTCATGTACTACCACATAAGGTAACCAGGAACAAAATATATAGCTGCAGATTCTTCTGCCAAAGTATTAGCATTTCATTCATTAAGGAGAGTGTTTAGCCCACTTAAATTTTAGAAGCCTTCAAATAAGTAATTAGGAGCCTTCCAAAATAAGGAATTCTTACCAAAGGGCACTGTGAATGCAAAAATTTGTATGGGAAGACTACACAAATCACAGAAGAGGAATCTACCAAAGAGTAATAAATCACATCTAAATCAGAGTTCAGGTCTGGTTCAGTCTCTGAACTGGAAATACAGCTGAGAGGTTGCCAGGGCAGGCATGTATATTATTTCCCCGTGTTCTCACTCTCTTTCAGTATCTATTGATGGCACTTTTGGACACTGGATCCTGTGTCAGACACAATGAAGATCCTCTCATGTACAGACATTGATGGCTGACCTAGTCACCACAGGACACAATACACTCCAAGAGAAAGGATGGGGCATGATTCAACTCACCTCCCCTTTAAAAGGACATGAGCTGGGCCTGTTTGTCTGCACTGCCTACAAAGGCAGCCCAGTGTGACTGGCTCCAATACAGATCTCTGCATATATTCAAACGAAACTCACTCTGACAGCATTCATTACAGAGAACAATAAACAGAGATTTAAAACAGATTTCAGAGACTGCATTCAGTTTTCCCTTTTTCTAAGCAACTCATAGACAACTCTTCTGCAGCACTAGAGCACTGCAATGCTTGCATCCATCCTACTGAAACAGCTGTAAATATCCAATTAAAGTTGCTGAACATCTTTGCTGGCAGCAGTTCCAGTTGAAAAGAAAGCCCTTGCTACCTTCCTACAAGCTAATGCTTTACCCCAATCCTCCCCATGCCATCCTCTCAGCTGTACTAGTACACTGTACCAGCAAGTACAATCAACCTTGCAACACTCCATGCTACATCAGATCAATTACCCAGTCTGCACTAAAAGACCTTTTTGTTTATTTTTTTTTTAAACAAGGAAGAATTCCTCGTTCCCCTTTACCAGGAACATGGGAGCCCAGTTGTACCAGGGCATTTAAGGGAGAGATGGAAAAGCAGAAAACAGCAGCAGGAAGGTGGGGCTGCTGAAGCCAACATTGCCTCCAAAAGAAACGCTTGTCAGAGAACAGCCTCCACGACGTGAGTTCAGGCAGTTGAGATAACTCTATGTCTGACACTGAGTGTTTGCCTACACATACAGTGCAGAGCATAACAACAGCACTTTCATTGTATTTTAACCACCGTACAATGTCACTCAAAGGGTAAAAATCTATCACCATGATGTGCAGACAATGCACATAAGGCTACAGAAACACCGTCCTCCAACTCTTGCTGGGCCAGCTGCATAGACCTCCTGCCTCTGCTGGTTCTGGTTGTACGTTACCAGCTCTCTGGTTAGGCTCACCCAGCACATACTGACTGAAACGGGCAAGGAAGCCATCATCTAATAATTTCAGCTAGTAGATCTAAGGGGCAGCAATTCCTGTAGGCACAAATGAAGTTAAAAAAAGGACATATAATCCTGCCAAAGAGAAAGTGGGTTACGTTCCTGTGTAAAGGGATGAGAGGAAGACTCAACCACAGCAATCTAAGATCATCTTATTCCAAATGTAGTGGATCCACAAGACTTTTAGTTTTGTTTACACCATACAGTAGAGCAGAGCATCCAGGAGCCCTGAAGAAGCTCTGAGGAGGCTGGTCCATCTACCTAGAGAAAGGCAGGACTGCGGCAAGCAACTAATGCCTCTTCCGCAATCAACATACCCTCACTAGCAGCTGACTGCTCCCAACCTGGTGGTTATTAACTAATCTGGTTTCAAATAGTTCAAATAACCTTGCAGAAAGCTCCACACCATACTAATTTATGAGTGGTGGCTTCAGTCTTCTAATGTGAAGCAGCCATTGCTACTGCAGTCTACGGCATGGCAAAGCATTAGATTTAAGCAGAGCTGTGTCAGAAGTGATGACATGTATGCCACTTTAATGTCGTCTGAGCATCATGATCAGCGTGAATCACATTTTACTTACTGCCTGTTAATCCAAAGGGAAAACACTGTGGCTGACAATTTGTCAAATAGTTTGTATTTTCCTTTATAAAACACAGGTCTATCATTGATTACACACACTCCAACATTACTGTTGCGAAACAGACATTCGTATTCTCCATCATAAGCAAAATCTGAACTCTCACACTCATCGCGTAAGCATTGTGAAACTCATCACAACCTTTTTTTCCTTCTTGAATTCACTACCTTTGGTAACTGCTTGTCTGTATTTCAGTGACAGTGTGATACAGCAAAATCCCAAAGAGTACTGTGGGAAGCATATTTTGCAATCGCTTGGCACTGCTTTAAATGCTCCATTTGCCACAATACTCCACAAATAGTAAAACCAACTAAATTTTGAATGGAAAACCACCTTTTTGTCCTTTTCTTTAAATGCTGGCTTTCAGATCTGAAGCATCTCCCAGGTCTGAGAAATAGTGTGCCTGGGTCTCAGGACATCTCTTCACTGCCTACTGCTTGCAGAGCCCTGGCAAACTTTATCTGCCATATAACTCACACCTTTTCAATCCAGTGGATGTTCGCCCCACCAACCAATATGATATTCTCTCTAGGTCTGAAGAAGTCAAGGGAATGTCTGCGGATAAGCAGCAGTGAGGAGTATGCAGCTGCAGGAGTCACCTCCACAGCCTCCATAATTCAGCACTTGCAGCATCCTCAGAGATGCTTGCCCAGGATGCAGCTCTTGCACAGTAAAGCACTATTGGCCAGCAGTTTGATAGCTACAGTGCTAGATTATTAACACCACAGTTCTGTGGAGCATGACATTATCAAATATAGAAGGAGGAACTAAATTGGTTTTCTCCAACTCAAAACTGCCATACTGTCATCACCTCTCAGAGAGGTGCCTTTAACTGTAATGGGGTCAATGACATACGCTCACAGAGGGGGAAGGAGGTGGTCTTGGCAACCCCACCTGAAATCAGGTTGTTTTTAAGGTTTGCATTTTACAGTTGTCCCCATGCAAAGGTTATCTACAGCTAAGAATGTATGCAGTTATTATTTCCTAATTCTGTGTAACGTGTGTCATTATGTCACTAATTTTCAGGTCTGCTGTAAAGAAACAAAGTTTAAGGTCTAAAGCCAGGCCCATAATCTAAACAAGATATTCAACAAAAATGCTAATTAAACTGCCTTAACCAGGAGAAAAGGCAGAAACTCCTTGTGCCCCATCACAAGGACGAGTCATTCCACCTTGACGTGGAGAATAGTGACCAAGTTCCTGTTTTGAGAGAGACTGCAAACCACTTTACAGAAAGAGCTGGGGAGCTGCAGCTCTACAAACCTTCCCAGGCATGTCCCCTGGGCCGTGCTGAACACTCTAACTCACCACCTTCACTAGTCGAGATTCTGGATCAATGAAGAGAGAAACCTACTATCATATATAAGCTTAATAATGCATGTTGGAGTGTGGGAGGTTGCTTGTAATATGGGCCTATAATCATAAATCTGTGCACTTAAGTAAGCACTTTATCATCCTAAAAAGTATCTGGTGGTAAAGTTGACTTAGAGAAAACTGGCCTGCCACTTCTTTGGGCATGGTTATCTATTATGCAGGAGCAGACTTTCAAGCTACTAATCCATCTGGTACACATACTGGGTATGTGACTCTTGTTACAGGTTCTCCTCTTCCCCAGCCACACAGCTCTGTCCCTTGGGGTTACCCTTATGTATGGAGCTTGCCTCAGCATCCAAGGAGAACGAGAAGTAGTTTCATGTCCCCTTTTCACAGAAGGGCTTCATCTACCCTTGCACAAGTCACATAGGTGCAGTGATATTCTTTTTCAGTTGCAGTAAAAGCTGGTAAAGATAAATTCATTTTTGGACAGCTCTCTGTCAGATCACTCCTTGAACTAGTACCTATAATAATGATGCTTTTCTTGGGCATCTCTCTTGCAGCTAAAAGATATTTGTTTCCTCAAACCAGTCAACTCCACACATCCATTCAATTCTTTGAATTACTTAATAAAGATTAAGTAAGCCTTTGGGTGCAGGTATATTTTGCCAATACAGTATAGTAGGACCTGTAAACGACGCTCATACCACTGAGGTAAGCTGTTCTTTATGTCAACACTCTACAAGCATTGCCATGAACTAAAGAAGTTGTAACAATACAAGGAAAACTTTCCAGAACAAACATATGTAGGTACCAGGGACTTCTGCCAAAGCAGGTCATGGATTCACATCTTTTCATACTCTTGATGAACAAAACTACACTGCATTCAGGTTGCCAGCATAGACCTGGCCTTCCTTACACTTGTACAACAGCAAGAATACCATGTGTAGCTCTGTAATGTGCGTCAGAAGAACCCCATGGCATCTAGGCAAGCTTTGCAAAGTCCTCCTCAAGGAAAATCTCCAGCTATGGGGAATCAAGGTCCAGAGTTTTAAACAGTTTGTACCGATCATTGCCAGCCAAATCATGAGCATGAACTTACCGTATTTTCAGTTATGTGGGAACCAATAAATACTGAATCTCAGCTTACCATATTTTTAATCTCAAACATAAAGCAGAAGACTCCTGTCAAAGTTATTCATCCCCCAAAGCATACAATTAGTACACGAAATACCTTAAGGAACTAACATAAGGACAAAGCACAAACCATGAAAAAGTCAGGTAGAGAGTTCCAGTGATTTCAATAGGTTTTGGATCAACATGGTCTTTTTCCTACTACATTTCTACTACTGTAAGTTTTCTACCACTTCTATCTAGTACATGAGATGTAATTACAAAAGATAATTTTTTAAATACTATTTATTTACCTCCCTTCCTACCATAAGACTGGAGACACTTCACTTGATTCTTGTCTCAGGTTAATTTTACAGTGGCGGAAGGCCTGCTTTCAAAACAATTAATTCCAGTTTACCACAGCATAAGTAAAGGCTGAAAATTAATTTTGTTTGACTCAAAATTCTTACAAAAGCTATGGTATGGAAGCCAATCTGGATTTTAGCCACACAGGAGAGGAAAGGTGGAAGAACAGTTTGCAAAATGCAGCATGTCCTCTGTCTTTAATAAACTCTGTGATCTGTATTCACCTCCACTAGTTTTCAATGTTCAAATTTGACCTCCAGTCATACCTAACCAACTATGCTCCTCTCTGTCCCTCCCTGTCACTGGAGGAAGACAGATCTCATGCTTTGGAGATACCTCTGTTTTTCAACTAGTCCCCAATTTCAAGCCTGAAGTTTAAGATGGCTAAAATAAAATAGTATGAACCTTACCTTGAAAGCACTTAGTGTGTTTAACACACAGAAACAGACACACATATGGTAGCTAGAGAAGACACAACCTAAAAATTGAAATACAAGGAATATCATGACATTCATTCAAGATGGATCCAAGTGACAGCTATGCCGATGTATGTTATCCATGCAGCACTGTGCTGCAGTGTGTGGATGCATTGGAGCTAGGCTGCTTGGCATGCCTCTGCATGGTGTAGACAGGTTATATGCATTGACAGGATCAACTCTTAGGGTCTACTTACATTTTGATAACACAACAAGGAAGGGTAAGGTCTTCTGTGTGCCTGTATATACTCTACATACAAGCAAGCATGCCCTTCAAGATTACTAAGAACAGGAGAAGCTTTGATCTTGTCAGCAAGCTGCTTTCTATATCACAAAAAAGTATAGATCTCGTGTACTCTGTTAACTTCAGTCTGAGAAGGAGGCCTGCTTTCAAAACCAGTTAACCTAACAGGGCTTTTTTGTGCAGAAATAAATGTCCCAAATCTCTTGCAGCACGTATTTAGACATCTCCAGTTCAATCAGCCAAAAGCAGTTTCAACACCCCAATGATAGCAGTGCCTCCACTCCTTTAGAAGTGCTGTTTTCATCCCTTAGAAAACAGCAGCTGCATTGTGATCTTTTGAGTCTTTGTGTCTTTGTACTGGTAGGTCTAAGATTGTCAGTGCCATCGTATTTATCTTCCTGTGCATTCAGTACAGGAGCTCAGTCATTGCAATCACAGCAGTTCCACAGAACTCTGTTGCACAGGCTCCCTTTCTGCAGCTTTGGTCTCAGGAGTTGAATAAAAGATGGGAGGAGACAGTAGTAAAAGTTCCATTCCAGAAAAAAAATTATAATAAAATCACATCAACTAAAACTCTTCACAAATATGTAACAATTAGGGAAAACATTCAACCATACTGTAAACAAACATTGAAAGGATTATTTTAGAGAATAAACCAGATTTTTAAATATTGATTTCAAGAAGGGCTCAGCTGCCATTCACAAAATGAAGACGAAGGGTGCTTTTGCACCTTCACTCTCTAAGTCCACACTTATGGGATTCTTCCAGGATGAGGAACAAGGATACTTATCCCTCCTCTGCTCGATTTAAAGAACAGGTATTAGCTCAACTCCCCTTGCAGAGCAGAGCTCAGCTACTACACAAGGTGCTCTCAAGCTCTTCTGCTGCAGACATCCTATTCCTTTAGTCTATTCATTGGACTAGAGGTAAAACAAACAAACAAAAAACAGACTACTATTATCTAGGGGTTAGTGCACTACTTCAGAGAAGTTAGCTAGGGGTTTGCTCCAGTTAATAAAAAGAGAACTTCATTTTCATATGCCACATAGGATGTACAACAGTTCTCTTAAGTGGACATGTACTATACTGCTAACCAGATATGCTAGCAACAATTTGAATCAAAGATGCAAATTTCTGCTCAGGAAAACAGGTGGCTGGAGGAAAAATATAGCTAATTACATTTCCTAAATTCAAAATTTCTGGTAGCATACAACATTATTTTTTATTTTTTTACATTAACATCTGCAAGGGAGGTAAGCATAAAGAGTAAGGGATCCATCCTGTAAGTAACAGTCTCATAGGACAGCTTCCCATCCTTCTCCTAACAGTATAGGATAATAATTACATATCAGGTGGAATTCAAATACGTGTGTCTGTTGGGATATAACTCTCATGATCATTTATCATAATACAAAAAAGAGAAAATAATTAAAACATTAACCCTAAACTACATGTTTTCTAACTTATTAGTCCTGAATTTTCCCTGCATCCAAGAAACACCTGGATAAACTCATTACAGTTCCCTCTATGACTGTAACCACTTGCCATCTTTGTTCACAGGTTAAACCTCTGACAGGAGGGTTTTGCAAGACAGCTTCTCTGTCCACAATTTCTGACTCCTGACACTCAGTTCCAAGATGCCACGCTTCTTTTTCTTTGCACAAGTATACCTGCTGCCAAAATTGAATCAGACTGGAAAAGCTAAAAGTTAGGCTCAAATTGAGGTCAAAAGCAGCACTTACCCTCCAGCTCCCCTGTGGCTTTTGGATAAATATAGCAGATGTCACAGTTATGTGCTTATTATGAGAAAGTGTTAACACTATTACCCAAAGCAGAAAAAAAGATACAAAACCCTTCAAAAATAAAAGGTACGGTAAATTAGGTTTTTCATACTTCTAAAACACCAAAAAAGAGTCATGAAATTTTAGGATTAAGAAAAGGTCTGATAGAGGATTAAGTGACTGCCAAATACAATAAATGTATTCAGAATACATAATCCTCATGTAGAATTAAGGTTCAACACCAACCTAGAGTCAAATTAATAACCAAATAGTTGCTTCTAGGAAAATGGGTAAAATGACATAGATGTTTGCTATACATACCATTACCATTATCGTTGCTGTCATGGGGGTCAGGGCTTCTGCAATGACAATTTTTAGCCTAAGCAGATTTGTCTCTTCAGACTCCCTAGAGAAAGACTGATTTCTCCTGGCACTAGCTCAGAGCACATTCCTAAATTTAAGCACCCCTGGGGTGATTTCAGATGCTTCGAGAGAAACTCCCCAAGTAAACTTTGCCTTGCAAGCACCTCCCAGAAGTACCTACCTACACCACAGCAAGAACTGTACAAGCATTTAATAATGAGTCAGTCCTTCCTCCTTGCAAACTCATACGCATAAGCTCACAGAGGAGAGAGTAATATAATGTTATCAACCAAGAGTACAGAACAACAGGGAAAGCATGAGAATGGCACAAGAGATGAGAGTCAAAGCACACAAGTTGCAGAAGTACCGTCAATACAATTACTACACTGCTGCAACATCCTTCTGCCCATGTCTTATTTTTCAGGATAAAAGGCACTCTACAGTATCTTTTAAGCATTTCCACCACCAGAACCTGTCAAATCCACAGTAAGCAGAAACGGGCTTGGACATCAAAAGTTTGAGATGTTTCTTTAAGCTTCTCTATAAAAATAATTTTGTTTCTTCCAAGTAATTATCTCAGATTTATCAGCACCCACATAGGCCAAAAATAACAAAATCTTTTTTTGGACTAAGTCCATCACAACAAGAACATATATGCCTACTTACAAACTAGAATTTTTTTTTATTTATAAATAAAGATTCATTTGTGATTACAGTGAAGTATTTCACACCCAGTGTTTCAAAAGACATTAAGAAACAACCATAAGGCACTCAATGTTGGCTATTTAACTGCAACACATGAAGCACAAATGACAAAAAACCAAAACTGGTGACACCACGGAGGAACAGGCTGAAGCAATGATTCCCTCCATCACCCCAGCCCTATTTTGTGCTGGCCTACAAATCGCTCTCTCCCTTGCCTTTCCTATGGGTTGGGAAGGAGGAACAAAGAACATTGAGAAGGTCTGCTAGTGCTTCACAGAGCTACTTGAGGGACATGGTGGACCTTAAGGTGTTAGGATGCTGAGACCAGTCCTCTGTAGTTGCAGGCAAAAACACAACAGATGACCTACGCACTACAGGCCACAAAATCCTTCCCTGCAGCCATAAAAGATTTAAGACATGTTATGAAGAAAAAATTTCCTGAAGCCAAAAATCACAAATACATCAAGTGCCAAATAAATCTAAAAATTAAAAAAAAAATATATGCTACCAGTCAGATGCAAATTCTTAAGACTTAATACTCAATCCCACTCTTTTACTAAGGCTATATACTGTGATAGTACCTTCAGCTCAATGAAACTGGAATTACATTATATGAGCCACTCCTGAAGGATAAAACAAATGACAGCCCCTAGCCCTAACAGCTTACTTTAATTTCTGACACAAATCTTTACATGGCTTTCAAGTGACTTTAAAAGAAGTGGCAAGCAGTTAATGCTACTTAACGTCTGTTCACGTGCTAAAAATATGCAAGTTATCTTGCACAACTTATTTTCTTGTGTTCTGATAACTTTTCAATGACATGGTAGCATCAATATAAAGCGCACGCTGAATTTCTTCCTATGTAAAAAGCAATTCTAAATGGAAAAGGCAAAATAATGAATACATACTGCTGTATGATGCATGAAAAACCTTGGGAGCCATATGCCAACATGCTAATAATTTAAAAGCTATAGCCTGAAGCTATATCCAGAATTAATTAGAAAAGAATTACAAGGTTTCCTTCCAAACCTCTTAAAGTAATTCCATCAAATTAACAGGTTACATATTAAAGTCACTTGCAATGTCAATACATGTATTGTTGAAGAGGTTAGTTTTGTTAATGATAAACCCAAAGTTTATTAAAAAAATTAACACACTAACACATATATTCCTAAGAAAAAAAAAAAAACTTTCTTTCATAGGATTGTTTTATGCATTCATTGCTACATCACAGACCTGAGTGTCTACAATGTCCACAAGTTAAGTTTCACACATAAGCTCTAATTACAGTCAATACAACTGCCTACAGTTAAGCATCTAATGCCATTTAGACAATTGGTCAGGGTATTTCAAAGGCATCAGTGCCACGTATATGGACAACCAAACCTAGCCCTGTCTTTCTGTTGGCTATAATGGGAATTTAAACACTGCTTGTGTGAAGGTATACCAGGAGATGACTTGTCCTCCTTGGCTCGAGGTGAAGGTAACTGGACGCAACATGAAGAACTACAGGACTAGACACAAGACTTTGTTCAACATAACAAAGAACAGGCTGCGAAGCTGCCAAAAGTAACCGACAGCACCATAAGGGAAGGCTGGGTCTCAGGAGGGCTTGGAGAGGGTTCCATGAGAAACAGCTGAACATCACAAGCAGCTGAAGGGGACTATCAGGGACCTTTGGGGGCTAAGTCCTGCAAGGTCAGCAGTGCTTCATTTAAGTCCCTAGAGTCTGGAGCAGAGCCCACTCTTCAGCCCAAAGCAGCAGGGACATGATTCAGTTGTCTAAAAGCAGAGTGTAATGACGTTTGAGGTGCTCCAGCTGGTCCAGATGAGTGAGGTTGTTGTGCAGCTCCTGTATCATACCCATATGCCCCATCTGTATATCTCAAGGACCAAAGAGCATGTCAAATTACACTTAGCACCTTTGTTAAGGTAAGTGAATCATGGCCAAAGTGACTGTACTATTGAATTCGGTATACCAGACACACCTAAAATTAGGTGGAATAAATCTGGGCCATATCATGGGTCTATAAATCCACATATTAGATGCCTGAGACCCAAGGACAAGGTACTTACAGTCAGATACAACAGAAACAGCTCCATGTCTGGCTCTGGTAACTGAGACACAAAAAGAGTCTTTCCAGGGGAGACTCAATCACCCAGATTTTCCTCTGTGATTCAGATGCAACACAAAGCAATATTATGTGTATCTCAGCTGATACCAGAAGATGCATACCATAGCTTTTTCACCACCACATGGACTCTGCCACAAGATTGTTGTGCCTAACTACCACTGAAAGATTCACATCAGCTACTAGCATGTGAAAACACACACAAAAAACCCTAAGTGTCCTGTTTGTCCCCATTCTGGAGAATGAACTTAGGCATCTAAACAAATGGTTATGAGCAAGGTCTGAAGTGCCATCACTGAAGAAAAAAAGGAGACTGGGAGAAACCATCCCTGAATGAAAGGCATTGGGGCTATTCTTGCAAAATGCAGAGGGTATTCAAGACTTGTTAAAAGTATAAAGGAATACTGTCATCTAATTCCTCCCAACGTTAAGTACAACCCAAGGTTTTTTTTTTTCTAACGAGTGGAGAGAAATTAGTATCTCCAGACTCAGTTCAGAAAATTGCTCAAGAATTGAGTGAGACAGGTTGGATGAATTGCCCTTTGGCTTCTTCAGTGTCAATGGACAATTAGTTTTTTCTAGGTATCTAACTTTAATTACTAAAGTTAGATAAAATTACTCATAACTTTTAGTACCAACAATTACTAGAGCTGTCTAGTTACTAATGCTTACCCTACTTAGTCAAAACAATCTGTCCTCCAGCAGCTGCAGAAAATACTAAGCGAGAAATTAACTGATCTTCTCTCCTATGCAGCACAGGGTACAACTCATCAACTCTTACAGTGAAATTTATCAGCCTACATGAGGGTGACTTCATCAAAGTTAGCCACCTATACCTCTATGCATAACCATTTTAGAAATGCACACTTCAGATACAAGTCATCTCACCCTGAATTAATACAGCACAGGTAGCAAGATCAATATTGGTACTAATGAAGACAAATGAATCCAAAAGAAGCTGGCTTTTTTTCCAAAGGTGGGAAAACTTATTTGTTCCAAGTTATTATGCATTTGCAATGGCCCTTTGCAGCCTGGGGGGCACACAGGGTTGAGTATGTTCAGCTGTGCTTCCGCACTTCTGCCTTCAAGAAAAAGCTATCCCAAAATGGTGTTACCATAGTGATTTCTCTGATGTTACAAGGTGGGTACAATCTCAGCTCAGGCAGATGGGGACAATCAGTTTTCAGGTACTTTACATTGTAGAAGTGGTAATGGTGATCCAAACTCACCTCTTGTGTCTTGGTTTATATGACCTTTTAATTGTGGTAAAACAATAAAATAAATAAAATAACAACAAAAAAAAAATAATGCCTAAGCTATCAGCTCATTGTCACTTTAAAAATCATTACTCCATATCAGTTTTCTGTAACATCTCATAGTCAAATGCTTCGATTGTAAATTAAAATATTCAAGAACATGCTGCAATCTATTTTGTGATGTATTTTCTTAGGATTCTTTAAAATTAGTAAAAATGTAATCTTTACACTGCTGCAAGTGCTTTTCAAAACAAGAATTACGTGGGTTTCAGCTTTTTTTTTTTCTCCCTTGAGAAAAAGCAATTTTTAGTCTTGCAGGCAGACTTACACTACTCTCCTCCCTCAGTCTTCTCAGAACTGTGAAGCTTTTAATTAAGTATTCAATTATAGTGTGTGATCAAGCCACATTCAAAGACTTTAAGAATGGCTTAGTAACCCCTCCAAAAGTGAATATTTCACAAGAAAACTTTTCCCGTAATTGTAAATTTTACCAATATATCCCACCTAGAAGTAAAATTAAGAAAATTATACTTTAGGGGAGCTTCATGAGGGAAAATTATATAAAAGACTCACAAATTTGATTTTTATAAACTCCTACATCTCTGTCTTTCATACTAACTTATCCTCTGTCTTGCAACAGAAAAAAGATCAAGCATATTTGTGAATGCCCAGGCCTCACAAGTACTCAGATTAGAGCTTACTGACTACCTTTCATTATCAGGTAGAGTCAAAAACTTCTGCATGATCCCTAAGTAAAAGCAAATTACTGGTGTAAATGTTGAATTTCCACAAAATACAAACAGAGATATGCTGAATGAAGAACACTTAGTAAAGCAAGTGCAGATGACCAACTTCTTTCTAATGTATTAAAATGCGAGGTCAGCTGCTTAGGACAAAGACTGTACAGCATATTTACAGGACTGTGGACTATATCCCAGAAATAAACAACTCTCAAAAAATACTTAGGGGTCATGGAATAAAACAATCTGAACAAAAACTTCCCAAAAGATGCAGCACTATGAAGACAAGAACCAATGTGCTCCCTAAAGTGAAAATACAGAAATAAACATTTTCATAAAGAAGCAGTGCTACCTCTATATACCACATGGGGGAAGCTTGTCTACATTCTGAAATGTTACTGCCAGCTCTCTTCTGCAGACATCAAAAATAGGCAGTGAAAATCAGAATGTGAAGACAAAAGCTGTAACAATAATTTGTGGACCAGCAAACAATGAACAAGACACAGACTACCAGGAGCAAAAATCAAATGAAAGCTTCCAGAACAGCCCATAGAAAAAATATCGTCAGAGGATAAACTTTCAAGTGCTCCCAGGTCCATTAATAAAACCCAAGTTTCCTTTTAATTCGTATCCAGGAAAGTAGTCGGGTACTTTGGAAACAAAAAACAGTGACCAGAACTCTGCTGGATAAGACTAATTGTGCCTGTATTTTTAGTGTAACTGTCAGCGTTGATGCTACTACTATTGCTTTTAGACATACGCTGCATTTGAGCCTATACTGCAGGCACAAATTATTCTTATTCTAAATAAGCCTACTGAAATTCTCACAAAAAAATTGACAGTGTTTATAGCTGTTTAACCACTCAGGATGAGTTTATAATCCCAGCTCAATAGCTAGCATGGATTAATAGAACGCCTGTATTCTAAAACAGAATGGGTATCTTCTCAACTGAGGTCAGATCCAACCTCTCTACCACCCTTTACATAGACTTCAGAATTCAGCATCATCTTCTAGTAACAACCAGAAATCACTTCTAAGAAAATATTTAATTATAAGCTGCACAACAATCAATCCTCAAATATGAAATGAAATTCTTAAATAGTAAGCATATTATAATTTAATAAAAAGTAGAAGTCATATTTAAGAGCCATATTAGAAAGGGCTATCTGTGAAGGGAATAAAAAGTGTCTGATCTATGCACTTGTTGCCATAAGGGTTTTCAATGAGACACTTCTACCTTGAAGTGTACTTGCAGAGTAGAAATGTTCTGGTGCTAGAGAGAAATATTCTGTGTGAAATGCAATCACACACTTCTAAGTAGAATATCAAACCTGAGTTTTTCCCAGTTGAAATATACAAATCATCCTCAGCAGCTGTGTTAAAAAATCCAGCGATATCAGCATTTGCAAAACCTCTAAGAAGCACCTGGAATTATGCAGCTGCTACAACAGGTTACTTCAAATAAATGAAATCTAATAGCAAATAACTCCTCTGCGTGTATATGTGTGCTCCGAGCACTAAGCCTGTACTGCAGCAGAAGACTGCTATGCATCCCATCCTTCGAGATGTCACATTCCCTGCAAGGTGCTCAGATGCTGATAGTAAAGAGTGATGAGCAACTGTAACTCCTATCAGAAACATACACAAAAAGGAACCGAATCAGTCATGCCACTTCTTTCATTCCTTCTAGAGCTTTAGAAATTTTATTATTTATGATGGAAACAACAATCCAATCATCTGCAAGCTTCAGCCCGTTCACATTTGCTACCCCAAAAGCATTTTATGTGAAACTTTAATATCCATTACATATGAAAAATAAGGATGAGAAAGCTGTATTAAATCCTATTAATCCCATCCTGAGTGCTAGAATGTACATCTCTGATGCATTACTGGACAGCAAATATACCTATTTTAGAATAATTAAAAAAAAAAGCACCCTGCACTGAGTGCAGCACTTGATCCAGCTCAAGCATAAAAAATAAAAGCTTTTGACCATTTACAGTATTTTCTGTTTGCTTCTGCTGTTAGACTACAGCCTTAAAGTTCCTATTACAGCAATTATTAACAGGTGATGAAATGTATTTTACATCTTAAAGGCTCCAAACTAAATGACTTCACTATGAAACTTCGGGAAGTAGAAAAGAATTTAGGACAATGGGACAGAACCTCACCTCTTCTGCGTAAGCAACAAGTTTCACATCCAGGTAAAACTTCCTGGGACCCTATTAGCTGTAAGATTTTTTTTTTTTTTTTTACACGTAAAAGGAAAGTAGTACTGTCAAATTAAATCTCCTCCCCCCATTTTTCTTCTGGATATATGTTTGGCTATCAAACTTAACTGACATGTGACATTGGGATCTAACACAGTAAAAGCTAAAATTTCACTGATGAGATTCTTGAGGTTTGTGAAATCATAAGCAACTGGAAACTACAATGGTTTTGTTTCACAACATACCTTGTTGTCCATAGTTGACATAACAGCATTCATCCTGAAGCACATTACTCATTTTAAGAAATGAACCAGAGTTTAATCTTAAGACTATAAATTACTGCAGCCAACTGCAAAACCTACAGACTTCTGTTGCCTACTCTTTTTAAGCATCTGAAGTAGCATTTCTGAGTAAGAACTCAAAGCCAAACTCTGAATCTAGCCAATACTTCATATTCTCCAAGAAAGAGGAGTTTTCTGTCTGGGAGGCTGAATTGGATGAGACATGCTTTGAAGGCCTGCATAAAAGCTGAGCTCCTACAGACCGACGCCTCGCTAAGCCTCTTAACTCCTCAGTTTATCCACCCGCCCACTCCACAGCATTTTACAGAAGTGAAGCTATACAAGGTATGTACAGCCAGGGTGTCAATCAACACTTTCTCATCGATTTCAGAGGAGTTATACCCTTCTGCACCAACTAGGAAGTTTACACATTGCCATCTCCCTGCTCACTGGGCTTAATACCAGCACGTCCAAACAGTATTACCAAGAAAAGATAAAAGAAGCTCTGCCACACCGTTAAGACTGCATTGTGGCCCTGTTGATTTGAATGAATCTAAAGAAATAAAATAGACAGCAATTTTAAAAAACAAAGGGAGAGGGAGCTGACCCTACAGTAGATGGAGAACTGCTGTTAACAAAACAAACGAGAAAGGTTTCAAACAAAAGATGATTGAAGAAGAGCAAAAAGAAAGAAGTGGTCCAGGTCAGGCCACATAGGGAAAAAAAAAAAAAAAAAAAGACCCAACCACAAATACTACCTCAATACTAGAATGGCTCATGGAAAACAGGAAAAAGCTAAGCAGAGATCTTATCACAGGAGGTTACATTTAACTTTCATTCTTCTTAAAGCTAGCATACTTACTCCACAGAATCAGGACTTTTAATAAGCCCAGTTCATTATAAACTAGATATAAGCTTTACCTACTTAGCGGTAGACCAGAGGAACATTGTGAAGCTTGTCCAAGTTCTCCAAGTGCTTCACAGCAGAAACACCTGCTAGTGACCACCATAAGGATATAAGCGCTTATACCTTTAAAGACTTATGCCAAGATGAAATCTTTCTTCCACGACAAAATACTTAAAACAGGTATTTTCACCAGAAAAGAAACAGGCCGGTGAGTGCAACAAGGCGAAAAGTTAACTAGCAACATCCAAGTGACTCTCCATCCTGTATTATTTCATCACCTAGGATTGCTTTGGCAGAAGTCTCTCACAAGCCCTTTAGCCTTCTTTTGAGCTATCCTAATGCTGGGGTGCTTCAAACAACAAATGAAAACTTTTATGAAAATCAGGATATAATGTAATATGGAAAAAATTTCATGAGCAGGAATAAATGAGCACAGACTGAAAAATCATAAGAAGAGAACAGGAATTAGTTAGAATGCAGAAAAACAGCCTGGCAAAATTTTACTTCTTTTGGCTCACAGCTCCTCTCTGTGTGCACTTACTCAGATATGCTGACTCTGCAGACAAAAATCAATTTTTACTGCTTTTTATTTCTATGCGCACTATAGTGCCTAAAGAGCTATGACAATCTAAAATGGATTAATTTCTGGCTAATGCACCACAGACAAAATTACTAAGCAAATTCTACCTATAAGACGTCTCAGAAGTCACAGACTGGTACATTATAAATGTTTTTTGACTGCACATTTAATAATTCTGAAGTACATTAGTGTTACTGCTGACTCAGTGCCAAACAGAAGAGGCACAACGAGACTTCAAAAGTCCCTCTAAAATGCCCTTTCAAAGCACATGGCTAAAAGGGGAAAACACTGTTCAACAAGTACAAGGTTTGAAACTTCAGTACCAGAAAAGAAGAATGCCATTCTTACTGCGTCACTTCTAAAATAAGGATAAAATTCTCTGTACGTATTTATACACATATACTTACTGATAGAGTGCACTGCAAACCCAAAACCAGGAAAGTCAGATTACAGAAATCTGTTGTACTTTAAAAGAGAATTATTAGATACTTACAACAATCTCACATCTGGTTTCAAAACTGAAGAAGAAATAAATACCGTGAAACCAACTTCTACAAAGTTAGGGTAGAGACATGGCATTTGCTTATTACACATTGTTTGTAAAGGTACAGGTGATAAAAAGAAATCTTTAGAAATATGAGCACTAATCAAGTCTAACTGAATTATTAATGAAAACAATTTTAGCATACAACTGCTGCAGCAGAAGCACAAGTCCATTCCCTCCTTGAACATACTTCTCCCATAATGGGTTTTATACATGGTATATAATTTCTCAGAAACTTTTTTCAGAGGCCAGGAAACTCATGAACCCATCACCATGAGTAGAACATACAGGTCAAAGCAACTCAACATAACCTTACATGACATACATCACTCAATCACTTGCTGTGACTTCTGCACAGAGAGAGATTAAACCGGTAACCATAGAGTAACTTAAATTTGAAACAATAAATGTGCTTTTTCTAGTGTCTTTATTGCCTATTGAAATTAAATAATACCTTGTAAGGGAAGAAGAGGTCACACACTCCTGTGGTTGGTTTCCACATGCACATTATGGACTCGATTCAGTTGTCCATACCTAGATGCATTGGGCCATCGGAAAGGCCCTTGAGAGGCCAAGATACTATCAAAGCAATGGCAGGTAAGGCACCGGACCTATGGAAGGTCTGTACCCATCCTGAGTGGAAGCTGGAGGTCAGCCAGGGAAACCAAGGCCATCTCAAACGGCACTAGATGCCTGTGTGGGACAATCTAAATGGAGCTTCTACACTGGCACTCGCCTCCTGACTGGGACGCCCTACACTACACAGAGGTACCTTCAGGCGACCAGGTGGGAGCCGAGTGCCAAGCTCCCATTACTGTCAGCAGGCTCAGGAGAGCTACTGACTTCGTCCTAAGGCCAACACCTACACCGCATCCTCTGGGCAGCTCCCCAGATTCCTCCGACTCAACAGACAAAACTCCCATTGACTGCCAAGCACAGACATCCAGCTCGCAATGCAGAGGTCTGAACTCCGGTGGCCAAATCACGAGCCAAATTCCTCCCTAACGCTGGGTGGGATGATGACCAACATAGGCACCACAGTTCAGTGCACCAAACTTCAGGCAAATGAGCTCAACTAAATATTGCTAGGACAATAATCATTGTAGGATCTTTTATAGTGAATGCAAAGGGACAGATGCCTTCAGAGACTGATTCAGTTAAATGCCTGATTTTGGATAAGACTAATCCACAGCTACCCATATCCTCCGAAGCACAGAGGAGCATGCTCAATCTCTCTTAATGACAGCTGTACAACCATATGCTCATATTGTCATTAGCTTTATTTCCTTCTCCTTTCATCTTCCTATAATGTTCATTTGCTGCTTCTTTCCTAGTGAGTTATAAACCTGAAGATAATATCCCACCTTAATCACTTTCTTCAGCAACACTTACTACAGTCTTAATCAGACCCCAGATGCTAAAAAAAGTAAAAATAATGGCACCAAACAGCCATCAGATTGATCCCAGTACTTGAGAATAACGAGAGCTACCAAACTAGTGCTAGCAGTCAAGTTACAGCTTTTTGGTCTGTCCTACAGTTAGCAAAGTCCTGATACTACATTAGAGGTGGACAAATATGCCTTTAAAAATTTACAGCACTGGGATAATTCTGACTTGACAAAAAAACAAAACCACTGTTTTCAAATCTCAGGAGATACCAACAGTAAAGTTAGCTTGCCAAGATGTCCACTATTTTAAGCAATGGATGAAAACTGCCAAGTTTAAAAGACACAGGTTATGCAGGGGAAGAAAAGGATAACAAAGGAGAACACTTGAAGAAATGCATGATCAGAAAAAAAAAATCCAATGACTGTTAGCGTTTATGTAGTGAAGGAAGACTTGCGTACATAGGAAAAAAAACTGCAAGTCTGTCATTTGCAAAGCTTACTAAATTGTGAAAAACACCAAACACAAGTGAAATGCCAGACCAAAAATGCCAACTTACTAGTAAAGAAATTCAAAGAACAGGATTACCTTGTTCCAACCTAAAGCACAGGGAACGTTTTGCAGCCTCTATCTCAGGACTTGGATGATCCAGAACACGCCTGCACCACTGCAGAGGACTCAGTGATTTCTCTTGAGGAGCGAGAGTCTTGGTAGGCAAGACGTACAACCTTAACCAAAATACACACAAATATCAGCAAGATACACAATACTTCAAAGTTCACTTTTGTATTCTTACTTTCCTGCCCACTAATAATTTACAACAGTGCAAAGCCTTGCAATATGATATCTAATAACAAAAGATATTTCAAAGTAGAAGAGTTTACATTAGTTTTCTTCTTCCCTCCTCAGAAAAGTAATTGGCAAAATATGTACTCTACAGGTCTGGCGCATCAAAACAAAGTTCAAGTAGATTTCTTATAAAAATCTTCCATCTCATCCTTACCACTGTCTGAATTTCAGCACTGCCCACAGTCCAAATGCATTAGGTGCTGTACACACACCAAAGGTCCTACCAGTTTTCCATTTTATATTTATCTTTACTGGAGATCAGATAATTTCAGTATTTGATTTTACATCTGTGTCACAATTTCACTGTTATTTATTTCACTCTTTTACCTTAACAATTTAATCTGCTTGTCAGAGTGCTGATTATAATTTCGTTTTCATACACAGTATCTTCTCCCACATGAACCAAATGTTGTACAAGTCAGATTTTTAAAGATTAGAAAACATGTGCTGAGAAACAATGAAAATCCAATTTCACTATTCAGTTCCAGCGGGAAAAAAAGTAATAGGCAAGAGAAGGTAGCGTATATGCGTTATTCTCAGACAAGAGCAGGCAATTAATCAGATGGTCCAGCACATTAGGAAGCCAGGTACCAAAGCAGGTTTCATGGGGAAATTCTTGAAGCTGGGACCTGTGTTGCTGCCGTCGCCCTTGCAGATTAGCGTACACCAGCAGACGCGGGTTCACCTGGCGGACTGCAATTCTCCTGGGAAGGGAGCTATTCCGGGCCACTGGAGACAGCTCGCAGCTCTCTGGCCTGACCACTTATGATCGACCCAGACAGGCAAGAGGCAGATTCTCAGGCACCAGCAAAACACTCCACAGGCTGCAAAAGAACGTGGCCTGCACACAGCGGGTGCAAAAGGCAAGACCAAGACAAAAAAAAAAAAAAAAAAAAAAGGACCAAGCTCCTCAGGGGACCACTAACAGGTATCAGCCTTTCACCTTCAGGGTTTTGGCTCAACAGCTACCCAAGTCCCTTGAGAGCAACTGTTCTCCCATGTCTGCTCTGTGTTGTTTTTTTTTCCCTTTTAAGTCAATCAGCACTCTCTATCCAGCTCACAAGGAATAAATATCCTTGCTGTGATTGCTATCTCTCTTGGCAAACCCAGCAGAGATGAACTGTTGAATTTCTCTGAGGAGAGGACTCTTTTCCTCTGACTTCCTGTGGTGCCTGGCTACACATTTAAAAAATGATACTGAAAAAAATGAAAAGAAAAAAATAATAAAAAAGCCTTCAGCTTTGCTGTTAACCTGCAGAAGTGCTTCAGAAGCTAAGTATCTGACTGATGATCAGACGTTTATGTAAAAAGCTGACAGCAAAAAGAGGTTTGACTTGTCTGACACGATGCTAATTCTACTTTTTTTGTGACTGCAGTTAAAAAAAAGCAAAAGTATTTAAGGCCTAAAATTACTAATCAACAACTAGGATACACATTGGTCTTTGGCTTTCCAGATAGCAGTTTGCTTTAAAGACTGACATTACAAAAAAGCCCCAAGCAGCTGGCATCACACAGCTGAACTTTCATGGACAACGACGGAGATTTAGCCTTGAACTAAAAACATTCAACAGCTAAAACAACTCACTCTTTGCGGAATAAATTTGTTAACAAATCCCTGTTAACAAATTCTTCCTGCGGACACATATATGTGTCATGAAGGTAAGTTTTGGCCCCGAAAAGCATTTGGGATTGCTTCCAGGGGGCGAATCAAACAGGAAACTCTACTGAGGCACATAAAAAAAACAGTGACTTTGTATTGCGCTGAAATATAAACAGGGAAAACATTTTGTTAAACAGGACGGGATCAAACAAATTCAATATTCCTTAATGTGGAGGAAAGTTAGGGGTTAGGACTGAAATAAAATTTGATTCAGGTCAGGATCAACAACCTCGAAACAGCCCTGCGCAGAGTAACGGCACACACAATGAAACAACACTGACAAAAATTTCCATACAATGATTCTCAAAAGCAATTTTCAGAAACTGCAGCATGGGATTTTTTGTGCCACGGAGTACACAGCCATCATTCAAGGCACATTTATGATATGTGGATTAATTTTAAAATCCTTTCCCTGCTACCAAAAATAAGGATGTTTACATGCATCTCAGCTGAATTATACTGTATTTTATGCTCAGCTGATATAAAACTTCAGCTCGATTTAAAAGCTAACCACATTAAAAGAAACACGTTGAAACTCTGACAGATACTTAAAAGAGTTATTTAAATATAGATAATATATATTTTATTACTGACACTTTAAGCCAACTGAGCATCAATTACGTTTAACATGGTCACACAGCCAATGACTTCCACAGTATTCCCTACGGCGTTTGTCCACGCTGTTGAGACAAGTTTTGAGGCACCAGGCTTACTTATCTCTCTAGTCTAATTTCCCCTTTTATTTGTTTTAAGCGAGCATTATCATTCCTCTAGGTCGATTTTATTTTCCACTACATTCATTCGCTATTCATTTCTGCTTTTAATTCAATTTACCAGCACCCAGCCGTGCCTTCTGGAGCTGCATAGGCGCTGAAGATACACAGCCAAGCATTTAGATCAATGTCTGAAAGACAAAAGCCCTCCCAAATCCCTTAAGATGGGAGACAACTGGGCACAGATTTTAGGATGAGGAGGCAGCGCTGCCCAGATAACGGCTTTCCCGGAACAATTCCGCTATTTTTAATGCCTTATGTAAAGAGGAGGCCGAAACTAGGCTGAGACCTGAAATTAAACAGAGACTACCTTCCTCAACAGGGAAAACGAGCACAAATCCCCCGCCGTGGGCGCGGGCGAGACCCGAGGGGGGGGTGGCGGTAAAGCCCCGACCCGGGCCCCATCCCGGACAGGGCCCCCTTCCGCCGGCGGGGTTAACGGCACTGATGGCACGTCTTCGGGAAGGGGCAAGAAAAACAAAGGAAAAGGCAGATTTAAGTTTAAGCAGAACGAGATCAAGCGGACGCGGGGGGGCTAACGCTAGCGAGAGCCCGGCCAGCGCCAGCGGGGCGGGCGCTGCCAGCCCGGCCGGCCGGGGGGGGCACAGCCGGGCCGGGGCAGGGCCGAGCCGCAC
>JANZLQ010000008.1:15368715-15384228 GCA_026212715.1 Elanus axillaris
GCCCCGCCCCGCCCCGCCCGCGGGCTGGATGCGGCCCAGGAGCAGGACGTCGCTCCTCTGGTGAGCCGCGTAATTAGAGCCTGGTGGTGCCAGGGTTGTAATTATGCAGATCGAAAGTGTGATGGGAATGGGAATCACGAATGGAGGCTTTGTTGGGTTTGAAAGGGACGAGTTCAGCCCAAAGCAGGCGTTTGTGGGTTCGAAGCGCGCTGATTCGAGGAGTTTTGACTCACAGCGAGGGAAGCGGCGCGTTTTTGAAGATGTGTTGCTGGTGAAGCAGGAATACCGAACCCAGCGTAGTAGAAAACCACACAACGACTTCATTGTTTGTGGATAGGAGAACCCCTGAGGCGAAAGATGCCCGCCGCCTTGAAGTGACTTTTTTAACACGGTCCAGATACGTAGATGGATTTGTAATGTTCGAGTCTTTGAGAGAGGGATGAACAACGTTCACTCATGGTAGCTTTTTACATTGTCCTTCGTTTCCCAGTATTGAAGGGAACCATTGCTTGTGTCCCTTCCTCCGGCCTAGCGGGTGGTGAGCAGAGATGCAGTGTTGCCCAAGGCAGCTCAGCCATCCCACAGCCCTCACTGGGTTCATTTCCCCTAGCTGCAGCTGCAGGGGACAACCTCCCAAGTTACTGTCCTGAAGTCTCCTAAAGCTCTGCTATGGAGTAGAGAACAAATCTCCAGGAAGCGTGGACGTTGCTCAGCCACCTGCTAATAGTATCTGTCAGTTGAATTCTTAAGCTTCAGCTTCAGGCAGAGTAGTGGCTTTAACAGCCACCACTGCCTCCACCGTGCTGCGTCGCTGTCTCAGGTTTCCTAGGTAAGGAGGAACAGACACTAATTCTCTCTTCAGGGCATAAGTCAACTTTGAAATCATCCAGCCTGTCACAGTTTTCTCTCTTGTTTATAGACTGGAAACTTTCTTCTGCACTTGCACGGGACAATGGCACTAATGTTTGTCAGTCTTTTAAGCACTCTTACAGTACAAATAATAACTGGTACTACAAGAATGACTGCAAAGGAAGATAGAGCAGAGCACAAAGCACTGGCTTCCAGATAACGTAACTTTTATCAAAGAAGAGAGTAGGTGCAGCCCCCCGTATACTACATTGCAACCAGGTAGCGCTTACTCCAAAACTTTCGTTTGGTGTCCTCTGTCTCTTTGGAAAAAAGAAGTGGAAAAATGAGAGTGTAAAAACCATCTGGCCCCAGTTCTGCCATGCATCATCAGACTGAGTAACATAATCCAGTTTTCACTACTACATATAGCTGTAATCTTTATTCCCGTAAGTGAAAGAAGAATTGAGTTTCTACATGTTTCACCCCAGGCAAAAGACATATCTCTCAGGTTGTTATCACTAATAATGGTACTAGCCTGAATTCTTAGAAACGCGTATGCTAATCCAGTAAGACTGTAAAGTGCTAAAAAAGATAATTAGCAGCATATGTAATATCGAGCTTATTAGACACCATTAATATGCAATGAAAAGAGCCAAGAAGAAGTTTATGATCATATCAGTGCTGAATGATGCAATGAGGGAGAGGAAATACTCAAAAGAGATTCAGAATGGAGGAATTACTTTTTCTCTTTGAACCAGGCAAGCAAAGTTATTTAGTGGGCCAGCAAAAAAACCAAGAAACGGGTATCTGATTTTTTCAATTGCCAGTACAGGAATGTGACAGTGTAGTC
This sequence comes from Elanus axillaris, assembly GCA_026212715.1. Taxonomy (NCBI): domain Eukaryota; kingdom Metazoa; phylum Chordata; class Aves; order Accipitriformes; family Accipitridae; genus Elanus; species Elanus axillaris. The sequence continues at coordinate 15,370,415 of JANZLQ010000008.1, forward strand.
AGGATATTGCATTGTTAAAAAAAATCTAATGCAGACAGCAGTGTGGAGATACATCAGCAGATGCTTTTGGAGACACACTAGAGCATGTAGCATCATGGCACCAGATCTTAAGAGTCACCATGGAAATGCTCGTCCTCACTCATGAGTAAAAGTAGTTGCAGGTTTTCAACTGCCTTCTGCTGGTGCCGCCTACACAAACGTTGCATGCAGACACTTGTTTCAGAACTGAGTTCCTGAGGAGAAACAGTTTAGGACTGAGCATAGAGCCCTAGCATGGCTGCAAAAGTTCTTCCTGACAGTTCATATGAATTGATCACAGGCAGGATCAGGCTTATTACATCTCATCCCCAAGAAAAAGGTCCAGAAGTTTGGCTCTTCCTTGAGTGAGACTGCTTTGAGCCTAATTTCCATCCAGCAGCATGGGTAGAAAACAGCTTAAACTTGTGCACGCTTCACACCACCCCCACAGTCAGTGAGAGAGACCCTGTCTTTTTCCCAGGCATTTCCTGGATGGGTGGATCTAGTAAAGGGTAAAAATGCATTTCACTGTGTCATATTTGTTGCTGTATTTTAAATGTGCATCTAATTTCACTAACACGTAATTTCACTGACAGTGTAGGTTTACATAGAGGTGCTGGCAGATAGAATGCGTGTTCATGAGCACACTGTCTCATGGTCTTCATGCTGGCCTGCTAGTCTTCTGCAAAGATGGTTTGAACTTCTTAGTCATTAAAATATTTGACCTAATTGTTTGGTTTTTTAAACACAAATTATTCTCCTCTCAATATTGACGTTACTAATAAATTGTTAATGAGCTCCATTCCATATCCCAACACTAGCTGATGAGTTTGATCAACCCAGAACTTCATAAGCTCTTTACAAACCACAATGAAGACTTGATGGTTCCATTTCTTTTTTTGAAGGCATTGATAACACCAACCCCAAACATCCTAACATGCCCATGGAACCTGTTATTCCTGGACCTGAGAAATTATATGCTCTAAATCAGTAGAGATCTACTATAAGATGCTACTGACATGGTATCCTACAGTAGAAATTTCTGAATCAGTATAGTTACTAATAGGCTCCCAATGCAGAGAACAAAGAAGCAGGAAGCCTACAAATCCCATCTGCTCTTCTCTGATAATAAGCCTGTTGCTTTATGCTGCAATAGCTGCAGGCAGGACCTGCCTTTCAGGCAAGCCAGTAAAGAATTAATTGCAGTAATCCAGTCTGGGCTATACAAAAGATGTTTTACAATAAGGTCAGAGCAAGGACAGTAAACTCCAAGTCCAGGGAGATTATTTTAAAGTGCAGTTCCAGTCTGAAAAATGACTGTGAAAGTAGTTTTATAAAAATAGAGCCACTACCATGCCAGCAGAACTCCATCTAATCCAGTATTCTGTCTTTAACAAAGGCTGATGGTAGCTTTGTAAGGAAAATATCTCAGAAACAAGAAAAATACTGAGGGATTTTCTCCAGCTTTCAGAAGTTGCCGAATCGGGACATCTGGACCGTTTATTTTTGATAACTACCTGTTTAATAATATTACATTTGCTGAGCCCCATTTTTAAACTATTTAAACATTAGGAATCTACAACACCCTGTGGCAATTAGCACTGCAATTTAATTATGTATTGTAAGAAAAACTACTTCCTATTATCTGCTTTAAATCTGCTGCCTACTAATTTAATTGGGTGTCCCTTAGTTCTGGTTTTCTGAGAAAGACAGAATGATTAATCATTCTCTATTCAGCTTCTCTTTGTCATTCATGACTATAGAAAACTCAGTTATTTCTCTTCCAAGCTGACAAGCCCTAATTTATATAGCCTTGCCCCCACAGAAGTCAGGCTGAACCTCCCATTGTCTGTCTCCCTCCAGAATGAAAACTGAATTTTCTAACCAATTGTTTCTTTTCTATTAATACTCCATGTTTTCATGTCATGATAGCTTAGGGAAAGACTCTGACAAAAAAATCTTGTAAATCCAAATATACTCATTTAAAGAAATCAGCTTAACCAAAAGCATATTGGCTCCTTCAGAAACACTCATATATTCATGAGCATACCTTGCTTTAAAAAAGCTGTATGGACTCTCCTCCAATATATCGTACATAGTCAGATGCCTCTGTATTCTGTTATATATTATAATTTGTACAAATTGGTTTGATAGAAAATCGGACTAACTGAAATATAGTTCCCCGAAGCAGCTTTCATGTTTTTTCAAGACTGATGTCCCAGCTGATGCTTCCAATTCGTTTGGCACCAAGCCTGCTTTGAATGATGGGGTAAATGTCTCTGAGAAGTTCAGCAATGTCACACTTGAGCTGCTGTAGAGTTTTTGCATATATACTACCTGGTCCTAGCAATTTGTTATTGTTAAATTTATAAATTTTCCCTAAAATGTTTGAGCAATTAAACATTTTCCCAGTGTTATAGCATTGATTCTTCATTCTCAATGTTTCCTGCAAACATTTTGACTCCCTAGCTAATTGACTTTCTTTTTCTTATATGGTTTCCTTTTTTAAACTGCCATGATTCCTTCTGGCTTTTTTTTTTATTGAATTAATATTAAATTGAAGTACATTGTAAACATGTTTAGAATGGATTTTCTATAGATCAAATTCAAAACTGCATCATTTTCTGTGAGACCCAGTTCCTCCAGAAAACCAGCATTTATGGTATCCAAAGATACTGTGCATTAAGCTTAGGGTCTGCTAGTTTGTAGATCTAGCTAGGCAGAACTATCCATGACAGCTCTAATATAATGGTTTGTTATTTTATTTTGACTCATCAGTTCCATATCAAATCATGCTGGCTTTCAAATGCATTAATCCCTTCCCTCTCTTCCTCCTTTCCCCTTCCCTTCCCTTCCCTTCCCTCCCCTTCCCTCCCCTCCCCTTCCCTCTTTCCTTTCCTTATAGACAGAATGAATCTTACAAGTCAGGATGGGTTGTGTCTCTCTAATGAGTCTTCATCGAAAACAAAGACTAATTATGCATTCAAAGAAGCTTGAGCATTTGCATTGACTACAGCATACAAGTATATTGGAGAGTATAATTTGGTTCACAAAACCTTACCAATGATGAATAAGAAGGAGAAGGTAGAGGGGGAGATGTGGAGTTCAAGGTTGTTAATAAATGAGCTGATGATGTTAGAGTAGAGGTTTTGAAATAACAGATAAGCTGTTTAAGTATAGAATGCTGAAGATCATAATGACAGAAGTACAGGAGGCTAAAAATCCATGACACATATTTTGCCAGAATCTAGATTTCAGCTTGATTTTTCTTCAAGGAACAGTGGCCACTGACACAGGAAAAATGCCTTATTTCATTACGACATTAATATCCTGGAGGGTTTAACTAATTCTAGTCCTTTTTTTTCCTTTTTTTTTCTGTCTCCTGTCATCTTTAATTTTGTCTATCTGCATATAGTTGGAGAAGCAGATTGAAGAGATTCAGCAGCTTTGCAATAAAGTGGAAGAAAATTACTATCCATGTTAGCAACTCCATCATATGGGTAACTAAGTGATTTTTACAGTTTGTAAAATTTTATTAAGTATAGACCAACAGACTGACTGCTTTATGATACTGTAAAATGGTTTAGAAGTTACCATGTTAAAAAAACTAAGTAACAATATGCTTAGCATTGGTTATGTGACATATCTTAGAAAAATTTAGTATTACAAACCCCCCTCAGTCCAGCAGTAAATATGTTTTTTTGGAAAGGCACATCTGAGTGGCACTGATACCATATCAAAAGATCATGGAAAGTTTGCAGTTGCTTGGAAGGCTTTTCTTGTGTCAAAGTGGGTGTGTTAAATTTTCAGATGGGGAAAGGTTTCAAAAAATAAGTACCTGAACTTTCATCCAAGTTCAGTTTGATCAAGCAAAAATCTTTGCTGAATATCCAGAAATGCCCATGTAATTTTTTTTGGTGATTTCTTTTTTCCCATCAGATGGGATAAAAAATAAAAAGCCTAGCATGCAAAAACCTGTTCTTGCACTATCTGTGACGCACTCAGTCACAAAAGAGCCAATAAATGGCAAAGATAACTAGAGGGGAATTCAGGTACAGTTAGAAAACCTAAATCCAAACTTGTTTTCCAGACCCTCTCTTTCATATACTATAGAACTTGCAGAGTACTTGAGATCTTTCCTGCAATGGTTCGACTAGCAGAAAAACCTTTGCCATTCTTGCCATGCCAGGTCTCCTGGGTCTGGGTAGTGATGGATCTATCAATCTTTCTGCCTGTGGGTCCCCTTTGTCCATTCTAGAGGTGTACAGTCAGTGCCAGACACACCTCCAAGTCTGGAGGAGAGCTGCAATATAATCAGCCCCTTCTGGGACAATCTGGAAATAGAAGAAATGGGGTGCAGCAAAGGCATTTCTTGAGTACACTCACTGGATTGATGAAGGGTGTATGAATTGTGGTATTACAAATAGAGCATGTTCTTCTTAGCTACATCTTTTCCTTGTGTTTTTACCAATTTTATTATGAGAAGCAAAGTCCCTGTTACCTCCAGTCCTCTGTTTCATTTATGTTCCTACTGAGGAAATCCTGATTCTGAACTAGAAGGCAGGGGAGTTCTTAAACAGTCTTGGTGATCTGCGAGTTAAAAAACAGAAACTGGAGTTCTCAAAGCATGTGCTGTCCTCTGAGTATCTGGGATGTCTTACACTAGAAGAGGTAGAAAAAATAGTGCTCCTTCCCTGCTTTCCTCCTTCAGCTTTCCTCAGATGTCATTCACATAAAAAATGGTATGCTTGCTCCTATGGAGAATTTTGTCATGAGAAAACTGGTACTTTACTACAAAAGGCTTTACTGTTACTTTTACATATCTGTTACTTTGGTAAACAGATAAAAGCAATGTTCAAGTGCATTATCAATGGTATAAACAGATAAAAACAGTGTTCAAATGCATTGTCAATCATAGTCTTCTGTAGATTTTCCAAATATTAGTACTTTAAGTATTTGGCTGTTTGAGATTATAATGCTACAAGTATGATTAGCTGGATTCTCATTCTTAATTCCAAGGTTTGAACTACATACAGGGATAACATGATTCAAAATTCCATGGGTGCAAACTCCCTAGAAGAACCAGAAGATGTAAAGACAGACCAACGTTTTCTGGAATATTCATCTTACCGTCAAGTTTGACTACTGATTTCAATAGCACCATTATTTATGGAAACACTATTACTTTTTAAATTCCTATCCCCACTTTTCAAAACCACTGATTCTACTTGCCCTTAATTGGCTTCTTTGCATAATGCTTTTATCTGTTTCTTAATCTTTTCTCCTTTTTCTCCTTCTTTAGTGTATTTTGACATGTGAACACTATTTTTTTGCCCCATTAGGAAAAAATGGTTTGAATGCCAGAAAAACTGCATTTTCTTTCCAGAAATGATTGTTTCTTTCCTTTTTTTTTTTTCCCTGAGTAGGTAGTTTTAAAATGTTGGCTGCACATTGTTTTGACCACAATAGCTGTCTAAGCTCCCTAAACAGATGTCTGATGACTGCACAGCAATGCCAAGACTCAGACAAGTGCTTTTGGCATGATTATACTCAGATACTGACTCTAATAGGACAAAACCAACCAGTTTTAAGTCTTGGCACAGGCTATGAGACTATAGCTGTCAATTTATAACTGACACAGTTACAAAAACTCCACAAAAATAGTACATTTACAAGTATCTTGCTTGGAAAGGGAGGTGAAATCTGGATTTTTCTTGAGCCACTTACACAGGTGCAGCAGTACCACCCAGAGGCCAGTGCTGTGCTGGGCACTGCAAAAGGAGAAGGAACTAGTTCCTGTCCAAAAGAGCTCAGACTGGAAAGGCGAAGAAGATACTAACGCTTAGAAGAGATCATCATATGAAGACATTTCTAGTTCTCTTAGATGACCCCCCCCCCAAACGTCCACTCCCTGACCATCCCACTTCAGCCAAATCTTGAGTGCAGACAACTCCTCTAATGTTGCTAGAAGGGAACACAGCATTAACAGAGCTAAACAGAGAATCATTCCGACTGCTTTTAATTATGGATTAGACCACTCAGATGAGATGGAGAAACTCCAGGACCTGGTCTTTGCTCCCAGGACTGTCTCTGTATTTTCTAATCTGCAGTCATTCCTGAGGGGTCAGTCGGCACATAGTGAATGTGAATGTGCAGGCAGTGCAGCTATCCTGTCGGCCATGAGCCATGGGCTGTACAGATCCACCCTGCACAGGTCAGGGAACATGGCAAAAACATTAATGGAAACATCTAGTTTATTCCACACACCAGCCTGTTCCACTGTGTTACATGACTTGGTTAAAACATAGGTACATAGGGGGAGAAATTGAACTTGGCGTTCCTACTTTCTGGGCCAGTGATCTGTTCAAAGAGGAGAACACCGCCTCCATGATTTTAAAAGGCAATAGTTATCAGATTTTGAGGTCTGATCTTAGCAGTGTGTGCCAAACATATTTTAAGAGTATCTGCAGGTTCTTCTCCCTGAAATGCGAAGAATGTTTCTAAGTCACAGTTTTACTGACGTAGGAGATTAGAGCCGAGTTGCTCAGACCAAGCAAAGCACAAAACAGGACAGTAAACCTTTGAAGTCAAAGAAGGAATTATCTCATGAGTTTAAGACCTCAGTGATTCTGCATCCGTTAAGCAGCTAAACAGAGCTCTTTTGGTCAACAATTTCAGACTTTGGCATGTCAAACCTACCTAAGTATTAAGTGTCTTTATCCTTTGTCTTTATGGAATGAAGGATGTCTCTGCTGTTATGCTTCTGTGAAGAAAAACAAGGTGGTTTAGTACAGCAGAAGGGAGTAAAGGAGGCAACATTTCTTCTTCATAGCCTGATACCAACTTGACTAGAAGCTAATACCACCTCCTGGTGTAACAGAGTAGCTACAGTGAGCAACATGCAAGTATGACCAGAAAGCAAAACCAAACTGGAAAGCAGATACTTCATTCTAAACAACAGGGTTATGTTAAAATATCAAGGGAGGCAAGCAGAGTAGCAGAGTTCTAACCTATATATGTTCTGAGTAAATAAACTGAACACATGAAACTATCCCAACGCGACATGGATCTCCATACCAAAAGCAAGGAATAGAGCTGACCCATGGAATAAAAGCAAGGCCCTTTGATTTTGACCAGTTCTTTACAAGCCTAGGTAAGGAGGCTCTACAAAGTAAGGGAGAGCATGTCTTGTCAAACTCACAGAGATACTTCTTTCAAGAGAATGAGAGGACAATGTTACAGATTTTAGCCACCTTGCATCAAGCACTGCTGGGGCGGGGGCGGGGGGATGCTCAGGCTGAGCATTCTGTAAGAACCTACACAGGATACAACAGAATATATGAATATATTAAAACAGCAAAGCTGTTCTTGTGACATTCCTTGTTCTTGTAAATATCAGTAGCTTTGAAGCCATCTACATACTTAAATGCATCAATGTGTATTATATGCATTATTTCACTCCTTTCCTCTTATTGCTTGACTTTCCCTCCTGTAGAGCTATGCCCCAGCTTTGTAAAATAAAGTATCCATTACACACTGAAAAAAATGGGCCTGATGAATCACAAAAACCCACATAATTTCGTACATCATCTCTCAATACAGCTTTTCAGTCTAATTTAATGCATTATTGAAGATAACGTGTTCATTAAACCAGCTGCCAGCAAACTGTTCATTTGGATTGTTTCATGGAAGCACTAGTCAAAGACAAATAAAACACCACATGCTAATGATATGCAAAAAGGACAAAAAACAATTAAGTTTTGATACATTGGTATTGAGATGTTAATATGATTTTTTTTAATGAGTACTGCCATGCCGGCTTTTATATGGTAAATATCAAGCATCACAAACCCGGTGTTTCTTTTCAGCAAACTTACAACATATAATAAAAAATAACAAAAAAACACATGGCAAAATTACCAGAGCTGTTCAGCAAGGATGAATTAAGGAGCACAGAATTATTATTTATTGTTTCTTATTGCTACTTCTCTGTCAGTGAGAATTTAACTGGCAGATTTTTGGATCCAGGGTTTGCTCCTGGTCCCTAGTGGAGTGAACTAAAACCTCTCATCCCCTCAAACACTAGGAAGTCCTGAATTCTAATGTGCTGGCTCAGATGAACATCTAACATCTTCCATTGTAACTGAGCCTTAGCAATAACTGTTGGCTTCTGAACAGGAGCAAATTTGTGACCCAAACATTGAAATTTCACCAGTACATCTCTCCACCTGTTGTGCAAGTCTCATTGTTTCCTGGTGAAGCACAGGGTAATAACAAATATAGTTTAACTAGAATATGTCATCAACAAGAGACACACACCAGAAAAAGTATCTATAATAACAAGTTTATTAAAACTACTGCCATTAATTCATAAGAAATTTTCATAAAACTAACAAAACAATCTATCTACTGTTTCACGGCTCCTTTGCATATCAGTCTGAACATCCTTTAAGCCAGGCAAGACATTACATAATTATTCAGCTAAAAGCCCAATGGTTTAACCTACAGAGACATCCATACCTCCTGTCTCCACTACTGAATATGCAGATGAGGAGAGCAAGTTTGGCTGGGACAGACATTCAATATTAATCTATGGCTTTGGCACATTTCACTCTTCTAAGCTCTTGCTCAGGTCCCACAGCCTCCAAGCACTCTAACTCTATCATAGTCATATCCAGGAAGTCCTTTTAAGCTGAGATGTAAGGGAATAAAATCAGTTCTGAATAACCATGATCTAAAACATCTCATGGCAAAGTCTAGTAGTCAACACCATTTTTGTCCAGTAAACTACTGAGCTATTTATTATTTTAGGCAAATATGGTAGGTAAATATTGAGTGCTATGGAAACATTATAACAAAGCATGAACTTTTCCTTGGTTTCTATACTTTAATACACATATGCTGTCCAACAGGGAAAAAAATTGCTTTCACTGTAGTCTCAAAGGAAGGAGTTTATCTATCATCTGGCCTAATGTAGATGTCTAGAAATTGTAACTATTCACTCCAGGTTCCTTTGCAAATCATGGATAGTAAGGTGTACATTCAGAGCATGGTTAACATCATGCTAAAATAGATGTTTGCAATCTGACCAATTGAATCACTTCCTAAAAATGTCTACTTCTCTATATGACTGTAAAGACAGAACAGATCAAGTAACTTAGAAGTAGATGTCTACACTGTAGATGTTTAAATTTATTGCAAGATGAGTCCATCCAAGGTGTTTAGATACTAGTCAGTTTAATAAAGTAGGAAAGATAAATACAACATAATATCATGCAAAGTATATATTTCATGATTCATGGCAACTATTAAGTGTGCACTTCTGGAAAAAAAAAGGTAATGCAATAGTTACCAGAATTACAAACATGGAGTGTTAATTAAAATACTCTAACGATTTTTGCCTAGAATGCCTCTGCAGTAATAGAGGTGCATTTTCCAAATATTATTTGTTCCATCTTAAAGTTACCATTTAAGTTACTTGGAAAGAATCTTCCTCTGGAGATCGATCTCTCTCCTCAAGGGTACAGAACGAACCCACCTCACTCTGTGTGAAAATAATAGTTTAAACTGAATAGCTGATTTTAAAATGAATAATCTTTGATGAGATTAATCCCATTCATGCTATTCAAAGATAACAGATCTTTATATCTGAGGAGATGTGTTTTCAGTAAAAAGAATATGGCCCCTTTAAAACATATGTGCAGGTATGTCTAGCTGTTCAGAAAATTTCAATAAATTATCGTTAGTTTTGCATACAGTTTAGCAGTTTCACAGATCTGATTAATATATTGAACAATATCTTGTTTTGTATCCTGGAATGTGTGTATGAAAAAGCATCTAAATTCTCATTAAATTAATACCTTTTGGAACCATGCAGTAGGACTGCATTTAGAGTATTTGTTCCTAGCAATAAAAATGAATCATTTCCCATAGTAGTCTGAATTAACAGGCCAATACACTTAGCTAAACACTAGTGGAACTTCTTTATCATGCTTTCTGTATGTCAGAATTAGTAGATCCATTTTTCTGCAAGAGAGAAAAGATTGATCAGAAATGCCAAGAAAATCAGTATCCTCTAAATGTCATACAAGGAAATTTTAGATCAATTTATTCTTTTAGAAAATCTGCTGAAGTCTGACTGTCCCATCTTGTCATTTGCTGAAATAATATATGTCAATTTGTAATGCTTAATATACAGACTGTTGGTATGTCTTTCTACAGTTTTATAACTGTCACTGTGCCTTACTAATTTTATAATCTGATTAATTGTAAAATTCACTTTCCATCAAATTTTGCAATGGAATAACACCACAAAGTATTTTAACAAAACAAATTGATTAATATAATTGTAGTTAACATGATCTTATCTCAGAAGTACATAGGTGAACACCAGCTTGTCAGAACATTTAATCTACGTTTCCATTTGTCTTTATTTGGTACAGAGGTACTGATTTATAGTATTGTGAACTGATAGTTGCCATGATCAGAGAAAACTTTAAAATTTAGCAACTTCTAGAAAAATTAATAAAACAATAGCTGCATTCTTCACTGCCTTGCACATTTGTTTAATCACTATGCTCCTCATAAAGGTAAGAAAGGTAGTCACAGTATAATATTTTCGTTATGATTTAATAGATTTTATATCTTCTCTTTATTGTTCACAATGACCACATTACGTGAAAATACTTCTGAACCCTGGCTTACACATTTCAGCAGAACAACCTCATTCTCAGATGGCCTTGCAATTTATTCTTGTCACTTTCAGGGCAAGATGCCCTTGCCTCACTATAGGTGTCTCTATTGACTGCACAGGTAGGACTTTACAGATTACAATGAGACGTTACGAGAGCTCCCTCACAGGTACAAAATAATTATTGTGTCTAGAACCTGGGGTTGCATATTATCCTAGGCAACTCAGTCTTACTGAATTGAAATACTTTGGACAGGCTTATACAGAAATGAGCAAAAGCAATAGCTGTGTTGTAATATAGTGAAGTTATTTGAATGAAGCTCTCTACATTGTTTTTTGGATATTCAGTAAAATACATCTTGAATCTTACCTTTAACTTTGGAATAGCAAGGCTCACAATGAACAGTTTGTCTGTAAATCCAGATGCTGTCTCCTGCTTTCAGATCTTCCAGTGGTCTTTTACATACTTCACACTTCAACACACAAGTAAAATAACAAGAAAAATTAAAATGAAACCCTTCTCTAATATTCATTCCCAGCATGCTGTCTTTCAGGAAGTAAGCAACACCAGACCAAAATAGAGGTTATGAGTACTGCAGTATCATCGAATCTGAACTCTGTTAAGAGTAGTTTTAATGAACAGTAAATGAGACATCTGAATATCTCACCTTTAGACATCTAAAAATCAGGTATCTAAGTCTCAACTGTTTGTTTAGGTTCTCATTACAATCACCAACCCCTTTTTATCCCCAGATGTTTTCAAAGGGTACTTTCTATGCCTTAGCTTAGAAATTTATTCTCAAGTAAGATGAATCACTCTTTTGAGATCCTTTTGTTTCTTCACTGAGTAAAGGAAGCATGATCAGACTTAATCATCCAACTTGGAGTAGTTCTTAAATAATCTAAACCTGCTTATTTCAAAATCTTTTATGATACTTTATCTTAACTATGTCTGCCATTATTGTAGAATCTGGACATTGCTTTCACAAATGTCTCAGTAAGCTAATTTTTGAGAGAGAGAAGCATGTTTCACATATGAAAACACACAGATACAGAGGTTGACTTCCCAAGATCACAAGGACAGCCTACAGTGGATCAAGGAGCAATGTAATTCAATCACAACATTGATTGTAAAACACAATCTTGACACCCACATCATCTTGTTTGCAATCTAATAAAAGAATAGCAAATTCTGGTTTCTTTGGATATCTTATCCTCTAAGTGAAAATTCAGCATTACTTTTACAGTGCAATTCAGTAACTGAATTGACACCTATTCCAGAAAGGCTGTAAGCCTTTGTCTATTCTGATAAATTTTGACTGAAAATCTTCATTAAAATAAAAAATTAACAGTCTTACCCAAAACATCCCTTTGCAGCTAAATGAATAAAGAAACTGTGTGATGTCAACACCATGGATTTAAAGCAGTGTGAATTATTAGATCCAGGATCCAGACAATATGCAATTGCCTTATGTTACACATGCTCACTAGGGCTAGTATGAAATTGCAACTGAGCACTCAGTATTGATTAATATAACATGTTAGAGTGCCAGAGAACTCCCCCCCCCCCGGTTTTACGGAACTATGTTTTTTCTATATCTTTTCTACATAAGCTGTTATTATTAAGGTGCTAATAAAACAATCTGCTTTCTTCACTTGTTTTATGTTTCCTTGTATAAATCAGCAAAAGGATGGACATGGTTTCAAAGTTTTGTTCACCAAGTTTAGCTAGCATTTTTTATACAGAGAAGAAACCTACGATTTGGATTATGTACTCACTGAACTTTTGGTATATAACTTTACAAGGAAACAAAGACTTTATACTGCTGTCAGCTACATGCAAATCTCTAATGGATACAGGGTATTTGTAAGGAGCTAAATGAATATTAATGATGAGAAACTGCAATACTTAGCTAAATACATAACTTCAAGCATGAACCACAGACCTACATTAGCTGTTTAATTTTTTGCCAGTATTTCATAAATGTGTAGTTACACAAAACTTAAGCTGAATTTTGCTGGCCAGACAGGTCCCCATTTGGGAATAGGTAGCAAAAAGAATATAATTTTTAAAATAAGCTTAAATATTTAACAGATAGTTCAGCCCATACCTATATGTTAATACTCCCAACGGCATAAAAAGCCCAATCCTCTTTATGGGGGTTGATCTATCTAAAAAGATTGGGAACAAACCACAGCTTGTATTTACTTGCAATAATAGTATTGAGGAGGTATTACATGGTCATTTCCATGGAATAAATTGCATTCTAGTGTTCACAGAGCTCACAAAGTCCATATGAGACAAAAAGCATATGTAACTTCATACACATTAAGTACAACCTTACTGCTGTATTCTGCTTGGGGTTACTTTTCATGCAGTAACTAGGTAAACTAAGTAAAAGAACTGCTGTCAGAAGCAGAAGTAAAAGCTATGCAATACGGGGCAGAAAAATGAGCTATGCTAATATGATGATTTTGCCAACTATCGTTTGTTAGAACAACATACTATGTGTAGAGATGCAAGCAGAATTAAGACAAATGAGGCAGAAAGAAAACAGATCAGAGGGCTGAGCACTGGTAGGTGTACCCTGAGAAAAGTTTAAGAGTGAATTTTAGGCTGAGGCTTAGACTTCGGAATGATAAGCAAAAAAAATGTCTTCTGTGCCTTCATTCTTGGAAACAGGAAAAAAAAACCCATAATTTTTAATAAATAAGACTGAGGCAAAGACATACCCAATTTCAACACTATTTTATCCTACAGCAGAAACTATCCATAAGACCCAAATTTTAACCAAATCTTTGATGCCACTGGGTAAAATGATTTCACCTCTATGACTTAAATACCTCTTACTAATGCCTTTAAGTGTGGCTTCTACACAAGTCATCGTTTTAGATGTCACTTAATCAAGAACATCTATAAAACTTCATAAAAAAAGAAATAGCATTAAATATTACAGTTTGAAGAAAGTGTAAGCAGGCAATAGTTCACTATATCAGACTGGAAGCATGTTTAACTGAAAGCTTATAAACATGTAGGACATTCAGGATACATTCCACTGCATCCTTTATCTTCTTTGTGGTTACAAGAGAGGAGGGGCGGGGGAGG
>JANZLQ010000008.1:15390987-15430810 GCA_026212715.1 Elanus axillaris
TGCTTCCCGGGAAGTGGCCAGACATCGCCTGCTGATGGGAAGTAGAGAATAACATCATTTGTTTCTCTTTGCTTTCGTGCGCGACCTTTGCAGTCACTTTATTAAACTGTCCTTATCTTGACTCATGAACCTGTTGTTAAATTTCCTCCCCTCTGTCCAGCTGAGGAGGGAGAGGAGTGATAGAGCAGCTTTGGTGGGCACCTGGCACCCAGCCAGGGTCAACCTACCGCAGGGTTATGTAATAGAAATGCTGATGCAAAGCTACCTTACCTCTGACAATCAAGACAAAGGAACTGGTGATTAAAATACATCAACTTGCAGACTGGCCTCTTTTGAGCTGAAAGGATTTTGTTGTCTTCCTCAAGTGTTGCTTTCATTGTGTTATCCTGGGTGCAGAGTTCATGAAGGAAATCTTTCTATAGTAGGAAGGTATGGCATAATGTGAAGCAGGAGTACAGCGACCTAAATATAAGTGGGGAATTAAGTGGAAATAAATCGTGAGAGCTAGAAGAGCAGAAATTGATGACCTGTGATAGTCGCACAGTGGAATCCAAAGGCAAATTTGATGTGATGCTTTGTTCTGTTCAGATGTGTAAAGTGCAAATGCATGCCCTCTTCATAGATGGGTGAGGGGAGGAAATTAATTTTATCTATTTGTCTTTAAAAATGTTTTTGCTTTTTCTTCTGTTGGCAAGCATGTCCTGAGACTAGGTATGGCTTCAGTGGATGGCTTCCCGGCTAGCTAGGTGGAATAGATGTATTAAACAGCCTAGCTAAAATATTGTTAGGCATTATTTAATGCTAAAATTGCAGCTACCAGGTTGTGTGTTCTGCATATTGATAAGGTATGGATTTATATAGGCTGCTAAGTGGATTATAGGCGTCTTTAGTCTTATGCTGACATTGTTCAGTGTAATGCAATAGGAGTGATGATTCCTGGTCATTGTTTCTGGCAGTGCTTTTTACTGTATCTTCCTTCCTCAAGTGTTCGTAAAAAAAAAAAAAAAAAAAAAAAAAAAAAAAGCTAGGAAATCTCAAATATTTAATTTCCTCCTTACTGCAGTTTCATTATCTGTAGAGACCTGGGGTTTTTTTTCCCATATTCTACCAAACAAATCTTAAGAAGAGGCACTTCTTTATGAAACTGGAAGAATACAAAAGAATTGCATTAGGAGAAAAATGAAGTTCGGTTGCTGTTTATTTATATAGAGTTATTTCAAATTATTGAACTTATAGTAGGAAAACACCCTCCTGTAGAACTGCTTCAGAATTTGCTATACTACTGGGCAAAGAGCAAGAGGCATCTCTATAGCTTTATATTGTCTTCCTGGCTATTGCAGCACTATTTCTGCCATCCATGTAGTTTAAATTTATTTAGAGATATTACTCTTTTCTTTAAGTGTATTATACTTATGAGCCACAAATAATTGCCTTGCATCTCTGAGTACCTGCTTCATCATTGGGACAGAATGATAATCTTTATCCAAAGTGTTTAAAGTTGATGCATAAGAAGAGGTACTATAGATAAATATGGATAGTAATGGTGTCGTGGTTTAACGCCAGGGAGCAACTAACACCATGCAGCCGCTCACCCCTTCCTCCCCCCAAGTGGGATGGGGGAGAAAATCGGGGAAAAAAAAAAAAAGTAAAAACTCGTGGGTTGAGATAAGAACAGTTTAATAGAACAGAAAAGAAGAAAGTAATTATAATGATACTTATACTAATAAAATGACAACAGTAATAGTAAAAGGATTGGAATGTACAAATGGTGCACAGAGTAATTGCTCACCACCTGCCAATCGACACCCAGTAAGTACTCGAGCGGCGATCCCAACTCCGCCACCACCCAGTTATTTCCTGAATGTGACATCCCATGGTATGGAATACCTCGTTGGCCACTTTGGGTCAGCTGCCCTGGCTGTGTTCCCTCCCAAGTTCTTATGCCCCTCCAGCCTTCTCGCTGGCTGGGCATGAGAAGCTGAAAAATCCTTGACTTAGTCTAAATATTACTTGGCAGCAACTGAAAACATCAGTGTGTTACCAACATTCTTCTCATACTGAACTCAAAAGATAGCACTGTACTAGCTACTAGGAAGGCACTTAACTCTATCCCAGCTGAAACCAGGACAATTACTCAAGTTATGCAAGTTCTGTTGCTTGTATAAGGAATTCACATTTTCTACTACCACACTGAACAGCTATAACTCTTGATATTGGCTCTTTAAATTTTAGAGAGAACTATGGATTGAGTCTCACCGCTTTTTATTTTGGTCATCAACAGACTTTATTTTGGTGTGATCACCAAGGTCCTCAGCTCTGTGAAAGTGAGAAAGACCTCAGAATTAATCAAATTATTTGATTCAACCTAAACATATGAAACGAGTTGAATTACTTATGTTGAAGAAGAAGAAAATTATATGCATTTCACAAGGAAAATTCCTGACTACATTGAGTATGTATCACAATTGTTTCATATCATAAGTGTTTAGTTAGTTATGAAGTAGGCATTATCAGTTCAAACTCAGTATTTTTCAGTTTCTTTCCAGTGTGACACTACAAAAGAATGACAAACTACTAAAAAATGCTAAGTTCATTACAGTATTGTAGGATAATTCAGGTTGGAATTCAGGAACCTTGGGAAAACTCTAGTCCAACCTCCTAGCCAAAGCAGCAGCAGCAGCAGCTCTGAGGTCAGACCAGGTTGCTCAGGGTTTTTTCTAGCTGGGTCTTGAAAAACTCCAAGGACAGAGGTGACACAACTCTCCATGCAACCTGCTCCACTGCTGGACAGTCCTGCTTATATCCAGTCTGAATCTCTCGTTTCAGTTTATGACCACTGTGTTGCATTGTGTTGCCATGCTACAGGTGAAGGGCCTACCTATATCTTCTAAAGTGACTATGGCTCTATCATTTTAACTTGATAATATAATTTCATTCAGTACAGGCATCAGCACCATGAGCTATGGAAATGTCTGCTGAAGTGTGTTATTTGCTGTGTTGTATCCAGCCCAGGTTCCTCTTACAACTACTATTATCTAGTGTTATATACAATCTCTAGGACCGTATGACCATATTTATACTAGTAACTCATAAATCACTGGCTGTGAAAAAGCTGATTTTATATAATAAATGCACATATTAATATATGTCACCTATATAAAACATTAATATAATTTTACATTAATATTCTATAATAAATAGTCTGAAATTAAAAATAATGTTATCCATTGAATAATTGTTTAAGATTAAAAAGAGGCCACACTGATTCTCATTTGAAAATTAATAATGATACTAAGAAAAAAGAGGGTATTTTTAAAAAAAATTATTTATGATACTCCTCTTTTGTATTTAAAAGACAATTTAGTTTGATGAAGCACTTCACATTTATTTAAAGAACTTTATGGTCATGCACTGACTGTTTAGAGTTGCAATAAGATAAAGTCAAGTACTACCTGCATCTCTTCCACATTGAATTATTTATATTTACTAGCCCATACTCAATGAAAAAATTAAAAAGGTTAAAATTCTATGGTTTAAATGAAATAAAAATTAAGTTTTGATTCCTCTAATGATCTTTACAGAACAGAAATAATACTAATGTCCAACCAACCACAAATATTTTATAAGTATGTAAGGGAAAGGTTATGACAGTCTTGCCTCTTATTTTTCTGACCACCAGTATTTATTTCAGTAAAATCCTCAAGGTCTTTTCCTCTGAAACAACAAACAAATACAACTGTTAAAATATTCCCCCTATCTGGGAAGAAGTAAAGTGTAGTAAAAGAAAGAAATATATTTATGCACACATTTAAAAGGAAAAAAGTAAATAGTTAAGTTTATGTTCAAAATTTGCAAATACTTCTGGTTTTGACCATAATAAGAATATATGTTTACAGTTTTTCAGTAACAGGGTAAAGTTTTGTAAAATTAAATAAAAAAATATTATCTAGTATAGCCAAGAAAATAAAAAGGCTTTGTGTAATTGTATCAATGGAGTAGTTTAAGATTGTTCTTTGCCAGTCAAGGCAGTGAAGGAGAAACATGAACTTTCAAAGAACTTAGTATTAATGTACAGGCTCCAAGCAGTTTAATGCTTGTTTGCATCATTAATTTGCAAAAATTATGTTTTTATTTAAACTAAGAAACTTCTGCTTCTTAAGATGGCACCTAAAAATATGTCCAAATGTCCATATATTTTTGCTTTTGGAATGGTAAGAAATTACCTTCATGTGTCATCATAGTTAACAATTAAAGCATTGATTATGTCTGTACTGATACTGAAAATGTAAACATCCAAAGACTCACAAAGTTTACATATAAGGAAAACCTTTTTTTAAATTTCATAAATACAATTAAACTAGTGGTTAGTTTTTTCTCTGGAATTTTTAAAAATTATTTTAAAATAGTTCAGCAAATTAGAGAATGGTATGACCTATGAAAAGCACTCTAATATAAAAACTCCTGATCCTCCTTAGGTAGAAGTAGGGAGCAAAAAGAAAAGACTAAGTTAGCTCTGTGAAACTGCTAACTTGCTCACTTCAATCCATAATAGGCTTATTAACCTTAAAACTTTGGATGTCTCCTAAAATTCAGTAGTGTCCCAAAGTATTGGACTGTACCCTAATAAATTCTCTGTGAATTAAAATTTACAACCCCCCCCCCATATTCAACTTACAGGTTAGTGCTAAGTGTACAAATATATATGTATGTATGTATGCAGATATGTGGGATCGTCTACTGTAAAACATGATCACTTTAGCAACTTTTATGTGCTGCTACTGTTTAGAACATTGTTCTTGAAGTTATCTGTAGAATTTCAGTGTTAGGTGTGACAAATATTACATAGCTCTTACTAGCACAGTACACTGGCAGATATTCCCTTTCCATATGCTGAAGGGCAGCTTACCAACCACAGGACACTTGGCCTGAAACACACTGAACTGATGTGCTGTTCGAAAATGTAAGTTCAAGCTGTTCTTTACGGATATCTGCCCTTGCTGAATGAAATGCTTTGTTACACCCTGTTGGGGCAACACTTATCATCCATGAGTTCTGCACTATTTTAATGCCCCTTCTCTAACAATATTAAAATATTTCTGTAATAAATTTATTGAGGAAGCATATAAGGCATGTATTGAAGCTTGTCATAGATATTTCTTGTTCAGCTGATAATGCACATGTCAGTTAATTAATCTGTAGTCTTATACTCATCATCCTGTATCAGGAATGCTACCTATTAATCCATAAACATTTTACAGATTTGCAACATTACCTTTCCTGACATTCTCACAGTTACAAACTACTCACTGCCTTAGAAAAGCAGGGCCTGAGAAACTTTGAAGACTTACTCCTTATCACTTGTGAAAGAACTTGGATTTACTTTGATGAAGTTACCAAGATCTTGGTTCCTTTAAAGACAGAACAAAAACCAGATCAAATTACAATTAGTATAGTCAGCTGTCAATTAGCCAAATTAAATAGTCACTTAAAAAGAAACTATAATTGACATATTCTTTATGAAAGACAAAATTAAACTGATGAAAAGTTCAAAGCATACATAATTTTAGTAATTCGAAGATATTCATAGACACAGCCATATGCCTACCATATGCACATAAGCATACACTCTTCTTAGAATAAGAGGACCAAATTATGTTTTGGAAACAAGTTATAACTAATACTTATATCAAAAAGTATAATTCCTGCTGAACATGCATCATGGACAACTTCAGCGAGTGCCTGCTTTTTAATATGCTATGATATAACAAAATCTTTACCAGAAAATACAATTAGCCAAGTATTCCTGATATGTGCATGAACAATTTTTTAGCTAAAAGGTAATTATGGACTAAGTCTTTCTGGATAAGTCAGCAAAAAGTCCATTAGTCTATTTGGTAGGCTATCTAGACCAGCTCCTTTGCAATTAAACTCTCCCTTGTCATAAGATATTTCATGTTGAAACTGAGCAATGCTGAGAACTAGTTACATCCACTGATTCTTGAACTTCCATACAAGAAATAGGATGTGATTTACTATTATTATCTGCTATAAGGGGAAACAAAATCTTCCTTGAATTAGATCTTGTTGGTTAATTAATTTTCTTTTTCAATATACTAACATTAAACACATAATATATATTAATGTAATGTAACTATTAAAAATAGAAATGTAAATCAATGTCTTTTATACTCTTTGAATGGAACATTTAGTAGTATCAAGTCAAAACATGGAGTGTTGCTCTGACTGCTTCTAATTCCCTTCAAAGAATTGCGCTGGCATTAACATTTCTATAAAACACTTGATTTCCATGAAAATGTATTTTCCAACTGCAATCTCCTCTACTAAAAAACTTTCAGCAACTTTTTAGGTAAAGTTACTATCTAGTAACCTTAACTCACTAAAAATATTGAAAAATTTACTCCTTGAAAGAAAGCAATGGGAAAAGAGTGATGCTCATGATGGTATGACAGTGCCACTGCTGTAGGACCTGTTCTGTAACCTTGTAGTCAACAATGTTCCATACAGTCTCATTATTGACATTTCATTCTGAACAGTTTTGTCATGAAACAACATCTCAGTGAAAGATAAAGACAGCCTCTTCAGATTTCTTCTTGGTCATGTTTGCCAGCTTTGGGGCTCTTTGATGAGATTATCAAGACCTCCGTTTGCTTAGGAATGAAACAAAACCAGTTCAATGCAAGGAGACTCTACTGCCCTTTAGCAAGAATTCCATACCAGTCATTAATAAATCTACATATTATATATTTTTGTAAATTCTGTTTATATTATCACAGATTTCACACTTTTCAGAGTTTTCCTCCAGAAGCTGGAGTCTTGTGGATATCCAAAATTATCTTTTCCTTTACAAATGGGATGGCAAATTGCTTCCTCAGTATTTGGAGGTAGCAACACTAAAATGATAGTAAGTCTAATAAGACCACAGGTAGCTACTTTGTTAACTTATATTTTTGCTATTTGTATTAAGAAAAAACCTCCAGCTGTGCATGCATCTGGCTTGAGTAAAATACACATTATTATTCTTGTCTGCTGCATCCTCCATTCCTTTACGTTGTTAGAGGTATTTAAAATATGCACATCAAGTCTTCTGTAAAGCCTACTGAAGCTTTGCAATTGCAGCTACCTCATTTTTGATCTTTATGTGCTATACAACCCTCACATATGTATCGGCCTCAGTGTCGCATATTCACCCAACAACACAGAAGGCAGGAGAGCTGGGACTCCTGTTCATTCTGGTTTCAATTATAGGATTATATGCAGTTTACTTAGCACGGTTATCAGTAGCCTTTCTGCTTACTTCTGCTGACTTTCACAGTGTGGAGCAACAGAAAGGCTGTGACAGTAGCAAAGCCATGCCCTGCAGACCAGTACACTCCCATGTCTGATTTTCAAAGGAATATAAGCATTTGCAGAACCAAATTACAATATATTTTTTAAGACTTAGCTCAGAAAACAGATATGTTTGAAATTTATACTCATGGTATAGATATAAAATATTGCATTAACTTTTTTACAATTTTCAATTTCATATTTTTTAATAATTCCTGAAGGTTCTTCCTTCAGAATCAGATACATTTAGTGAAGACATCTTCCTGTAAAAATAATCAAATGCAATGTAGATAAAATATGCTCCCACCACAAGGCCCAAATACTAGAACTTCTTGTGTTAATCTTTGTAAGAAATGTTAAAATATCTTAGTGTTTTTTTATCAAATACTACATAATTGAATTAATAACACTATAGAAATTGATTGTAGAACACTGATAAGTTATATCACTTATTTGTTCTTCTTGTAGGTAACATTTTTCTGTCAACAGGGAAGGAAGAAACAGCTCTAGATCACCAGGAAAGATTCTGGTTTTAAAACACAATATTTTTAAGTTTTCATATGTATTTTAACACTCTTCCTGGGTAACTTCAGATCTGCTTCACCTTAAATTGCTCTGTTGACTTTGCACAGAGTTTTCAAACAAAAAAAAGAGGAGTTATCTAAAATAGTTCAACTTTGACCTATTGCCTGTTTGGAAATCATGGGGGAGTGGAGGGGATGGGGAGATTTACAAATTTCCAATAATTTAAGAATCATTCATTCAGAAATGTGTGTACTGGCCTATATTAATCCTTGGTGCAACTCCAGGCATAGATGAGCTAGTTCCCTTCTGTAGACTTTACAACCAACAGATTTTTTTTACTTCCTCCTATGTTATTTTCAGTGCTTTGAGTATCCCAATGCACTGACTGGCTTGCAAGGAAGATTTTGCATGCTGTCCAAAGGGATAGTAACAAAAGTAATAAAAGTCTAGACTGCATGTGCACTCCTTGTCAACTAGCAGCCTGATTTATAGAACACCAACACTGAAGAGTGCTAAAAAGTGAACTGAAACAGTTGCAGCTGCAGGTTACAGCACAAAAATATATGCTGACTGACCTGTTCAGCTATGCTTTATGGTTCCTATGGAACAAAACTTCTGTAAAACATAACCCTTAGAAGATATTAATTTATTGCACTGGTAACATTTCTCGAACTTTCATGCTCATGAAACATCTGCTTGACATGACTGCAGCAAGTAATCAGGGCTGACATCTTGCAAGTCCTTTGCCTTGAGGTGGCTGGCTAGTGCAAAGGAGAGGTCATAGGATACGCAACCTCAACTGCTGGTTCAAGCATAGTTCAGGTTATTAGCAACTGAAATTAAAGTTTGAAAGCTGTTCTTTATAAAATGGTAAGATGTATAGCAGAGCAAGCTGCAGGACAGTGGATAGGTCAGAATTTATCTGATTAGCTTCAAGGCATACTTTTGCTGAGTTTTTTAATCTCTCATTGCTAGCAAAGCTACATTTACTTTAGCAATAGCACACAGTGGGTACCGGTGTTGACATCACCACATAACCCAGTCTGTCATTAAAAATTAGAGTGGATGTGCAATACAGAGCCTAAACCGAATATCAGTTTAGGTTTTGTTTGAGAGTTGTTAGCATGCTAAAAATCAGCAATTCAATTTACACCTTTTCTAATGCATCTAAAAGAGATGTCAAGTATTAAAGTGGGGAAGAGACTAACCTATATATTTATACATTAAAGAAACTCCTTGAATATCAGAATGTCAGATGCAGTGAAAGGCTGTTGTGGAGAAGGTTTTCCAGTTGCAGATATAACTGTCATTTGAAAAAATAAACTATTTCAGTGTCAAAGGCTGGCTGAATTGAATTCATATTTCTTAAATGTGTCAACATTTTTTAAAAATATAGATGGTGATGGAAAACAGCAGCATAAAACTTCTACACAAAGCAGTTTAGACAAACTTAGGGAAATATCTTTCAAATATGGTAGGTGGCTTGTAATAGATAGTGACATTTTTCATAGGTCATTCCAAAGGATGCCACCTCCAAGCATAGTATTTTCAGAGACAGATGTTACATCACTGTGAACATTCTGCCTAGGGTGAGTATTTTTTGAATGGATGAGAATGAGGTAGGTCAGACAGCCTGCCAGGAGGAGAATATATAGTTTGCTTGTAAATTCAAGAAGATGAAATATTTTAATACCACCATAGGGCATGAGTGGAATTGTTTAGGAGCACCTAAGTCAGGAAAACAAATATATACTTTTGTATTTGGAACAGCAGTACAGATGATTTTGTATCACATTTTGTACAAAAGGATCAAGTATTGAAAAAATAAATAATTTATTATAAAATAATTAAGACTTAGAATAAGACCTAGGTGTTCTTGTTATCATCACTGAAGTATGGAAGATAATTCTATTAATTCATTTAATTTTTCCTTTTTAAGGGACCACCTCCAGAAAAAAAGTCTATTCTGCTTTTAATATCCCCTTGCACAAAAGTGCTTAAAATAGCATTATGAATCTACAAGAAAGCCCGACTCTCAAGGCCAGAAAAACCTATGTGCACCTGGGCCACTGTGGGCTTCATGCTATAAACTTGTTAACCATGAATTTTGCTGCTGCTGTCTGCTATTTTGGCTCTAGCTGCCTGCGTAAAATAGAATTAGAAATTTGACAACTAATGAAGAGAGTCCCGCAGAATAAAAGGCTAGCAAAGAAGATAAGTAAAATAGGTTTAAAAAAAGCTGTCAAAGCATGCTGCATACAAAATTTATGGCTTAGTTTAACCAGACACTCCTGTTCTGCCATATCTTGGACCCCTATGCCTCTCAGACCCAAACACAAAGGGAAATTATTTAGGGTTTGTGTGATAAGCTCTACAGAAATTAGCTAAATTTCAAAAGCTTAATATCTCTGACCATGAATCAATATCAGCAAATGTTCCTTCATTTACAGAACAAATCTCTTTTGTGTTATCTCATTTTATTAATGTTGGGTATCTAATGTCTTCCTTGATTTAATGTGCAAAAGACCTATGGACATAGTAATCAGTAAGTAATCTTTAAAGTTATAAAAATGAATGTATGATGTAATCACAAAGTATGATTTTTTCCCTCTTATGCTATGTATTAAAAACTTAGAGAAATGGAGTTGTCTACATTTTGCTTTGACTTTCAGTCTGCATTTGATTTCTAACTCGGTTCACTTGAGATAATGATCTAATATTTTTTCAGACCTTCTGCTTTGTGAGATATGTTTGTGAACCTCATTTATTTCAGTGGAGAATAGATCCATAATTCTGGTTTAACTGGTGACAAGTCAGATCACCATCAAAAAGGAAAACACAAATGAATCCTATCCAGACATTCAAGCACAGCTAATAAGTTTTTTTGTTTTGTTTTGAGGTTTTGGGTTTTATTTAATCTTGAAAACATTCAGATAAAGTTTCAAGTGGCATAGAAACAGGAAACATATACCATGCCTACAAAAGAGCTTTAGTGATGACATTAGTTATTTGATGAAAGCAACAAAAACCTTTCTAATATTTGTATTGCAAATTGGGAAAGCAAAGAAGAAAACAGTCAACAAAAATAGATTTTTAAAAAGTTTGATCACATTTTGCTGACTGTCCTTATGATAAGGCCAAACTGAAGTTGATCTTGGACGTGTGTGGGAAAGAGTGAGAAACAAAATTTTAAACAGGCCCAAGCCATGCTCTTGAACCTCAAGTATCAGACAGGAAAGTATGTGACCACAATTCCCTAGTCATTCAGTGAATGCTTACTTAACCTGTAAAAGTGTTGCTGAGCTCATTTCTAGTTCTAGATGTTCCCTAATTCCTGAAGGCATTATTGCCTTGTTACCTAGAATTTCATCATCCCTCTCTGCTGATACACAAACAGTCCACATAATAACCAAGTACCAATATTATAGGTGTTTTATGGACCAGAAAAATGAAGGACCACACAAGTTTCACAAGGCTTGCTGTACCGCCTTTAATCAGTGCAGCACTTCATGTTAAATCCCTGGATACTCAGTGAGGCTTCAGATCTACTCACTCATCAGCACCAGCATCATCAGCAATCCAGAGGCAGATCTATTAAAGGAGTCATACACAGTATTTTTAATGGATCTCCATCTGTCTTCTGATTAAAAGACCTGAGCAGGATAATAAAAACTACTGAGGTGACTCCCTCTTTCTAATAGATGATATTATAAGATGTATATAATATTTCTAAATGTGATACCAAACAAGTTGTATCTGTTGTCCTTTCTTCAGTGATCTCTCCCAGTTGACCTCCCACAAAGCATTCTGATCAACAGTTTCTTCTTCTGACATGATGGAATATGCAAAGACCACACTAACCAAGTCTGGCTAGAACCTTAAAGGCATTTCTGACCTAGTCATGTCAGCGTAGAAGAACACAAGCAACCAATTGCCAACTGGACCTTCCAAATCTGAACTAAAAGAGTTGGTCTAGAGTACATTAAGTATGTCAGGCATTTCACTGGATAAAGCTTAACATCATGGGCCCAGCTGAATTTTGATCTGCCATCCATGGCTGCTTTACTTGCCCTATATCAGATTTTATCATTAGTATAACACAATGAATAAAGAAGTTCTTTGAGAAAAGAGTGGCAATCTTCTGAAGCAGGGTGCATTTCCTTCCACACTGCTATGCTTACTAATCAGTGCCAGGAGCCCTCATTCAGCCTTTTCATCATTAACAGACAAGGATAAGGGAACAGAAGAGGTCTGCAGTCAACTGTGAAAGCCAATTTATACTGTGCCAAAACCAGTGTAATTCTTCACCCAGAGGATTTTGGAGTTAAAAACAGAGGAAGAAGCTGTTGATCAGAATGTTTTATAGGAGGTGGACTGGGAAAGATCACTGAAAAAAGGACAAGTACTTAGTTTTGCTTGGAGGATATGTATGACCCTGTAAACACTATATTAACTTTTCAGTTAGGAATAATGGGCTTGGATCTCTTCACATAAGCTCTGCAACAGGAAATCATTTATATCAACATGCAGAAAAGCTGTAAACCAACATTCCACTGAATGCCTGATCTGTCAAAATTGGGGGGCAGAAGGTCCCTGTCACTAGGAAATGCCTTCTGCTGAAATGCAAAAATGTATCATCAGAAACGACTGTATTAATTTGTACTATCAAAAACACTTTAGAAAATGTTAAGCCATTTCACTTTACCATAAAGGAAAAATTGCCATTGTAGCCAAAGCAAGATCTGGCTGCAGTTACAACTACTGAATTATGGATATGCCTACATGAGTTCTGTTATAGTATCCTTGCTTCCAACATTTTGATTAACACAAGTGTCCTCCAGAATGTTTTAGAGGTCTCCTGAATGTCTCACTAAAAAGTGAAAACAAACAAAATAGACATCACAATGGAAAAGTCACACAGGAATATCTGTGTGGGAGTCATGCCTTCTAATTTTGGTCATCTAAACTTTAGTTGAACCTAAGATAATTGTCTAGGATATTTCTAGTGGCTGTTTGGAATTGTCTGTCTCTCTCCATAGAACAGATTTCTCTTTTTCATGTAATGCGAAAACAGAAGTGGCCAATGCTTCAAAATGCACCTATGTGTTCTCTCAGGTTTGTGCTCTTTGCAGCTCTAGAACAATAGAAGTTTTATCAATAAATGTTCACTTAGGAGACCTGACATGATGGTTTTAATTCCATTGGTTTGAAAATTTCCAAGTTGATACCAATTTACTGAAATTTAAAAAATAATTTCAAAAAACCCTGTATCTTATTTTTTCCGCTCTTCAAAATTGTCAAATATTGATAGACACAGAAAAATGTGTCCTTGTTACAAGAGATAGTTTAAGCACAAGTAATTAATGTGTTGTTCTTTCATGATCCTTTGTAATGAAAACTGGCAACACATCTCGCGTCAAAGAGGAAGATTGTTAAAAAGGAGCATAATACAAACATATTTACAGCATCGTCTAAATTTGCTACTATCTGACAGGAGTGATTATAGTTAATTACCCTGTACTGTATAGGAAAACTTGGTACAGAACTAATATTCAGTGTGCCGTAATTTATAGAAAATAAAATGTTAAAGAGCCAAGAACATAGTATCTGCTTAATTATGTCAGAAAAATATTCTAGTTCCTTGTTTCTGTTCCCTAGAAATTGCCTCTCTTACCCACATACATACAAATACACAGCCACAACATTTTCTTCAACTTAGCTCTGCTGTTGATGGCATACCAAAAAGGCATACTTCTGTAAAATTTCTACAATATGCCTGGTGCCCCTGCAGACTCAGATTCATTCACTGGTAGCAGACAATCTCACCAAGGATGCTTTAAGAGCTGAGTGAGATCTCTAAGTTCTTATATAGCCCCTGTTACTATGACTTCAAAAGCTTCTCCCCACATAAGTCCAACACAAATTCTGATATATCTATGCAAAATAAAAGATAATTTCATTACTTCTGCAATTTATGAACTCTTGGAAACATGGCTTTTTTATTATTATCCATCTTTTGGTAGTAATACCTTTGTTACTGCACTGGCAAATGTTACTGCACTGGCAAATGTGACCCACTGTGCCAAATACTGTTACTTTCTGTATAGATCACATGCAAGCAAGCAGTGCAGTTGAATACAAGTGAACACCATATAAAAGCAATTTATAGAACTACACATTTTTATCCTAACTATAATCATGAATGAAAGATCAGCTAAAGCTCTGTTAAACACCCTTGGGACGTTTGAAGTGGTTTAACAGTATTGTCCACAGAACATGGTTCTTTAAAAAATGTGTTTTTTTAAACACCTGCAGTTAATGGTTGCAACAATTCTTTAATGGAAAAATACAGAGTGAGAATCTTGGATCTCCACTGAAGTGGAAATAAAACACAAAAATAGCTTAATAAGCAATGAATAAAAGACCCATTGAGTAAATCAGAAAAAAGTCTCTGTATGTATCCATGGCAGTGCTCATATGCTGCTGCATTCGTAAGATACCAAGAGACCTGATTTGAGGATGACCTTTTATGCTCTGAAAAATACACAATTATTGGGCAATGGTTATCTTTACTTTTTCTGGATCCTAGCCTCCTTAAGGTGTCTAGTGTACCTATGAATGCCTTAGCTAATCATGAGATGCCTGTTCCATTCTGTTAATCATATCCATAAGTTAGAGGTCCATATTTCCATGCCTCCAGATACACTATATATATTATTGTATACTCTATGTTTTAAGATGGATGTCACCTCTAACTGTTGCATTTGAAAACAATGCAAAATCTCCCTTTTATGTTAACAGAATCAGTGTTACGCCTTGCATGGAACAGTACACAATGAGGCTTACCCTTTTAGCAAAAAGGGATAGTATCTGACATCCTTTTCAGGTAAATCCCTTCCAAAATATTTTATTTGTATTGCTGACCAGTTTGATAGAAAACCAATTGCCATTTTCCACTTATTTTATACTGAAATTAATTCATTATTCCTTTAATATCCCTATCAGAATCCTGAGTGAAAGTCAAATAATCAATTAAGTATGACTTTAAAAATAATGACTGGAAAATCTTTCCATTCTAAGTAAAAATATAAGAAATTAAAAGATGTAATATAAAATATTATTCTAATAAATGCCAGTGGTACCATTTACTTCCCCTGTGTGGCACAACCATTTTTGCCAGAAGTGTAGTATTTATATGACAACTTTAATAGAAAAAAAAAGCACTTCTGCTGACAGCTTCTGAATTCATTTTTGGTTAGTGTAAATTTAAGAAAAATCTGTAGTTTTATGAAGCCAACACAGCAGCAGCAGATGGATGACATCTGAAGCACAAGCCAAACGTAAAGGAATTGTAGCAGGAGTAGAGAGGGCTGAATTTTGCCCACTAAGATTACAGGCTACTTATAGTTTATATAGTGACACAAATAGCTGTAGCAGTGCAGCGTTACCATAGAAACTTGCAGACCAGTAAAATATTCCTCCATCTCTCCACCAATGGAGGGAGAGGAATACAAAGCTTGATATGGTAATGAAAGCCACTGGGGGATGATGAATGTGAACTGATTGAGGGTGAGGATTAAGTAAGACCTTAGCAAGCCTTTAGGAGTGAAGAATGGCCGTGACTTCCCTAGTTAATACAGTGGCATATTTAATTTTCTAAGATCACCCACATTTGTTGGCAGGAAAATATTTCACTGAAGCATTGCTTTTTTCCTAGGGATTACACTGTCAGACATCTTTTGGATGTCTTTCTTAATTATTTTGTACTGTTTTTACATACTGGAGGCTTTGGGAGAGAGGGGCATGATTCAAAATAATACAGAATTTAGCTTCAGACCTCAGAAAACTGTACTTTATGAATCAAATTAAATAGTTAGCTAATTTAAACTAATTTTAGTGTCTGCATCATTTAATATTTCCAGGTAAACTGCAAAATGAGCTACTGCAATTCTCAGTGCATATCTAGAACTTTGTTTCTAATTCACTCACTTTTTAATTGCACATTCAGTCATTTTATTCTGGTTAAGGTCAGAGAGTCATATTTTTTGCATGGTTATTGCTGATTTTTTGAAAAATGTAACATCTCTGTCAGTAGAGAACCATATGATTTGCTGAAACTTCAGTTAAAAAAATAATAAAAATTTCTGTCTCTTCCACCAATAGTTTTCATGGTATTCTGTACACTTTCCAGGATACATTAGTATATATGCCATCTAACTCATTCCACAAGAATAAGTCCATCTGTTTGAATGTACTAATTTTGTCACACTAAATGGTATATATTGGGGTTTTACTATTTAAAATGTTAACACTACAATGCACAAGTAGTTCTTTTGTTTATATACATAGTAGCATGTAGATATTACCTCTCCCACAATTTATTGAAGACCAAAGAAAATATACAATATAATCCATACTACTTCAATTTATCTGTTTCCAAACTTTTGCAGCAACTGTCTATATGCTACTCTGAGATTCAGGCTAGACAGACTGCACGAATAAAAAATTTAACATCAGAGATAACTTAGCAAGTCAATGACAAGGAATTTATAGTTTGTATGTCTAGGCCAATTGTTAGGACTAGATAAATGCTGCATTTACCACACACTATGCCCAAATGAGCTATCGAATATGGAAATCAAACAAATTGAGTACTTAATATCACATTCAACAA
The DNA here is from genome assembly GCA_026212715.1 of Elanus axillaris. Lineage (NCBI taxonomy): Eukaryota > Metazoa > Chordata > Aves > Accipitriformes > Accipitridae > Elanus > Elanus axillaris. Next base: position 15,407,534 of record JANZLQ010000008.1, read on the forward strand.
TGTTTATAAAAGCACTGTTTTCATTATATCTGCTTATGTTACCTTGCTGTAGCTTGATCATCCACATCAGTCTTTGATTTCTGAGGGGTCACCTGATCTGATAAAAAGGCAGCCCTGCAATAGGAATGGTGAGAACATACTTAAGGCACAAGAAGATACTTGGAAACATGTTGTATCATTCATATGGGCTATCACTGCAGATGTAGTATTTCTTACAAGTGTAACCACAGTGAGATTTGATTTTCTTTGAGAAACTTTTTTTTTCTTTAAATATCATAGAGATATATGTATATTTCCTATAAATTTATATAGTACATATAAAGATATATATTACACATACGTAAAGAATACATATATAAAGAGCTATGTAATGCTTTAGTTCACTAGATTACTGCATCCACTGAGCCTTTTGAAAAATTACTATTGCAAGACTGGCTTTTTTTCTAGCATGGATATACTAATAGAGCAGAATTTCTTTACTGTGTCAAAATTATTTTAGTAATAAAAGAACTTTAAAATACTTTTCTACTGCCTACTAAATAAATCTACTTATTTAGTAAAGACTAACATTTTACTTATTTAGCAAAGTACTGATTTTTTAAAAACTAAATAAGCAAACAATTACACTTTCCTATTTTTACTTATTTGTGTTAACAGTCAGATTGGTCACTACAGGAATATTAAAATTATAAGAAATTATAAGAAAGGGAGAAGGTGGTTGATACAGTTGGAAGTGAGAGTTATGTTCTTTAGAGAATCTTTCTATTAGGATGGCAAACTAAACCATGACAAGTTGTGTAGCTGTCTTAATTGTAAGCCATGAAATTACAGGTTGGTTAAGTAACTTTTTCCTAATTTAGACCACATGAAATGTACATTTGATTAATGAATTAATTTAATAAATTTATGTTCTAAAATTAGAGCAACCTTTGCAGATACTCAAATAAGTTTAGAGTACTTTACATTAATTCATCTTATGTTAATGCCTTCTATTACAAGCCTTTGCATGTGTGCAGGTTTTTAATTTACCACTTTTTTTCTTCACTCTGCTCACTCTCTTTTTCACTTCCTCTTTAGAGCATCAGTTTAATATAAAGGACTATTTGCATTAACAACATATATAACTGTGGAACTAAAATTGTGAAGCAGTTTTTAATTTTTTATGCAGTTACAGTTGTTTTTTCATTTTGAATAAATAACCAATGAAATGTTCTAAGCTATGTGAAAATAATTACATTTCTGCAAGGAAGGAAGTCTTCTTCATGTGCTTCTGTGACGCTGACTATGGAGGAACCCTCCCAGGTAGATTATACAGTCTTTGTATTATAAATAAATATAAAATAATAATCCAGGTTTGTGCATGGCAGTGTGTTTCATTTCTAAATCTACTAAGAAGCAAAGTAAAAAAGACATACATCATTGGAGCCTCTGAATTTTCTGAAGTGGTCCTAGAGGAAGAAAAGTGTAAACATTTCAGAAACAAAGTAGCAAAATGCTAGTATAGAAGCACTTTGCAAGATTTCAGATCAATCAACAGTAATTAATTTTACTTTTCCTTCCTTCCAAGATGCTATTTTTCTTTGTTTCTTAATGTGGGACATAACATGTTTAACTCGTGGCAATAATACTAAATTCTAATCATATTCTTTGTATGTTACTAAGACAATCATTCTTCATTTAACATTCTCCAGTCAATCACTCTGATCAACAGTGGTTTGTTTTCAGCACACAATTCACAACCAAAAAACTCAATTACAGTGTGCTGCTTATATTCTTAGCTTTGATTGCAGTTTCTTTTAAGTATTCTGTAAAGTGTGCTTAATCAGCTTGGAACTGAGGCAAAGAGCTCTAGAAGTTTACATGTTATGCTTGAATATAGAAGGCTAGAATCAGGTCTCAGAATCAGAAAAGGTAAGTAAATAATAAACCTCGACCAAAAAAACCCCACAAAACTGTGATTGCTGAACTCCCTTCCTGAGGACAGCAGAACAATCAGTCATTCTCATATTTGAAGAAGACACAGCTCTTTACTCCACCTATCATTAAGACTGATAGTGACCTTTTAAAACTGTGGTTATTAGCATCTATGCATAGCACTTTATTACTTGAAATTCACAGCAGAGTAAAAGACTTTCCTTTGGTGACTATTATTAGTTATAGTGATATTCACAATATGAAATAGCTTTCACATCTTCAAAACACTTTTAAAAGATAAACAAATTAATCATTTAATGCCCATTACTGTTTAATCAACTGTCCTTGGTGACATCATTGTTAGATGATCCGGGAAGAGTCAGGAAAGCTTCAGAAAGAATATGGCTGTATTTCAGTCTTCTCTGAACTATGAGAGTAGAGGAGTAACTGGATAATTAGTGTTGAGAAGGACACAGGAATCCCAGGTTTTTGTTGGAAGCTGGGCAGATGCCATATAGAGGATGCATCCTATCCTATGCTTTCAAAATTACCATGATTGTAGTGAGACATTGAAATGAAATCAGATAAATTCATCACAGTTGACATATTAAAAAAAAATCTAGTAAGCACTGACTTAAAACAAAATAAACTTTAGCATCTAGGAGCTATCTTTCTGCTGGGTGGTGAGTGACTTTGAATCTTGGCCAAACAGATGGACAGTAGTAAAGACAGAATAAGATTAAAAATAATTGCTAAACTTGGTTTTAAGGATTCATCTTAAAGTCTTCCAGTGACAGAGATGTCATAAACTCCCTAGGCAATGGTCTACCAAGGAATTATACCTAACATGACAATGTATCTGCTCATTTCTATTTCATTTAATTTTCAACACTGATATGCATGAGACTCATGTTGGAAGTTTCCCAGATTAAAACTAGGGACGCATAAGGCCATGATACAGCCAATAGGGGACCTAAGCAAAGAATATCACAAAAGTTCATTCATTAATATTTTAAACCAGCCATATTCTGCTTTTAGATGAGAGCATAAGAAATGTTCTCTGTTCTCATTCTGGTCTGCCAGAAAGCAACCACAACTTTAGAAATAAACATTAAACATTCAACTGCAAGTAACTTTAGCCTGAGCTTTTCTTCTAAACTCTTTCTTGGACACCATACTGAAAGCTGACTAAGCAGATCTTGAGGTTTTGTCCACACTTAACCAAAAGGGCCCAGTGTTAGCCCTGGCTGTGAGACCAAATGGCACCAATAGATTCCCGCCCTTAATATCTAGTCTCCCTACAGCGGATTTGTCTTGTGGAGAGCTAACTGGAATAGTCCAAAGCAAAGCCATGAAGGCATACAAATGTTGTAGAAAAATTTTGGGAGCACTTATGTGACCTCAAGTCACTGGCGTTTCATATACCCAGACCTCAGTCAAAGCCCAAACAAGTATTTAGGTATGGGATGCTTTCTCTTCCCATGCCATCTCACTCATCAAACTCAGTCCCTCAAAGAATTGCCCTGTTGTCTCACTCCCAGAATCAGCTCTAGCCAAGAATTAGGAAATAACTAGCAATCATCAGTACTTACTCTTTAGTTTCCACTGTTTCTGTTGTGGTCTTACTACTCGAAACCAGTGGAGGCATCCAAGATTGCCTGTCAGTGTTAACAAATACATTTCTTAGTATTAGCTTAATGCTACGCAGTTGAACAGCATACTGTGAGTGCTAGAATGTCAGAAGTCATGTAGAAATACCTGGAACTTCTCTTAAATTATTAGTGTTTTGAAATACTGCATGCAGATACTTTTTAGACCTTTTTTTTCCCAGACAACTGCATGGAATTGAAAATAATAATTTAAATTATTGTTGTGAAAAATTCATTCTCTGACTCTAGGTGGTCTTTTCTGCAACCTGAATGGTACAAATAAATGGATCATTCATGGGAAGGACAACCAGAGAGAATGCACAAAGGAAAGGGTGTCAAGTATCAACCCAAGAAACACATTTAGGCTGGTATTAGAGGTCACATAAACATCACAAGTACTTTCTGTTCTTATTTTTTTGTGGTTTATTTTCCCCTCAAATCTATCAATCCAGCAATTGTTTGTGAGGAAAAAGCAATTGCACCATAAACAGTGCAATTCAGTGATGGCCTTTCACATCTTCAAAGAGCCCGAGAACTACTGGGCTGAAAACACCATAAACTTCCAGTGAACTAGCAACATTGTTAATAGGAAAATGATAACATTTTAATTTCTACTTTCATAATTCTACTGATCATAATTTTTATGCATGAAATATGGAAGAGAAAAATCACAAATGGACAGAATTTGTGACTGGGAAGGGTGCAAAAAATATGGCTATCACCACCAGTACATTTTAAATTTAAAAAGTAGTTCTTTGTTCTACACCCTGTTTTTAGTCTTGCTCAGATAATACTATCTGAAATCCAGATTTTTAAAGCCAGCTGTGTATCATGCAGAAAATTCTGTGGTTCATATGTGCTGCAACATCACAGAGTCAAATTCACCATCAGAGATTTCAGCTGGTCGTAACTACAGTGAGCTACAATGCTTTAAACTTGGACACTGAAAAGATGTATGCTACAGCATCTATTGCGGTACATCCACCAGGCTCACAAAACTGGTTCTACAGAGACAAACTTGCAACACAGCACTCTCATGGAAAAAGACAGAGCATGCAAAAGTTTAATTCTTGAAGCTTGCAGAGGAGTTAGAGTATGCTAGAGGAGAAAGTTGGTAATTACTTTTAGGTAATTGTAATACATTACTGAGGTTTAATAGAGTGCTATATGTCCTCTGGCAACCAAGCAATGATGGTAATGAATACCTTTTTTTCTTGATTGGAGAAGTTGCAGCAGTATTTGTGGATGAGGTATTAGGAGTCCAAGACTGTCTGTTAAGGAAATATACTTAATTAATTAATCTTCAGTAAATGTATAATTTTAAATGAAAAAAACAATTATAAGAAATCATATTTCTACTATCAGAATGAACCAACTGTGTATGGTAAGTGGTATGACTATGTTTATATATGCCAACTGAAATTTTGTAAATACCTCAAAGGACACAAGATTTATGACACCTTAAGAGATTCTGATGCTTAGAGAACAGATGTGTTTTTACCTGATATTTGAAGTAATTTCTGACTTCTTAAAATCTTGACTTCTGTACCTACACTTCAGTCATCAACCACTAAAAAATTAATGTCCTTATTTTTCATACTTCAAGTTTTATGTTTCTTATTCAGTTATGTCAATGCTGCTTTATTTTATGATATACCTGTAAAAGGAGCAAGTATTCCTCATACTCCTGAGTTCCAAGCCAGCGATTTTTTTCATAGAGTTTATCAAAAAGCTATTGTCATGTCCTGTGCAATTCTGAATGTAACAAGAATAACTGCAGAACAGAGCTTTACAAATCATTTTATTGCTCTCTGGTAGCAAAAGGTATATACTGTTTAAGTTTCACTTAAGTCCCACTTCAGAATTCGTGGCAGGTCTATTAAAAAATCATCTCCAGACAAAATAACATAAAATTCAATTTATATGATATTTCATGTGTCATCATCACCATGATTTACAACATAATGGTGCAATACCATAATTTAAAAAATGACCTAACTTGAACTTTAAATGCCAGAGATACTAATTTGCTCTTCAGAGTAATATCTCAACACTTTTCAAGATGACATTTAATTGCTGTGCTCAGTCTTCACTAGCAACTATACTCAGTGTAATTTATTACTGATAGAACACTACTGACACTGATGAAGGTACAAAGGGATATATTTGTCCCTCTACATTTGTAAGTATGGTGGCTGAGCTCTTCTGAATTTCATTTTTTAAATAAAAATTTCAATTAGGTAAAAGCTGTAAGTTCTTTAGAAAATAAACTTCTTTGTTGTGTAGTCATATTACATATATGAAGTGGCCATTTCTGAATCATAACAACTTATTTAATAAAAAAAATTGTGCTAACTTATTTTAAATTTAAAATTAGTTTCAACCTGTTTTAAACAAAAGACTGATCTTCCGACAAAAGAAAAGCTTTCCACTGGAAAAATCAGTTAGTCTGTCTATCAAAATAGTATTTTCTATGTTTTGGTACTCAAGTTTTCCATTGGTAACATTCAATGGCATTTTCCACTGAAAACCTTCATTAGAATTTTCTCATGTAGTCTTTCCTCAGAAATACATATTATAATTGGTAGAATTCATGCAGAGAAATGTAGAGCTCTAGAATATACCCACACTGAACTGTTTTCAAAACACTCTCATTCTTTCTTTTTGTATTTAAAATACAGCATTTCTTAAATAATTGCTATGTTGAGTAAATGTGTAATCTGAGCTGGTCTCTCTTTTAGTCTATGAGGAGAAATAGGCATTTTTAAGGAAAGTTCCTGTTATTCTAAAGAAAATATCTGAGAGACATCAGATGAACTGTCCACCAAAAACCCTTTTTCTCCTCACTGGCTATAAAAAGAGTCTATGATAACCTAGATATACATGTCTCCATTCCAGATGTCAGGTGGTGAAATTAAGCCTACTATTAGGCCATATGCCATACAAATAATTTCTCTATATATACTTGGTATGTACATGTAATCAAAAGCTATGATAATATATAATACTTAGATTATAATGTATGATAAATGATACATGATAAATTATAATACATAATATTTAGATGATAAAGTTCTCAAAACATACCTGTTGCTTTGTTTATTATTCAGAGTTGGGGACTTATTTATTTTATCAATATCACTTCTGGCTGGAATTCTGTCAGAAACACAGAAATTATTTATAATATACACTCTAGATCTTTTTTTTAAATAAACACTTTCAGTGAAGTTAAAAGATGGAGTATCACTTTGCCCTCTGTACAGATTAAAAATTCCACAGTATCAAAATAGGTATAGAACAGCAGCTGTATTAATATATTAATTAGTGCATTAGTATCTGTAGTGTCTAAGTAGCTCACTGAAAAAAACTTTTAAAAGTTTATGTTCAAACACTGATATACTGTATCAAGCCTCAGTGTTGTTAACAGTTCATTTATTACAACTCCTTTGAATTAGATCAGAATACTAGAAAGCAAGCTATGTTCAGTCAAGCAATACATGAACTTTCCCTCTCCCTCACCATTCCCTGCGAGACACAGCAATCTCATTTTCTTTACAGCTTTTAGAGATCAATGTGATTTGAAAATACTCTGGTGTAAGATCCCTGGTGAAGCATGGTAGTGACCTACAGGAATAACATCTATCAAAGAAGTTAGATTATTTGTGCTGGAATTGATTATATTAAGCCATGAAATTTATGCCAAGAAACAACCATGTGATTTTCAAGCACTTTATGAATTCTAGTTGTTGCTTAAAACCCTTCTGAATTTTCACAGAAAGCACCATGTAGCTTTTATAGTTGAAACAGCTTAAGTACTTATTTTATTTCACCTCTATTCCCAAATATGGAATATCCTTTAATAAGAGCGGCGGACTCTGAAAAGCTCAAATGTAAAGCGATGTACATTGAAATAGATTACAAATACTAAGTTGAGGGAGTTAACTTAAATATTTGGTTAAAACAGCTGAAACCCATTCTGAGCTACAACTTATTTACATACAGAAATTACTTACTTTTAGCTATCTATTCCCATCTATAAACTGAAGCTACAGATCCAAAATAATTCTAGAACTATAATCTGATGTAATGTACAAAACATTTTGTGTACTGCCTTAAGCCAAATATCACAGAATACTGTTGTATTTAATGAAAAGCCTTCAAGAGAGCTCTGGGACACAGTCTGCACCAGCATGTGCTTTGTGCCTTTTTGTGTTTCTCAAATCATAAATTTAGTTGTGCAAATAACTATCTCATGTCATAGGCAGCTTATCACGGTGACTGGCAGTTACAGTTACTTCGAAGATCACTAGAGGTCTCACAGAACTTGCTAGCATCACTGCCGGTGCAAACACGAGCATTTCTGCTAGTTCACAACTATCCAATGAACTAGCATTTCTTTCACGTTTCTTCTTGTATTTTCAGAATTTCAGCACAACACTGTAAGTAATTCTGTATTTGCTCATTTTAAAGATTTAAAGGGTCCATCTGGCATCCTACTCCACTGCTGCCCAATGTAGCAGAAGCTTTGAAAAAAGTAAAAGAAGAAAGGTAAGTATAAAGTCAACTTCTCCTTGTAGAACTTTTCAGCTTCTGTTTAGCAGTGGTTGAAGAATATAAACTGTGTGCACCCAGAATGCTGTCTCCAAGAGACACCTTTGGATCAGTGATCCATTTATCCATCTAATTATTTTTCTGAACCAATTTAAATTTCTGGCCTCCACAATATCCTGTGATGGTGACTCCTACAATTAATATGTGTTAAGGGAAAAGCAAATGTTCTTCTTTCTTTCCTTTTCTTTTTTCTTTCTTTAAACCATTACCTAAATATTTTGTAGAGTATCTCCTCATTCTTACAGTGAAAAAAAAAAAATATTCCTCCCTTACTCACTTTCCCTGTATCATTCCAAGCTGAGGAATCTTTGTCTCTTCAGACATTCCACATATGAAAGCTACTACCTCCCTGTGATCATTGTTTCTCACCTTCCTCTTTATTTTTTTCTGGTTCTATTGTAGTTTCTTCACATAAGTGAAATGCTGCATGCAGTGTTCAAAATGTGCAAAACAGGTTCATACCACAACTGAACAGTGGTTTCTGGTTTGCTCTCAGTTCCTTTTCTAATAATTTCTACCACTCCAAAAGTATTTGATTATTAATAAAGCAGACAACGGAAGTGTCTTGTTTGCTTCAGTCCTATCTCTTCAGAGCTAATTGCTATAAATGCAATTAAGATTTAGTCCTCCTGGAACCTATTCTGGACTTAGTAGCATTTAATACTTGGAAAAATAGCAATGTAATTTTCGTCGTCACTATCTGATTTTTAAGTTTTCTCCCATCTTTTGTGAAATATTTAGTTACTTGCTAATAATAAGAGAGAAATAAAAGGATAAATAAAATTTTTCCTCCCATCCAGAAAGGCTGTCTGTGATCATCTGCACAATGCAATTGTTCTCCAAGTTATGATGTGTAGATATACATGCCAGTACAAGTACATGTGCACCTACTGCCATCAAGCTATGGATTTCTGTTAACAACAGTGTTTGGTATTTTCTTGTGCTTGCAGCCAATGGTGCAATTGCATGTAATCATCTACAACATCTCTCCCAGGTCCTTAATACTGAAAATGATGTTCAGGTTTTGTAGATATTGGGTTAGGCAAAATTCGTATCAAACAATACTTTCTTTGAATGTAGATATGGCAGTATCCAAGAAGCAAAAAGCTGTACTTAATATGGCTTTTGCGTATGTTTTCACTGTTGCATTTACACATGCAATGAAAAACTCAAAATTACTCCTATACTCCTAAAACATTTTATTTTGGATCTTTTTTTTTTAAATTAGAATTCAATTACTATTTTGTTGTTTTGAAAACTAGCTGTTGAAGAGACATTCATCCAGATAGATCCAGATTCTTTAAATTCTTGTCTTTCGGAATATTACAGTCATGGCCAGAAGAGATGCAAAGCAGAATTGTGGAAAGATGTTCCAATATCTAGCTTGAAAATAGGTAACTCCTAAAGACCTTTTGCATGATAGAAGACTACCATTTTACAGCATCTTAGCGAGGCAAAAATTATTTTCCATATAGACAGCATGACTTACAATAATTCTTTAAACAGCTCAGAGATCTCCAATACCAAGGTAATTCTCAAGAACTGTCTACTAGAACCAGTTCTTTAGACTTTATTCCAGGAACAAGCTTCATTTTCAAGTCTGTCTTTTAGTTTTGAACAGGAAAAAAAATGAATGCTTCTTTTTCACACAGGCAACCAAGCAATTTAGCTGTTCTGCAAACTGGTCTGTTCTAAACTTGGAGACTTCTGTACTATGGTTATGCTTGCCAGAAGTAATTTATAAGAAAATAAGGGAATTGTACCTGGTGGAGAACATCCTTCACACAGGAAGCAGAAGTATCAAATTTGACTGCAGGCTACAAAACGTTCTAAGAGAAAATACAACACCACACCCTTTTATGCCTTAGGTTGCAAGTTTGAGGATATGCAGAACACACGGTCATCCCTTACAGAAGTGCTTGCTGGCAATGGGTGTGCACACATTAATCCTGGAATAGCTGTATTCCGCAGTTTAGAAGACCAGTGATCACTGAGGACAAATAAACAACTTGACCACAGCTTCCTCATTGTGATCATTTCATGGTAGAACCAGCATTATTGACTCCATTTATGGACATATTCTACATTAGTTATCAGAGGTGTATATTCACACCTATAATCCTTTCTTTGTATTCTCTGTCATCTGTTGCATATTAAGAACCATTTACATTAGATATTTGTGTATATGAAAACAAAAGACAGCTTATAACCTAAAATAATTCAGACATCTTAATATGTTAGCATAAAGTAAAAAGGCACAGATAGAGTACAAAAGGACAATGCTGTTCAGTGACACAGTAGAAACTGGAGTTTTCCTATGACTTCTAAATTAGTAATCAGGGCTTCTATGCATGGAGATAAAGCCTTAAAAATTGTTTTGAAGTCAATGAGCATGTGGATGAGTGACATAGCTGATATATTCTACCTGAATTTCCAAAAAGCTTCATAGAAATTTGCTTTAAGGGCTCCTAAATAAACTGATCTCCTATGTGGCAATAGAGAAGGTCCTTTCCTGCATAAATAACAGCTTAAAAAGCAGCAAACACAGGTTTGGAATAAACAACATTTTTTCAGAGGGGAATAAGGGATCTGTACAAGACCTGTGTTTTTCCTATGTTCAGAAATTATCTGGGAAAGGAGGAGAATGACGTGATGTTGCTTGCCAATGACATTAACTCATGGTAGTCAAAACAAATGCTGACTGGCAAGGCTTTCAGAAGTCATCTGCTAACGTGTCAGATTTCTAAAATGGCAGATGACATTCACTTTTCTTAGACGAAAAGTAATGCCTGTCAAGAAAATCAATTGATCTCTGAACCAGCTATTATCACTCAGGAAACAGGTCTTGGAATTATATAGGTAATGTTATGAAAATCAAAACTCAATTCTCAGCAGTACTCAAAAGAGCAAATTCAGTATTGTGAAGTATGAGGGAAGGAATAGGAAGAGAACCAGAAGGTGCTGTTATACTCTATCTATACAAGGTGTGTGCCCATCTTAAATACCTGCATGGAGATTTGGACCCTCAGATCAAAAAGACTGCTAAGGAAATAGAAAAGATATGGAGAAGAGCAATAGGTAAATTGAAGTTATAGAATGGCTTCCTTGTGACTGATGAACAAATACAGCAGTATTCACTAGCTTGCAGAAGAATTGACGGATGGGTGATATCACACAGCTCTGTAGCCTGTTCTGTTCCAGACTTCTATGGAGAAGGTAAATTTTACATAACAATTTTTTATCATTTCTTACAACAGAAGTAAGGATCATCAAACAAAATAGCACAGTGCTAAGATCCAAGAAAACAAGAGCACTTTTTTACAGTGTGCATTTAAGTGCTGGTATTCATAGCCTCAGCACATTGTGGATACAACAATGTTAATGGGGGCTGAATTTTGAAGATGCAACATGGAAACAATCTGCAAACACAAGCATGGGCATGTCTTAACTCAACAGAGGTCAAGGCTGAAGAGGAAATTCAAATTAAGGACCTGTATGACAAGCATATGATTCTGATATTTGTACTGATCATGGTATGAAGTGGCAGCAAGGACTTGCAAAGTACTAGGAGTTTACCCATGTTGTGCTTAACTATTGGAAATAGGACTTTGATTTATAGTTTAAAAAGCAGAAAATTGTGGAGGAGTGGTTATCTGTGCAGAGATACTTACATTTATGACGACAAGAATACACAGAAATAGATACAGAAAAAGAAAAGCAAGATGTCAAAAGAACCTTTCCTGAAATCACATTTCCATTTGTCTCATTGATAATTCATGCAAAAATCATTCAAAGTGTTCTACTTAGACACTTAATAAATAACAAAATTATAAAACCCCACTGTTTTCATTCATGCTTTCATTTTTAAGACTTCTCACAGGTATGAGAAATACATACAGAAAAAGCCCTACCTGTCCAAGGTAGTATCAGACCTGTATCGTCCAAGTACAGCTTTCTGATCTTCATTTTCGTTTGTGCTACAGCTATAAAAAAGGTTAGAAATGCCATTTTTTGTCACTGTTTTTATTAAATATCTTATCACCAATAAAACTTTATATAAATCTCAAATTAAGGTATCATACAGGATTTCAGACCATCCAGGTGTCAACAGATCCAACCCTGCATCCATTGCAATGATCAACTTAATTCTTGCCTTCAAAGTCAGATTTACAGTGTAAAGATGTATAGACTGAAACTGAAAAAAACAATCTCTTGCTATAAACAGGATATAGTAAAAGGATACTCAGTTTTCTTCCGCAATATCATTAGAAAGGTGTTCATATACTCTACTGTACCTGTGTAGGCTGTCTTGGGATTTGTATTGATTAAGCACAGCCCTTCCATAGTTTTCATCAGCACTTCAAGCAAAAGAAAGAGAGGGGTTAGTTAAAATTTGAATATTAAAAATAGAAAATTGTTTCTTGGTGAAAGATTTCAGTCCTCGATCAGATTTCACCACTGTCCACTGCCACTGTAACCACCCAGCTACATATCTCTGCATTAGATGTCTCCAGACATGTTAGAGTAAGAATTAGCTCTTCCTACGTGCTGTTCATGAATGATGTAATGAGGCCTTGGTCTCAAGATGGACTTTCTACTGTAACACAAGTCCTAGTTTGCATTACAGTAAATTTCAACTGATTCTGACTTAAGCTCCTTAAAAGAACTCACCAAGACTTATAATCTTCATGCTTGTAGAAAAGAAAAACTCAGATCATATTCTTACAACCTAATTATAAGAAATGTGGGATTTTTCTTGTAAAGCAGAAGCCTGACATCTCATTAAATGCTCAGTGCTCAAAAGCCCCAATGAAAAACATAATCAGTGAAAGTCCAGGAAATTAATACTTCCAAAAGGCAACCAATACCTCATCAAGACAAGCAGATAATAGTTATTTGATTAAATTGAAGTAATTCTGGTTCATACCATTCATGAAAAATGAGACCCTCCAAGAAAATGTACATGGCATACAGAAGAAATGTATTTCATATCTTTCTTACCTTTCCTCTTCAGGCCTCTTCTTTATCCAGCTGTTATCTTGCAAAAGGGTCCGTCGTTTATTACTATCATGAGTAGCCTGTTGTCTGCTTTTAATTGCAACAGAGGGGCTCTTATTATCTGCAAATGCAGAGAAACATGTATTGAAAATGAATGTAGAGGATAACTTTGGAAACTTAAACTACTATTAGAAAGGCTGAAATATGTAAAAGTTTAGCACAGATTGAATCTTCAGCTATCACTCCTGTTTGGTGCAGACCATTTGTTTGAAAAATTTGTGTCTTAAACCCTTCAAGGGACTGCAGAAGCCCAGTTTGCCAAGCTAAATTCAGTTTCACCCTTAATATGAAACAGTATGTTACATATTTTTAATGTAAACAAATATCACAGATCTGTTAAAGAATTATGAAATATATATACAACAGTAATTCCAGGAATCAGTCATGTTTCCTGGGGTATTGTCTATGGTTTTTGTATTAGCAGATGTGTGATAGGATGCAAATTTCAAACAAAACCTAATCGTGAGATGGTCACATGGTCTTCCACCAACATCCAGCCCAGCATTTGTGCATTTTCAGGTTCCTCAAAAGGGTCAGACTCTCTCTGAAGCTTTTTCCTTAATGGCTGAATGAACAATCTCTTTTCCAACCAGCTATCTAGTTTTACCAAAATTTTAATAAAAGCAATACCTTTAAGTTCTATAACTTTACATCAAAATTAACTAAAATTGGTGTATGTTTTCAAAGGTTATTGGGAGGGACAGACAGACATGCACACTCACACACTGTATGAACATGGAAGCCTTATTTACTTATGAAAACAACTTAAAATATCTTTGCCCAACAATGCTGATATTTAGTATATTGAGGAACTAACTATGACGTTCACTTGATTTGTGAGAATATGTATTCCTCAACCCATTAAAAAGCTGATGTTTTTCTCCTTTCGTTTCCCTTTCTGAGGAGTTTGGCCCAGAAGCAAGCAAAAATATTCAATGACTATTGTCAAGTATTCTCAGTTCTTTTTGTTCCCACCTGAGTTTCAATTCACCATCCTGTTTGAGGTGAGGTGGCATATTGTTGTGCCATTTTAACATCCCCCTTTAAAATGGAAGACTAGAAGTTAAGCCCAAACAGAAACTCCATTTTTTAATTGTGATATTTGCCCCAAACTTTCCCAGACAAGAGAAGGTGAAAAATTAAATATGCAAAACCTTTGTCAATAGCATCCAATTAATAAAAAAAAAAAAGACTGATGAAGAATACTGAGTTTCTCAGGTTTTCCTTTAGAGACTTTCATGATTTTCTCTATAAATTCTTCACTTTCTGACCATTGATGCAAAAGGAGTTCAACACCACCAGATTTCATGAGACATCACTATTTGGTGTTCAGTAAGGACATTTAACCATAAAGAGTGTATATAGAAAGACCACACTTCACAGAAAATACATGCAGTCAGTACTATGCAATTTGTCAGAGCTGTGTTTTCTCATTCTGCTGTGATTTATAAGAAAATGAAGTTCCTGCTTTTAATATAAGAACTTCAGCTGTAGCAGTAACATAAAAAATGTCAAATAGCTACAGTGAGTGGAAGACTAAATCATAATAAAGCTCTAAAACATTTATTTTAAGTGGCAGTTGCCAAGACTGATTTTTAAAATACATATATATTCAAGAAGTACTCAGTACATATCCAGCTATTAAAATTAACCTTGCATGTACAACATTGGCTTTTTTCCAATAGCATTGTAGGAAAACTGTTATCACCTACCTAAAAATCACTTGGATTGCACAGAAGTCATGGTTTTCTTAATTGCTTAATGCAAACAAAATTTTGGGAAATCTCCTATAAAGGCAGTAGCCAAGGAATATATATTGTGTTTTCTTTTCAAGAAACAGCACAGGGAATTTGCTAATGCATGAGGCCTTGAGTTTGCTGAACTCATTTCTGGTCTAATGAATTGTCTCCCAGTTTCAATTAAAAAATTAAATATAGATCTGATATAACAGTTCAGGTCACATAAGCACAGGCAGATGGAGCTTATACCCTTCTTATTTTGGCAATAAAAATTGTATGTCCTTAACACAGTAGGCCAAGCTGTTCCCCACCATGGCTGTACCCATTTTGGTGTACTTAGGCCTGGCACATCTCACCCAAACCAGGTCCTCATGTACCTCAAAACATTTCAGTCTTTCAAAGTATTTTGTAGGTTCTGGGGAAAAGAAAAGTTTCATCGTGTTTCCAGTTTGCCTCTGGTCATTGCTCTACATAGAAAGCAAACTCCAGCCCTCCTCAAATTTTGTCTCTCCAGAGGAACAAAAAATCCCATCTGACAGTGATTAAATAGCTTTTCTTTCCCCTCCTCCCACTCTAATTTCCCTCAATTTCTCCTGATTTCCCCTGAGCAAGTCAAAGAGACAGTGCTGAGATCGAGGGATGCCCTGTCTGCCCACTGCCCTCCCAGCTGCCATGCTCCTGTGGGGTTTCCACAGCAACCACAGGCCTCAGCAGAGGGAACTGCCATCTTGCATCACACTGCCTGGCTCCCCCACACCACACTACACTGCCCAATGTGGTGGTTTGGCCTGCATCTCTGCCAGCAAAAGCTTATGCACAACACTGCTAGCTTTGGAGCTGAAGTGGGTCCTACTGCAAATCTAACAACCACCCTGTCATGGCCAAAGAGTGGTGGCATGCCCTGTGAGGGAGCTGTGTGATGGGCATGGCGATGCTTAGAAACGAGGGAGGCTGTGCCTCAACCTCTAGAGTGCCCTGAGAACAGAAAATGAAGGAGACTCAATGTTACCACTTTGATGAGGAGACTGTTTCCTTATGATGAAGGCTGACATTTTGTTCAGCGGGGTGTCCTTCTGCAGGAATCTAAAAGAAAACATGAAAAAAAAAGAAGAGATAGTTGGCAGTGAGATTAGGAATCAGCCCTAAAGACAGTTTAGGTTCATTTGCCACTTTGATCACCTCCTCTCACAAGTTTAGTCTGATAGGGTAAGATGACTTAGTGTTAGCTGCAGCCCTCTTTGAACGTGCTCAGGCACGGCAGTGGCTTTTCCCTCCCTGGTGATGACTATGTGTATCTGTCATGGTTTAAGCCCAGCCAGTAACAAAGCACCAAAAATCCACTTGCTTGCTCCTCCCCACTGGCCCCAATGGGATGTGGAGAAAATCTAAAGACAAGCTCATAGGTCAAGACAAGGGCTGAGAGGGATCACTCACCACTTATGGTCTTGGGCAAAAGACAGGCTCAACTTGGGGAAAAAACAAAATCAATTTACTTTACTACAAATCAAATCAAAACATGGATAATGAGGAGTAAAACCAAACCTTAGAACACCTTGCCCTCACCCATGCCTACTTCCCGGCTCAACTCCACTCCTGGTCCTCTCTCCCTCCTTCACCCGGCAGCACAGGGGAACAGGGAATGGGGGTTGTGGTCAATTCACCACACATTGTCTCTGCTGCTCCTCCCTCCTCTCTTGCTCCAAGTGTGGGGTCCTTCCCACAGGAGACAGTCCTTCATGAACTTCTCCAGTGCGAGTCCTTCCCACGGGCCGCCGTTCCTCACAAACTGCTCCAGCATGGGTCCCTTCTGCAGGCCACAGTCCTTCAGTCCCAGCCTGCTCCAGTGCAGGCTCTCCCCTGGAGCCCCGGCCATCTTGGGGGCATCCCCCTGCCCCAGCATGGGCTCCTCTCTCCCTGGGCTGCAGGTGGCCATCTGCTCCCCCGCTGCCCTTCCTGGGCTAGGGGGAGGACAGCCTGCCGTCTGCATCCCCTCCTCCCCTCCTTCCTCACTGCCCTCAGGATCTCTGCCCAGGGCTTCCTCTCCCAGCCCAATCCCCAACTCCCCACAGGTTTCCCCTCTTCCCGCTGCTCTCCCAGAGGCGCTGCCACTGTTGCTGAGGGGCTCGGCCTGGGCCAGAGGAGGGTCCGGCTTGGAGCCGGGGAAGCTTCCAGCAGCTTCTCACAGGAGCCGGCCCTGCGGCCTCTGCCCCGCTACCAAAACCCCACCACACAAACCCAAAACAGTATCCCTGTCCTGTGTCTCTGCCTGTCACTTGTCTTTCCGTCTCCTTTTTGGGAGCTCTTTCCCTGAGAACATATGGGATGGTGAGAGCCTTCAGAGGGCAAGATGGAGTAATAAAGAATGGGGTGAGGTGATTAGCCTAATGGGAAGATGGTATCAGCCTGTGGCTCAGAGTGGCACCTGGAGCACACGTGGGCTCACCCACCCCGGCTGACAGGTCTCAGCTTCAGTGGCCTGCAGCTGACATGGGGGCCTAGGACAGAGGTGGTTCTTCTGCCCCGCAGCAGTTTTCCAGTCACTGATTTCTTCCCTTATCTCAAATCAGGTTAAAAAATGAGCCTCCAGGACTGCTGATTTAAAAAAAATCAATAATTATCTGGGAGTTGTGCCACTCAAAAGATTTCATGTTATGCTTTGAACCTGGATTTTGAATATCAGTTTTCCTAGAGAGAGCATCAAGCAGAACATAATGAAATTTCAACAACAAAAAATTCCCCCTTAAGTAAAAAAAAACCCAATCCTAACTTTGACTTAAGAGTGTAGACAAAACTGACCCTCTTTAGCAAATGGATTCCTTTTTGAAAGCACAACTTCCAAGAAAACAACATTAAGCTGAAAAAGCTCCCAGCTAGCTCCACTGGTCAGGCTGCTAAAATTTACAGAAGCACCAGAAACCAGTTTTTGTGACAGGAGCTGTCATTAAAATTTAGAAACATTCCCAGTTCTCTGGGTGACCCAGTTGTCCTGGGTTTTTTTGCAGATGTAGAGTGCATTACTCACTCACCTAAGATAGAGTGGATTGAGATAACAGAGCCTGTGGCTGTTTCTTTACTGATGGAAGGTGAAGAAGATGTTGAATTTTGGCAAAAGCTTAGCAAAAAAGTATTACTGAAAGTAATACTTACAATAAAACATATAAAACTAGTGGATGCCACAATGACTTGTACTTAGAGCAGATTTTTCTTTTCTAGGTTTTTACTGCCAATTACTAAACAAGCTTATGATTACCAAGAAAAGACATCAGGAAACCAAAATCTGGATGTAAACAAATAGAGATCTTTTTACAAATATATAAATACAAAAATAATATTGAAGTCCAAAAGTCCATACATATCTTACCCGGTTGTGAAATTGCAGGTGTTTATAACTGTTTAAAATTCTGGCATGTTGATTGGAAGGCTCCGACCCACACTCCTTTCTTTTAACCCTTAATTGTTGGTATCAAGCATGCATTGGCACAGTGTGTGTAGAAAACATGTGACTGCTGGATCTGGTTCCCACCCAATAAAAATATGCTCAGGGCTATGGTGAGCCTTATTTATTTTGCAATAAGTTACAAAATGTCTTTCAAAATTACTGATATAAAGTTTTAAGCAGATATGCACTGAACTTCCTAGATACTCTTCAGGTAGGTTAGCAAGCAATCATTGTTAGACAATAACCAATCTTGCTATGAGTTTTCCTGAACTGTCAGAAAATCATAGCAAGGACTCTGATTTTTTTATGTTTTCAGCATAGCAACAGCTGGACATCTGAGGTTTTTATTTCAGTCAGTCCCAGAATAATAGGAAGTTTGTCATTTCAGTATATTTCACAGGCATTTAGTGCTTGCCTTTCTTCATCGGGAGAAGATGCCATAGTTTCTATTGAAGGAACTTGGATTTATTTTCTAATAAAGATTTGTAAAGCCATTTCCTAAGGGAAGTGAATCATAAAACTTTGAAAATCAAGCCCCTCTTTTAGGAAATTAAACCAAATGTGGTCACTCTAAGGCTTAGACTATCTTGTTAAAAATACTTATTTTGCAATTTAAATATTTCTCACTAATGACAAGAAACTGCTGTTTACACTTCATGTTATACTATACCCTTCCTTTCCATAGAGTCATGATGGAAACTGAAATTTCTTACATAACTGTCAAGAAAGTATCATACACCTTTGTTTAAAATAAACAAGAATGCCTCAGACATGTTCTGAAATATAAATTATCACCAAAGCAAAAAACCCATACATTTTGAGCCTTGCCTTTAAAATCTACAGAATATCTACAAATGCATTAATGACACCGAGACCCTGAAAAGCAACTGGAAAGCAAGTTTGCAACTCCCACTTGTATCCATGCATGACAAAAGAAAGTCCAGCAAGTGTGTTTCTTTCATCTTCCAACATTTAATTTAAACTATGTTTTTTCTCTTGTCCTATATTCATTTTTTAATGTTTTTAGGGCAAAACAATATTTCTGTTGCATATGTGTACAGCATTGAGAATAAACTACTACCCAGCCTCCCAGCCTGAAAGTAGTATGCATAAATTAATGTAAGAAACAGGCACACTCCCTTTTACAGTCAGCACTGAAAATGTGCCAGGTATTCTGAAATTTTAAACCCAGGCATTTTAGTCTTACAGAATACTGCCATATTGTCCTCTAGGTTTACTTCTTGCTTCCAAACGTTCAAGCTGTATATCAAAGATTAATCAATTAAAATTTAAAATGCAAATTAGAAAAGAAAATCCTACTTTAATCTCTTGCACAGTCAATCAAGAATCATCAGAGTAAGATTTAAATTTCATGATCTTAGAAATGAAAAGAATCTTGCATAAAGAGGCAGAATACAATTCATCAAAGCGTTTTCTTTTTCGTCTTTACTATTGTGAACTATGTGTGTTTGTATCTGTGCATGTGGAAAGGGGAATGGACAGACGATTGTGAGAATTACATTAGTTTAAAAACTTCAGCTCATAAAGATCTGGAACCATTGCATTATTCACACAGGTCAGTGAACTGCTTATCTTCAGCCATAGTTCAAGGGACATTAAAAAAAAGTTTTTAACTTTGTAAATGAAATTATGAGAAAGAGAAGTTATAGGCTTCTATAGTATAGTATGGTAGTAAATTATGTTTAGGCATTCTTAATAAGATCTCAACCACTGAAGCAAAACAACTCAGCTGGAATGTAAAACAAAAACAAACAGGAATGCAGCTCCAGTGTAATTTGAATTTAAAAACAGCGTCAGGAAACTTTAAAAGAAAATTAAAACTGCCCCAGCCAGTCCAATGAGCAGTTCCCAAAGAGTTTTAAAACAGGCCAATCCTGGATTCAGACCCTCCCCTATTTTTGGGGAAATCCAAATACAATCCCAAAGAAACCCAGAAAAAGCTTCACACATGACTTCAGGGAAAGTCAAATGCTCCTTCAAGCTGGTAGCCAGTTATTCAGAGAGCAGCACAGGTCTCCAGTTCTGTTTTTATCACAAATAGCCATATTCACACTTCTAATCTTCTTCCCACATCCTGCAGTGACTGATCAGCAGAAGAGTTCAGGCCTGCCTTAAATTCTCAAAGCTAGACCTTCTAGTTTTCAGCTGGTCTGAACATACCCATTCTTCCAACACAGAGTCTCTTGCCTTCCTTCTGTTCTTGGCTGTAGCTTTCTACGTAACTGGGTTTCACATATATGCATTGCTGTATTTAAAACAATACATAAGAATAATGCAAACATTTCCTGTAGGAATCATATTTTCCACATCAGACTGAACTAGTTACAACCAAAAAAGTCTTTGTTCTTTGGCTTCTAGCTATGACAGTGATTAAGACCTTATTTATAAATATTAAATTTATACATATTTTGCTTTTAATAATTCTTTCCACAACTTAGAGGTACCATATATCATCACACTGTATAATAAGTAATTCAATACAGTAGATGTTGAAGGAGTCTTGAGGGAGGTACACCTTCTTCTCTTAAAAGTCAAAACATTTGTTTTTATACTGAAGCACTGCCAAATGTGAACACCTAGAATACCAAACTTCCTACTATTATTAATGAACTGAGTGATACAAAATGTTGTAGATAAACAACTAGTTTAAAACAGAAAAGTTTCAGAATTTTCCTGTCTTCCAACTTCACGTGCTGCATTGCTGAAGCAGCCTGGATTGTAGATAAGCCACTGTGTTTGGCATGTCCATGTAAAAGCCAGCTGGAGCAAACAGGTTTCTTATACATGGGCCTACATATCCACAGCTTGTTGACTACTGTTTGCAATGCATCCTTAAAGTTCCAGCTTTTCAAAAATGTCTAATATCTGCCATATGAAAAAGAAAATAAATATATACTTTGTTCTTTATCCCAAATATGAAACTTTCCACCAAAATTTCTTCTTGAAGGACTATTCTGTTCTGAAGTAAGCTGAACATTCAGTGTCTTGCGAGTACTCAAAGCTCAAAATTTTAGAATTATTCCATTAGAAATCTAATAAAAAGTTAGGAAATTGATTTTCCACATCCTTTGTGTTTTAACCTATTTGCTTGCTTTCACTGCAGTGCAGGAGAAATTCTGGATGGAATAACTATTGGTGAAAGAATAAAATGAAGGCTTCCTTCAGCTTTACTTTTTGTTTCTTTTTTTCTTCCATTGGAACTGTTAATGTTACTTTTATATGACATGGCTTGTCTTTCATTTACATGAGGGCTTGTCTTTCATTTACATGAGATGAATGTGGAGAATATGACATTTTAAACAAAAGTGCATTTGATCCTACTTAATCATAGTTTCAAAGCACACCACAGTATCTCCTTGCTTCAGTTAATGACTTTTATGTCAGGTCAGCAAACTTTGTTACTTTCTCCATCATTTCTCTTGAATATAGTAAGACCTAGATGTGTAAGCAAGCAACTGACTAGTGTAATTCTGACTTGATACAAGATAAAGATCTCCAGGCCTTACAGATAAGGCACTGGGGACACATGTCATTACAGTTGTTGTTCTAGATAGACATCCATAATTGTGTGACATGAAATCTTTCTGGATTGGAAATTAATAGCAATTTTTCCTGTTTTCTACATCCATTATTTCCCCCCTCAAATATCAGAAGTTCTGTGACTGGTGTGTCAAATCTGGCTACCTATACTTCAACTCTAGTAAGAATTTGTATTTCTAAACATGGCTTCACTTAATGATAACAGGTAAAGACTGTTTTTCAAATCAAAGCCACTCAAAGCTGTACCATCCTTCATATTTCTAAACTTGCTATTTCAGTCAAGCATACGATCTCCTAAACAGCCTTAAAGACCCACTCTGTCAGGTGCAGATCTGTATTTATACCTGATGTTGCACTTTCTTCCGTTCAAAATTGTCACCACTATCCACTGTTGTAGCTCAAGACTGTAGGTCAGGACATAAAGTAAAAAAACAATGGTGCTGCTAATTCAGCACAGTACCAAGTGTGTACTCAGAGCTTAACAAATAAACACTTGGGCATCATGTATATGCTTTAACATTATAAGTAACATGATTCTCTTTATTTGGCAATTAGTCTTTTTGTCCTTTTTCTAAAAACTACATGTAAAAATAACTACATTTCTTTTACAGACATTAAAGAACAACAAAAACATGTTCCTAGAGTGAATTTTTTTTCAAGAGTTACGTATCAGAGCAATAGCCATATAATACATTTGTTTGGAAATATTATTTGGAAACAATACATTGTGTTTAAATAAGTATTTTACTATACAGATTAGGCCACAGAATTGATAACAACCCTCACAGAGAACAGGAATGACATGTGTATGTGTGTAAAAGAGAAAACAGGAGGTGAGGTTGGAACAGGCAAGGCGAGGTTGGACTAGAGAACACGTGAATGTACAACAGAAATCATTCATCTATTTGTAGCAGAAAGAGCTCTCAAAACTGGTTTTTCAGGACGTGGGCGGAGGAGATTCTGTTTTGAAAGAAATTAAGCTTTGGAACTGTCACTAATGTAAAATCAGCTGCTAAGTCAGAACCCAAATCTGTATGTGTTTTCAAGTTAGAAATATACAATTGGTTTTAAATGGCATGCTTTTTTTAATAGAATGTAGAAGGGGGGGACACGATAATTTTAGATTTTTTTTTTCAACTTGTTCCTTTCATTTTGCTATATTTTAATGAAGAATGCTTCCTGTTTATACATGAGTGTCCTGGTTTCAGCTGGGATAGAGTTAAGTGTCATCCTAGTAGCTGGTACAGTGCTGTGTTTTGAGTTCAGTATGAGAAGAATGTTGATAACACTCATGTTTTCGGTTGCT
>JANZLQ010000008.1:15430910-15455209 GCA_026212715.1 Elanus axillaris
GAAGTTGGGAGGGGACACAGCCAGGGCAGCTGACCCAAACTGGCCAACGAGGTATTCCATACCATGGGACGTCACGTCCAGTATATAAACTGGAGGGGAGTGGGGGTTGGGATCGCTGCTCGGGGACTAACTGGGTGTCAATCAGCAGGTGGTGAGCAATTGCACTGTGTATCATTTGTACATTCCATTCCTTTTATTATTACTATTATAATTTTATTAGTGTGATTATTATCATTATTACTTTCTTCTTTTCTGTTCTATTAAACAGTTCTTATCTCAACCCAGGAGTTTTACTTCTTTTCTCGATTTTCTCCCCCATCTCTCTGGGTGGGGGGGGAATGAGCGAGCGGCTGCATGGTGTTTAGATGCTGGCTAGGGTTAAACCACAACAATGAGTTCCATTCAGGGTGCAGATAAGTCATTGTATCAAAGCAGATGATACAAAGAATAGGTATTTTTGCTATACCTTTAGCAAGGGTGGAAGTGATTTCTGGATACCTCACAAGTAACTTGTTCTTAAAAAGCAAACTGTTGCTAAATTTTTTTCAAAATCATATACTTGAAGCAAATACAAGTAAATTAGTGTTTGATTTTAGATAAAAATTTCCAGGAAAGAATAAGGAAACAGTAAAGCAAACCAGAGAGAAAAATGACATTAAAGCAGCCATTTGGGAAAAGTGGTCTGAACACTGAGTTTGTCATGAGAGAAATAGCACTGAAATAAATTACAATTAACAATATAATGCATGTAATGAAGTAATTAAGATAGTATGGCCAAGAGAACATTTCAGAAAGGTCCAGGGAATTTGAACACCTAAACTGAGACACTTTAAGAGCTGAATTTTCATAATGAAGTTCTTCGCCCTTCTTGAAAATCAGATCCTTTGAAGTGGGATCCTTAGCTGCACACTAAGAAATCACAAAACATCTGAAAATGTAGGACTTTCAATACATAGTATATAAAAACAGAAAAGTAAATGCCCTTACCTAGGTATGGTAGCAGTCAGTGTCCTAGTGTGGCTCAGTATTGGTAAATCAATCTGGAGATATCTGGAAGTGAGGTACAATCAAAGCAAACAGAGAACTGAACTGTCGTTCCCCATCCAGCTGTCTGAAAAGTCAAGAGACTTCTCCCTCAGAGGCTGAGTCACTTCAGGAGGAGGTAGGAGGTGTGGAAAAGGGTGGCACCTTGTAGAAATACCAGATCAATTAAAAGTACTAGTGAGTTGTTATACTTCTGTACTTGCTGTACTTTTCAAGTGCAGTAGGGCTGGGTGTCATAAAATGAAATGCTTTTACAGACCTTGAAACAGAAAACCAAGCAATTACTATTTGGAAAAAAATATACTATGCTCACTTGGATTTTCCACAGAAAAATGCATTGCAAAGCTATAGGGCTGCCTCTCAGCTAGAGGGTTTCAGGTATTTACACAGGTGAACATGAAGAAACACCATATTTAATGAAAGGAAAATTCTGCAAAAGTGTTACATGGGGAACACACAGTGCAATCTGATACACATTAAGTATTTGCACTTTCTGAGTATGTGGGCAGAGGCAAAAGATCTTTGGGGGAAAACCCTCCCATAAGAGATCTTGTCAAAAGTCCCTCTTACCTGTGCATATTTGCATTCTCCTTCAGTACAGCCAATAATAAACAGAAAGGAGAGAAGAAACTGCTTTCATTACTTTTTT
This sequence comes from Elanus axillaris, assembly GCA_026212715.1. NCBI lineage: Eukaryota > Metazoa > Chordata > Aves > Accipitriformes > Accipitridae > Elanus > Elanus axillaris. The sequence continues at coordinate 15,432,604 of JANZLQ010000008.1, forward strand.
TTTTCTTTTACAATGGCTGCAACACATTTCTCTGTAGGCTAAGAATTTTCTTGCTATTAAATACAGTAGCAAGGAACATAAACTTCCTTATAGGAATGCTGTATACAACCCTGTGGCTCTGTTTAAGATACAGAATCTGGTTTTAAAGTATCTTATACAAGCCCACACTTATTTTATATTTGGAGAGGTTTTGTATTGAAATATGTAAGTTGAGGTTATACAAGATTCTGAGTAATCTTTAGTCTTTTTGTCTTTTGTGAAAATTAAAAATTTCTTTCAACACAAAAAAAGCAACTCTGACACAAATTAACTTAGCAGTTGTCTCCTTAGTCATATTTCTAGTCATAATTTTTGCTGATGGTTACCTCTTCATAGGCTTGGTGCTTAGTAGCATGAAGTTATTGCCTAAACATTGGTTATATCTGATGAAACAGAGCTGATGAAGCAGAGCAGGAGACAGGAAAATACCAAGTATAAAATACTAACTACCACAAATTTCAGAATTAATGAATACAAACAAGCAAAACTTTCTGAACTTTGTACATCTCATCTCCTGGGTTTCTGAAAGTGAAAAATACTTAGAGCATTCCTGGCATATTCAGGTACACCATGCCATATATTTATCTTTTTACAATCACGAAGAAAATTTTACAAATGCATCTCTTTACAGTTATATTATGATTTTACAATTTTAACACACATGCCTCCCAAATGAAGCAAATGTCTTTCCTCATAAGCAATGCACAATGGGAATTAGCTTAAAAAAATAATCTACATACACTTTGAGTTGAAATGAACATATAGCTTTGCTTTATAATAACAACACCTGAGACTAGGAATATCTTTTTGTTTTGAAGCATTTTTCACTCACAATGCAGGTGCTAGATTATATTAATTTGTTACAACTTTACATTCAACCAGAAGAGTTCTGCTTGTAAATCAGAGATAGGCTTAACTTGTCTCACAGTGCTTCCTTCTTCAGCCAAAACATTTGGGAAACACAAATAGAGATGCAACTAACATAGTCTGGAGACATTAAATTGATATTTTCCTGTATTTATAACCTTTGAAGACAGAGAAGAAACTATGGGGCACAGCAAGCCAGTTCTGCTACCTAAAATAAGCCAGAGGCTTATTCTAAGACAGTCCTTGCTAAGTCTTTAGTGGCTGGCATGACGGAATAGACCCTCTACAGGGAAATACATGCATATAAGAAATTCCAGCAATGGTACTGACCTCAGCTTGAGAATAAAGCAAGCTAGCTATCTTTCAATGACTGACCTGCAACAACCACTAAATTCAATGGATGGTGAATTTTTGATGTTAGCTATGCTGATTACTTAATTTTTCAAAGCTGCAAAAATTAAAAAAAAACCCAACGTTTTTCAGATTAAAAAAAATCTGACTTACTGCTAATCATTCTGTCTGATTTTCTCTATGGTAATCACATACAAGTATTGTACCTGGTTTATAAACAATAGATGATGCAGTGCCATGTGTCAGGAATTGAACATTTTCAGCATAAGCATACCATGAAAGTGACTCATAACTATTTTCCATGAATAAGCTTCTCGTAGTCTGAAGAAATTCAGCTTTCAGAAATCCAGAGGAACTCAAACTTTGCTTCTGGATCTCCGTACAGCAAATAAATTGTATTGCAAGTCCAGCCATCCCCAGACTCCATGAACTGATCTGTAGTCAGGTTTAGAGAACAGTTTTGTTTTCATTGTCTAGTTTAAGCTCCTTATTTAATCGATGGAGGGACAGAAGTACAGATACAGTGAAATTTAATTGCTCAGACTATATCAGAATTTGAATTATGTCTCTCTTATTCTCTTTCTTGCTCACAAGAAAATTCTCCAGTTGTAGCACAGAGATAGCATTCTAGACACAGATTTTTCAGCAGTGTCAAAAAAGAATAATGCAAAAAATACAAGTGTGTAAATGCCTCTTTATTGTCCACCAGTGACTTTTAATCAAAGGATGTAATTTACTTAATCTAGTAGTTCACCACATTGGGCCATGCTTTACTATTGATTTATCAGAGTTGAAGGAATTTTTTTTTTAGTTCAAAGAGTAAAATGCTTTGGTGATACCAGTAACTAATTTCATATCTACCTATCACCATAATGTCTATATAATCTGGTTGTTGGGAATTAGGTAAATACACTGCTTTTGCTTGCCATTATTGCAAGAAAAAAGAGGAACTTCTCTGAAAAATAGATACAAACATAAATGACCACATCCTCAGCTGATACAATGGGATGTAACTCCACCAAAATCATGATAGCTTGATTTACCTCAGCAGGCTGCATGGCCTGACATGATTTATGAAAGAAAACAAGAAATGTCTTAAAATTCTTCCCAATATTGACTCCTCTTTTTAATTTATTAATAACAAGCAATAGGGATACATTGCTGATTAGTAATCAGAGGTCACTATGTCTTGCTGCTTAGACTGCTAGCATATTTTGGAGGCCATTTCTAGCAAGTTCATTTTAAATATATCATCAACAACGGAGGCTTAGGCTTATTTGTCATGCAAAGAATTCTTAAAATGCCTCATAAGAAACTGCCAGTAGGAGATGTTGACTTTTAAAATGGAGTAGCACTGGCAGGCAAGTGAACATAACTAGTTCACAAATGCCATCATTTAGACTTGAATGGCTTATTCAGTGTTATTAAAGTCAAATGCATGTAGCACCCTACAGTGGCAATAAATCATTGTACCTCCCAATTCTTGCCTCTCTCTGAACAAGATGGTTGTGTTCTGTGTACTTAGCTTTAGTTTATACTTTTCTACAAAGTCTATGTTCCTTGATTGCTAGTAAGATGCATTTTCTCTACATGATTTTCTTGTTAATTTTTGTTGAGTTTCCATTTTTAAGTACAAAACATACTGCAAAATATTTTTCTACCTCCACATCCTTATTAATGTTTATAGGATGGCTGTCATATGAAAATAGCATGATGTAGCCTTGCTCTATTGAGCTTTTAGGTAGATTTACAAAAGAGAGAGATGGGTGTGAGCAATGACTCGGCAGGCAGCTTTTTGGACAAATACCATTCTGTGACTCCTCCCAAAAAGGGAGGAATACATTACTGAATGCATTTTTTTCATACATGCAGTCCTCCAAAAGAAAAGTTCTTTAATACTTCAGACTTTCCAAGTAGGATTAGTAAAATATTATGTTCTGGGTTATAAGAGTCTATTATTATTACTGGTGTGTCCAAAAGATTTAAAGACATTCTAGCAAGTACTGTTCAAATTTTTTGGTTTCAAGACACAGATGAACCAGCTACATTTATCCTATTAAGTAACACATACCAAAGCCCAGTCTGTGGCCTGGGGACAAGTGGCACAACATGGTTTGTATCTAAATGGCTAAACTTGCTTTCCAAAAAGAACTGTGTGGCCTCATCCATGCTCTTATTGAAGCAGCACGGGGCTTGTACTAGAGATCCATGCCCAAGGTTTTTTTCAGAGATAACTAACTGGGAGGAACAAAACTATGTCAAGGAGTGTGCATGATAATGGTAAGGACAAACAAAGGATATTGCTCAAGCCCATGTCCTGCCCCTGTTTAGTTAACTAGTATGGTCCTACTCATTGGACTTGATTTTTCTGAAGTGAGTTGTGTTCAACATAATTCATGTCAAAAGTTGACTAAAACTAAACACTCTAAAACATATAGATAGTTGTCAGCAGTGGATGATGGCCAGCTGCCAGGCAGCATTTGGCAGGCAGACACAGCTAGTTAATGTAACCTTCATCTGGGAGGTGGGTTGCATGTCTGTGCCACCCATACATTTTTCTTGCTTAAGCTTGGTCTAAGATCACCTGTATACATAGGCAGCAGTTCTAACAGTCAAAAGGGGAAGGGTCATTTAGGGAAAAACGAACCCAGTGCAGCAAATATAACACTACTTATCACAGAGAAGGAGGTGGTGCTCATGCATAGGGTGACACCTTCCTCTTGAAGGTGATTAACACAAGGACTGTTCCTCCCTTAATTCCCAGGCCAGACCTACATAAAATAAGGGGATGCTTGGCACTCGTGCTACCTCTATGTACAGAGGTACTTTTTACCCCTGGTCAAAATAATTAACCAAGGGAACATATTGCCTATGGGTACACCCTTACCAAGATGTATGTATGACTCAGAACCAGGCTAGAAACAGTTGTGTGAATCTCAGCAGTGCTCATGACTACAGCAGAGATGAGAGGGAGAAATAAGGAGCATGACTTTTTTCCATGGGTATGTTATTCTATCATTAGACTCCTATGGAATTTCTGTAACTTTCCCCTGAAGATTCTGGTCCTCCTGCTCCTAGATAGACATCTCAAAATAAAATAAACTACTGATCTGATGTGAGATGGAAACCCCCTTTCTCCATGGACATCCTAGCTCATACTAAGGTGTAGGTTTTAAAGGTCGATAAGCAACGTCCTGGGCAGACTTGCAAAGGGCAACTACTGGCAGTGCCAAGCACCTGGGGTCCTTTTTAACAACTTTGTTCCCCCCTTGGTGCTCAGAGAGTCAGCATTCCTCTGCTCCTCCACATGCAAGGCTCATCTCCAAGCATGCCTAACCCTGTCAAAGAACAGGACAAGAAAGCAACAGCCTACCAACTGGAAAAGCCACTTAGCCTATGGCTAAACCCAAGTTCAAATCATTCCTCCTTTTGACAGCAGACCATTTTTACCAGCAAACTACCTTAACCACTGAGTTATAAGATATTTTTCGTGGGAGGGAACACAATTACCACAGTTTCTCTACCTCCCTGAAATTTAAATATTAACTGGAGAGAGAATAATGCTACAGCCCTTTTGCTATGACATACAGATACTGGTCTCATCACTGTCTAAATGAATATGTAGATATTATATATGGAATTCTCCTTTTTCTTTTTATGTTGTATTTTTCAGAATTTTATCACTTGGGTGATTAAAATAGGTAGAGAGAAGAGTAATTTTGTAGTATCATGTAGCAACTGTTGTTGTGCAGAGGCAGAACAACTTAAAGCCATTTTCACTAGATTATGTTACTGTTAAAGTGAGTACATTTCAGTAAGTCTGATATGAAGTACCAGAATGCACCAGGGATAATGTTGTGTTTTATGGATTAACTTTTGCCCATCCAGCTTACATTTCCTATTGCTATTGCAGGTTGCCATTCCTGGGGAAGACCTTTCAGCTGGTTAAAGCAAGGTATGCAGTCTGGTTGTTTAACCACACGTTCCTGTGTACAGGAAGGAGCACTGTCAGAGCTTTTTCATATACATTTTTTAAATGCCGAGAAAACTTTAGTGACAATGCAGATGTATTTGGCAGCCCATTGTTCTCCCAAAAGGTGTGGCAAAGTTCATAAACTAAAGAAGGAAGAAAAAATTGCTTTAAATAGCATGCAAAATGTCTAAACCTTTTCACTGCTTCTAGTTGCCACAGAAAATGGCTGAGAACTGTCTTCTGTTTTCCTTTAAAATTGTTTGGCAGAGAAAAATGCTAATCATAGCAGGTACCAGCACATTTCATGGAGACACAAAATCATCAATGTTAGTGGGCCTGATTTTCCCACAATTTGAATACCTCTCTGCTCTGCAAATGAGTGAAATATCTTGCAGAAGTCCCTGAAAGTCTGGTCCATAGCATGCTAAACTTGTGTATCTTGATCTCGCACCACTGCCATTACTATCTTAGCTAAAGAACACAAAAGTTACTGATAAAATCAGTTATCTAAGGAAAATTGTGCTGAAAATCTGGCTAGGTCAAATGACACCTGTGTGGTACCAGCTGAATCGCTGTAACCAGTTTTGTAGTTTATATTATTGATAAATAGCTTATTTGTTAATGTGTTACCATCATCTGAATTAACAAAGAACATCCATATGGCTGACTAAAGAAATGAAAATCAGGTTCTGACCAATAGTAGTGGGAGTGTGAGAATTACATTTAGATGTGCTTTTTTCATTAAAGAATAAGAAAGACTTATATATCCCCATCCCCTAGAAATCCCCCCTGAGAGAGAGCTTTGGGAAATAGCAAACAGTTCTGCTCTCGGAGAAAGCCATCTTGTTAAAAGATGTTAGAAGATGAGAAGTTAAGGGGAGGGAAGTTTCTTCCTGCTCCCTATCTGAAATTTTCTTATAGCAACTATTTGGTCATGGGCACTGCAAATACATACGAGACAACCCCTCCAGGCTGTTCTTTTACGGTGCAGATAAGGAGACCCATAAAATATCCATGTGAGGAACTTTAAATTGAATTTACCTGATATATTGGGTTTCCCCTCCTTGTCCTGGTATTGCACTAGGATTATCTGCTAGGGTTAAGCAGCTTTTTCTCTTGTGATGATGATTCTTTCTTTTACTATTTAGATTAAATTAGTTGATTGAGAACTTGATTGTCATTTGAAAATCTATATGGAAATTTTACACTAATCAAAAAAGACAGTGAACCAATATCCCACCTATTCAATGAAATCGTCATTTGACAGGTGGGTTCCACACTAGTGTTACCAGCACACATAACCGCTATGCATGCCAGCCAAATGTAACAGATTGTGATCCCGTTCTGTGATCCTGTTCTCTATCCACATCAAAGCTGAATATGAGCATGGAAGAAAGGTAGTTTTTTCCCCATTCCTGGAAGATGCTGGCTGTGGTACAGTTAGCACAGCAGCTTCCTGTAGAAGAATTGTTAGAAAATGTGTTCCAAAATCAGTAACTGCAGAAATAAGACAAAGGCCAAAAATGGGAATCAGAAAGAATGGAGTTGAACATAAAAAGGTTTAGAGAAGGACAAAAAAAGATCAAAGATAATAAATTACTTCTCCACACAAGGAACAAATACATCAGCTAAGACCCTTTTAGTGTGGTGAAGGGGTGTCTTAAAGGAGGTGTAAGTGGTCTAGAAAAATCATAAAAAGTATGGGAAGGGTGTATTTTAATTCTCCCCCTCAAAATTAAGCTAATAAGAAGAAAGAAAAAAAAGAAAGAAAAAGAGGTGTTTCTTCCTACAATATGTATGTAAGCTGTACTTGCTGCAGAAAGCTGTGTTTCCAGTATTTTATGAAATGCAACAGTTTATTTATACATGTGTATACCTGTACTTGTGTTTGTGTGTGTGTATGCATGTATGTACATAAATACTTATATATGCGTGTGGGCGTACCCATACATAAAACAGTTCAATGAGAAACAAGAAAAGCTTGTGGAATAGAAATCCACTGATGGTTACTAGGTAAGCAGAAACTGCAGTTAGATAAAAAAGACCCTAACATGCAAATTGATAGAGTCTGTAAGGACACTCTGGGAAAGTAACTGATATGCTTTCCCTGTTCGTCCACTCTTCCCTGAGCACCTGTTTTTGGCCACTATTGGAGACAGAATATTGGGCTAAATAGACTTTTAGGCTGACCAAGGACTGCCACTCTTATGTTATAGCCCTATGGTCAAAATTTGTATAAGGCACATAACTAAAATTACATTAAAATTATTTCGCAATTCTTTGATATTGATGCAAACAATTAGCAATACAATCAAGGTGATACCAAATTTTTGTAGAATGTTGATGCTTTAGGTATTAAAATAAGTCAGTCTTCTTAGCGAAGGGGCTGTCATTCAGCCCCTCAGCTGAGTCATTCAGCATTGTTATTTTAGTTTCTTCAGACTGAATTTCTACTCAAGTTACATGAAAAATGTGGAGAGCATGTATATATGCAAATATGGAGAGCACTGTGTTTTGTTAGCACATGTTTAAGACCCTTTCCTTACTCATAAATGCCTTTGCAGTCAAACAAAATTGCTCATCTGTACAAATAACAGGTAAAATAGCAAGGCAGATTCATGATATGTGTGGAAATGTAGGTCATCTGCAGGAGGAAAATAGAAAATAGTATCACAGGAGTGGCATCTTCCCTCCATGTTCCCCTCTCAGCTTCTCTGGAGAAGAATTCAGCTGTCTCATTGTCCTCCCGTATCCACAGAAGTAGAAGAATTAATAGCATTTCCAAGAATACTCCAAGGAATAAATTTCAGGTGTAGATTTCAATCACAAACAGAACTGTGTGAAAGAAAGGAGAATACCTTTCCTAAATTAACACATCTGCAAGTAGGGCTTCATGGGCTGAAAAGCTGATGAAACAACTGAGCTTTCTTCTTGCCTTTACAAAATACTTGTCCTTTGATATAAACTGGCCAACAGACTATTAGAACAGTGAGTAAGTTAGTATATTTTAAATATCAACTACTCCTTCCCTTTTATTCTGAGTAAATTATATTCTTCTGAATAATTGTTTTCAAAACTCTGAGTACTTTGGAAAGAATGTTGGCAGAAACAATCTTTTACAGGAGTTTTAATGTTCAATACATGAAGAATTGAGCTGAAGGTTTTTCATTTGGTTTTGCTGCTGCTGTTGTTAAGTGCAATGAAAACAAAGCCGGGCTTTAAAACAGGATGATTTTAAAATAATTTGGGTGATATTACAAGGGAGAGAGTCAGAACAGAATTACTATAATTATCTGGATCTAATAATAGAGTCCCAGATCTGTTCCTGAAGTTCCAGATCCTGCCACAGTGCTATAGGAGCATATGGTGAAGAACCCAGTAATTTCAAGTGTGGGCTGCTCTGGATCCTCATCCAGGCTATTAGCCTGAGAAAACTAAATGCCAATTAATGTCTAAGTAAATAATCTGAATTGTACTCAATTAAAGGAGAAGCCAAACTAGTGACAACTATTTTCAAACACTTGTTTCCTTAGAGCTGGTTAAGACTTTCCATCATAGGCCCTATTTAACAAAAAAGCTAGGATAGATCAAAAGCTAGGTTCCTACCTCTACAGTTGTCACTCAAGGCACCCCTAATGTAGTCTTATTCTAATGTAGATGACTAAAGTAGGTCAGAGCGTTGGGCTCCAGAAATTACTATTTCTCTCCATTGTCTTGAAAGGGAGCCTAAAATGACAAGTCAGATATGCGCATCTACACTGTAAACACCTAAACATGTCACATGAATCCCATGTAATGGAAGGTTTTCAAATAAAATTTTTGCTCTTGCAGAATGCAATGACTTCTTGCCAAATTAAAAGGAAGAAGAAAAAAGCATGCAGAGTTTTTTTCCTCTTGTGTCTGGCCAAAATTCAAGTTGGAAAGCTCATTCTGCAGCCTCAGCAGTACTGCATCTATACTACATCAAAATTTGTCTCATTCTCAAGTAAACTGCTTGTCCTGTGATGCATTGTAGAAAACAGCTTCCCTACTGCACTGTGGCCACTTACACAAAAAGTGTGTCAAGGAAACTATAGTCTGGCTGTGTGGGAGTCTGACCCACAGAGAAATTGCAAGACAAGAGGAGAGAGAGAAAACAAAAAATCATTGTGCTTTCCTGACAGTTCCGTCCCTTTCATTCATGGGTACAAAAGAAGTATTCCTTCTATTTTTAGAAGGAATATGTCAGATCTTTCTGGATTTGAACCCTCTAGCTATAGCAACAGTAAAACCTGAATTTTTGGGTTTAGCTGCTTTACTTGTAGGTAACTGTATTCGCTCTGTTCAGATCCCTGAGCTGCAGACAAACCAGTATAAATTAGGTTTGGCATCTTCTATGAACCCGTGAGCAGACCCTCCATAGTATTGTCCTTAAATCACAGTCTTTTAATTCTTTATCTTTTCTTAATTTTCATTTTGAAATACACAGTTCTGCTCCAGAATATTTGAAACTTTTAAACTCATAGTGCTAAACTCAGTTTAGGTTGAAGCAGAAAGCTCTAAGTCAGCGAGCTATGTTGTAGCTTAGTTAAATGGACAGGTTGGGTGTGTGAAAATAGCCACCACACACTAGAGAATAAATTGCTGGGTTTGGTTTTTCTTGATTTACAAGTTGCTATAAGAGGTGCATGTTCCTAGGGAGTGGCAAAAAGTAGGGGTGTGTTAAACAGGTTTAAGAACATTTTAAAGAGACACTGTCAGGTTTGAGACATAGTAGGTTTGGTATACTTCCTCCTTCCTTCCAAATAACATTTTCTCTTTCTGTGGTTACAAACAGCTGAGCTGCACCCTGCCTCTCTATTTAAGTGATACCACAAAATCCAGAGTAACAGTTATGTGTCACACTGGTTGCTCTCTCTGCCTTATTTTCCTTTTTTTGCCATCAGTCAAGAAATGAAACTGCCAGGACTGCTGTTCTTTGCACTCCTTGGAGAGCAGAATTCACATGCCATCAAGTCCAGCCATTAAAATCTTATGGTTTTCTGTAAATATGGTGAGGTGAGGACAAGCAACACTTGAATCAAACTATTTCTCCACTCAGAGCGGTACAGAAATTATTTGCTAGTATTCCTGGGGCTACCACTTTAAGGTCTGAAATACCCCAGTCCAAAGCCTGGGCTGCAAGCTTCCAGGAACCTTAGCAAAAGTCACATGATTTTGAACCTAAATTTTTGTGTTTCTCAGAAGTTTTACAGGGAGAATGGACATAAATTTTAATCTTTTATATACATAGCATTGACTTTGAGCCTTGGAGAACTGCTGGGTATTTTTCCCAGGTATCCTACTGGAACTAAGGATAATTCCAACTGAAAATGAGATTAATCTTAAATGGATTTCACAAGGGATGACTGGAATATCCATTTCAATCCCTTGCTTAGTATAGGAGAACAGAATTAGCAGAGCACAATGTATAGACAAACTTCAGCCTGTTATTATTGCAAATAATGTTGAAGTCTTTGTTTGGAAGGGTGCAACCTCACTCCCTAAGGAACATTTTGGAACATTTTTAAAACATTTTTTTCCCCCAGCTGGTAAATATGTTAGATTTTGGATCTCTCCCATGGCATTACACTATAGTACTTACAGTGCTATCTGACATTGTATATAATAGAATAATTCAGCACCAAAGGGTCTAATGTTTAGTTACTTGAGGAAACATCTTTTAAATTCCCCCTTCCAAAGGTAATAAAAGAGCACCATGACACACACAAAAATCATTGTTAGCCAGACAAAAACTTAGTTCTTGGAAAAAGCAGAGTGGGAATGTGACTTGCAAATGCCACTGTTTGGAAGAAGCAGAGCAGATAGTGACTGAAATTTGGAAGTAGGCAGCAAAGTAACTGAAGAGGAGTTGAAATAAAAATGAAGTAGGAAGATGTCAAAGAGAAAATGGAAGCAAGCAGAAAAGGATCTAGAAGGTCAAAGTTAAGTCTGATCTCATATACTGACAATGCAAATCCTGCAGAGATGTGTTCATGAAGGGTTTCGAGAACTGTATCCTTGCATATGAAGATTAATGTTTCCTACTGTTTTTTAAGCAATGATAGAAGTGTTTGTATTAAAAATAGAACAACACTTTCCCCAGAAATCTTACATTTTAGAAAAACTGCAATCAAATGAAGAGAGACAGGATGAGCAGTGAGGTTGCATGAGAACTATGTCATAAACAATGTGTGGCATGTCAACTATTCCTTCCACATGGCTTGTGATTGTGACAGATTAACATCTGAATTATGCTGCAAAAGGAGCAAATAAAGGCAAAGGTACAGGATGAGGAAGGATGGTTGCTCAGCTGCAAACAAGGGAGCTGAGAGATTTGAAGAAAATGCCACAAACAAGCAGCCGTCGGAGCTTCGTGCAGAAGGACAAGTTCAGCTAAAAGGTTTTAATACACGTTTTCTCAGGCTTTTGTAAAGTCAGCCTGCTAAACAGTCACAGGTGTAACTGCAGAGACTACCCGTTCACAAAACACCGCAAAGATTGTCATGAACCAGTATCTCTGTCAGTTATCTAACTGTACAGTGCAGTGATCCAGTAAAGGGATGTTGACAATAGGTTTTACAGTGAACAGCAAGGGTGGGGTTTCATTATGAGTTTAAACTGATCTATTACCACATTCCCACTGAAAGGAACAGTTCTGTTTTCCCTGTCTTGCCCTTGGCTGTGCTGTCTCACCAGTCCCTAAGACTACCTCAGTCACGTCAGTAAACTGATCCTATGCAGCGCAAGTCTTACAATCAAAAGAACTGAAGCAAAGCATACAGCAAAACCAAAAGACACAGGGTAGGGCAAGACCACCCTGTAGTTGTAACGTGCTGTTAGGTGGTTTACGCCAATCAGGAAAACAGCTCTTAAAGCTAGCATCTTAATTTAACAACTACTGAAACAAAAGGACAGTTCACACCTCAAAAATCAGTATTTTTACTTCTCTGTAAATTCATTCTTATTGTTGCTAGTGAAGTCCCTTCACTAGAGTGTTTTCCCTGCCCTAACAGCTACAGATTTTTTAATTCAAGAGATGTCTCCCCAGGATTTCAACTGAAAGGACTTGCCAACACTTATAAGCAGCCATCTATGGCCTTTCAGAGTATGGCCTAAGTTACTTAAGTACTGCATTAGCTTTCCTCTCATCTACAAATCACACCTTGCTCAAATCTCTACACATACATATATTGGAAAAGGTATTAAAAACATAATTGGGTAATATGGGTAATTTGCCAATTATTACCCATACATCTTCTTTTCTGTATGGAAGAACTTTTTCTGATCTCAATATTTTTTTTCATATTAATGGTCTTTGATATCTTTCAGGCACTACTGGGAAGGGCAAAACTTGAGGATGGGATTTGAGTGCCAGGATTCATTATCACTTTACATATTAAGGAATTAATATGATCTTCCGAAGTAGTCAGCAACTCAAAAGATAAAAAGAGATAACTTTTTTATGTTTCGCCACCACTACCCTTGAAGACAGACTATACTGGTTTTGGCTGGGATAGAGTTAATTTTCTTCATAGTAGCTAGCATGGGCCTATGTTCGGGATTTGTGCTGAAAACAGCGCTGATAACACAGGGATGTTTTTGTCACTGCTGAGCGGGGCATACCCAGAGCCAAGGCCTTTTCTGCTCCTCACCCCACTCCACCAGCGAGCAGGCTGGGGGGCACAAGGAGTTGGGAGGGGACACAGCCAGGACAGCTGACCCCGACTGACCCAAGGGATAACCCAGACCATAGGATGTCATGCTCAGCAATAAAAAAGAGGGGGGAAGAAGAAGGAAGGGGGAACATTAGGAGTGATGGCATTTGCCTTCCCAAGTCACCATTAGGTGTGATGGAGACCTGCTTTCCTGGAGATGGCTGAACACCTGCCTGCCCATGGGAAATGGTGAAGGAATTCCTTGGTTTGCTTTGCTTGTGCATGTGGCTGCTGCTTTACCTATTAAACTGTCTTTATCTCAACTCACAAGTTTTCTCACTTTTACCCTTCTGATTCTCTTCCCCATTCCACCATGGGGGTAGTAAGCAAGAGACTATATGCTTTTTAGATGCATACTGGCGTTAACCCATAACACAGACTTAAATCAAATAATAGGATCAATTCATAAAATCACAGAATCACAGAATTTATGAGTTTGGAAGGGACCTGTTAAGATCGTGTAGTCCAGTACCCCTGCTCAAGAATGATCAGCTAGAGTATGTTGCCCAGGATCATGTCCAGTTGGGCTTTGAATATCTGCAAGGATGGAGACTCCACCACCTCTCTGGACAATCTGTTTCAGTGCTTGACCATCCCCACATTAAAGAAGTGTTTTCTTGTGTTTAGATGGAATTTCATTATTCTTAATTCATGTCCATTGCCTCTTTTCCTGTCAGTGGGCACTACTAAGAATCTGGCTGCCTCTTCTTCATTCCCTCCCTTGATGAGATCCCCCTGACCCTTCTCTTCTCTAGGCTGGACAGTCCCAGCTTTCTCAGCCTCTCCTCATATGAAAAGTGCTCCTGTCCCTTAATCATCTTTGTGGCCCTGTGCTGGACTTGCTCCAGTAAGTCAGTATCATTCTTGTACTGGGTAATCCAGAACTGGACACAGTACTCGAGATGAGGTCTCACTAATGCTGAAGAGAAGGATCACCTCCCTTGACCTGCTGGCAATGCTCTTACTAACATAGCCCAGGAGGCTGCTGGCCTTTTTTTGCCATGAGGGTGCATTGCTGGCTCATGGTCATCTTGTTGTCCACCTCCTGGATAACTTCCACTCCAAGGACCTTCTCTGCAAAGCCACTTTCCAGCCAGTGGGCCACCAACATGCATTGATGCCTGGGGTTATTCCTCTCCAGATGTAAGGCTTTGCCTTTACCCTTGTTGAAGATGATGAGATTCATCTCTGCCCTGTTCTCCAGCTTATCAAGGTCCCTCTAAATGGTTGCACAACCATCTGGTACCTCAACCAGTCTGCACAGTTTTGTGTCATCCGTGAACCTGCTGAAAGTGCACTCTGGTCCTTCGTCCAGGTCATTAATGAAGATGGTGAACAGTACTGGCCTCAGTATTAAGCCCTGGGATACATCACTAGCAGCTTCAACCATCTAAAGCATAGACCTTCCTTTTTCTTGTGATGAATGACAATTTCTTTTCTCCCCAAGTTGTATGTATACTATATAAATTGCTACTTCCCCAAAGGGAAGACGAAGCCAGAATTATTAACTTTGAAAAGCAGTCCATGCTCACTCTGTAATTAGGTGCATCTTTTCTCCGTGGGACAGTGCTAACCTGTTTCCTTCCTATTTTTCTCCCATCCTTGCTGCATCTTGTCTCTGACAACCATTGTAGGTAGAAAAGATTAAGGACTTCCTTGAACTCTTCATTTAATAATGAACAAGAAGGAAAGAGGTAATCACCCATACATTGGCAACTCTATAATTATAAAGTCAATGAAATGTAAACTATCTCCACTTCTGCCTTCTAATTAATTTATTGTAATTACTAAAATGTACTGATTTATTTTCATTCTTCTGTTGCAACAGAGATGACTATTAAAAAGTTTGCGAAAAGAAAGAATAATATGAGCCCCAAAACTGAAATTCAGACTGTTTAAATGTAAATATAAATTTGTATTAGAAGCAAAGGAGATGAAGGTAATAAAGAGGCATATTCTATTGCAATGCTCCTACTGAGTCAAACAGTATTTAATCACTTGCAGTTTTATGTGAGCAAGTACTAAAGGTGTTGCTCTGTGATGAACATCCAAGCTAATATGAATACACAGGCACAGTGTTTCATAAGCAGTAGTACTACGAAACATAAAATACATAACAGCTTTGATTTATTCAACAAGCCACAGAATATGCATTCAGGCAAATATATGACCACACAGTAGAAGCAGACATCATAGACAGTGTACAGATGAGGGAAACTTTAATGACTACTTTATATATTTTAATTCCAGAGTAAATTTCATGTTTGTAAAAAATAAGTATTAGCTTACTGAGGTTAAATATGGTCATGTACAAAATTAATGTTCTAGATGACAAGCTTCTCTATAGCTGTCATGAGCAGTGTGCCATACAAACAGGAGTCGTCCCAGCTCTGGCCCCTGGGCTGCTCAAGCAGGGTGTCTGAACACAAGGTGGCCACATGTCCCTTGTGTTACTTTCTCCTCAATTTGTGTTTAATGGAGTGGTCCTTAGTCAGTACTTAGAAGTAACAATGGTAGACGCCCATCTGTTTCTGATTCCAGAAGGACAGAGCTCAGAACAAGGCACCTGCAAGCCAGATGCAAGACATCCATCCCCTGCCCTCAGTATTTTTGTATGGACCACTCCTAGGCGTCTGCACAAAGGGAAAGGGAATTTCAAGTGACTCCATATTCAGGGGTCTCTGACTCCATGCATCATTTAAGGCAGGCAGGGATGACCTCACCCAGAGCTTTGAATGCCAGTGTAAGTGGCAGACACCTCACTGCATCCTCTGGCTACGTTTGACCTTCCCTGAACTGCTCTAATGTTCTTGTTGAGACCTCTATAAATTCTCCCCATAAATCCAGGGAGAAAGTTGGGACTCAGACTAAGGACAGATGCAGGTCCTGAAATGCTCACAAAACAGAACCAAACACAGTGGGTTAGATTACTCCTTTTTAACAGATACAAGTATCGCTTACCTCTATCAGTAGATAGGGATTTTCAGTACCTGTGCTTAGGTACGTTCAAGTATGAGCTGTTATGGGTCTTGGGCCTGGGTCTGCCATAGCTATTGCTGTCTCTGCCTCCCAGCCCCATGCAGTGCCTCCAAGTCACGGCAGCTATTACATTTTGTTACGCTGAAGCTTCAAGGAAGGATCAGGCTTGAGAGCTTCTGCTGTATTTCAGGATTACTCAGCACAATAGGCAGAAATATTTGTGAAGGTTTATTAATTATTTCTGGCACAACAAGATGAATCTTCAGGAGGCTGCTCAAGCTGTATGAACAGATTTATTATCTCCGTACTAGAGGGTGAGCAGTGCCCTTACTTCTGCCTGCAGGTCCTTGCACCTTCCTCTGAGGCATCTGGCTCTGGGCTCTGTCAGAAACAAATTCCTGGCCTGGATGTATGTGTAATCTAGTTTGTCCATACATCTATAATGGAAAGGATTAAAAGCAGAAGTGCCCTTCTTTCTACCAGCCTTTGCAATAAAAAAAAGTGATTCAAAATATCATATTAGCATTGAAATGTTACAAATATCAAAGTCAGGTTCTCCCTCATTTTTAACTGTAATAATTGATTTAATTTTCCACACTCTCTCTCAAAAAACAAATATTTTCATCCAGCTACTCATTAGCCCAAAGGTCACAGGACAGGACAATATACACAAGTCTGAAGAGGATACATAGTGCTAATTTAATTTAATCATAATCTATTAAGTATTTACATAAATACAATCCTCCAAGGAAATATGTTTTTATTTTGCCAAGAGCACTTCCTTGAAGGATGATAGGGTAAGAAATACTACACATATTATTACAAATAATTACTTAGAGGTGAATGTACTAATTTTAATTATATCAGGTAACCTTGAGTCTTCGCATACTTTCAAAAAATAATTTATTCTGGTTGCACTGATTTATAGTTGGGTTTAGATACTGGCAGTACTTTTCTTCTCCTGTAACAAACTCCTGCCTTCCATTCCCTTGGAAGGACACTGTCTCAGTCCCACTCTGCCTGAAGTAATATAGACTCAGACAGTCTTCATCTGATGAGGCAACTGCAGAGAATAGAACAGCCCCTCACCTTACCATGACCCAAGACAAGATCAGCTGTTGCAAGGTGGGTGGGATTTTCCCACAGACCCCACAGACAGACCCTATCATCTTCAGAGGTTGCTGTCTGTAGTGCAGAGCTACATCCACAGCAATCTCTTCCCCAGTTTACATCTTCTGCCAGATTATTTTAGGACTCAAACTAAAGCAAATCTACGCTTCAGTGCAGGAAGCTCTCTTTCACGAACAGGGTTTTCAGGTAATAACAGATAATACAATAAAATAGTGCTGTTTACTTTCCCCCGTCATGTATTCTCCATTAAAAGAAATATTCAATTAAGATTATTTCACAAATAAGGAGAATTTGACTGTAAATAAAATTTGATTCTACTGTTCAAGCAAGAAGGTCGAGTAATAGAAACTGGTCTAGACTTGAGCCACTCTGTAGCTCAAAGCTCACAGTAATGTTCACAGTGATAAAAGTAATCCAGTATTTTACCAAGGTGGTTCTGCTGACGTATAGAGTCCTATGCACTTAGTGCTCTGGAATGTTAAACAAATTATTCTGTACAATTTAAATTTAAGTCCAAAGCTGTAACTCTAAAAAACCTGAGCCCACCTCTTGCTTCTCTCTACAAAAATGTTAATTCCACAGGTAGGTCATTGTATTCAGAGTTCTCCAGCCACACACATGTGTGCTTCTGCATAGATATCTGCCTGGTTTGGAGCAAGCAACTTGTTTACCTCATATCTAAGCTGGGTGAGGGTTATCCAGAGGTGATACTTCCCTGATGAAGACCTGAAAAGCATTTGGTGCAATTCATGTTTTCAGGGGTTGCCTAACCCAGCAGTCAGTGCTGGGCACTTAAAAAAACAGAGTTGCTGCAGATGCTTTATTATAAATAAAATAAATGATCACAGCTGGTGTAGTAGCAAGGGACCCCTCTTGTTTTATTCATACTTCATGACGTGCTGTTTCATTTGTGATTGGTACCCTGCTTGTATCCAAGAAAAGAAGGTGGCCACGGCTGTGCTGCCTGCTGTGTAATAAACCAGCAGTTAGCACGCTGTCCTGAGTGAAGGACACTGCAGTTTCTTGGTTGGGGCATTAACTAATTTATATTTTGCATGTGCTCAGAGAGAAAGTACATGGGAAAAGCAGGAGCTGAAGCCTTTTTCCTGAAGAAAATATCCAGACTACAAATTCTGAAGACTGGAGTTTCCATCTCCCTACAGATCAGACGCTTGGAGAAATAGCCATCCTGTGTTTTTCAGATGGTGCCTGTGGGTGCAACTAAGAGTCATTTAGCTATTTCGCACTAGTTGCAAGAACAGGTAAATAAACAGGATTGCTGCATCTAGATTTTGCTACAAAAATGTATGCATAAAAACATCTTATAGCTATCAAAGTCATTGCCATACTTGTGTTGTATGAAGAGCTGTTTGAGATTAGCAACACCAGTATTTTTTCACTTTTGGTAAGCATATTTAACACAAAGTATAACAGCAATTTACTTTGTTTAAAAACATGAAAGAGATTTAAAACATCTCTTGTACTGTCTAGATATGTTTGTATCTGTCCATAAGCCTCCTGCTACATTTCACAAAGTAGATCCACAAGTTGTGTCTTCTAGCTATGCTCTACTCAGCCTCCTGAAAAAAATAAATAAATTCATAGCTCAGCACAAAATCTCTCCTTTTTTCTTCCTGCAGCACAATTGAGTTTTTGAATCCTCTAGTTCTGTTACTAAAATGTTATGGTTGTTACAAAGTGTGAAAGGTACTTTATTGCTCGAGATATATGGGGAAAGTCTGTCCAGATGAGGCCATCTCCAAACTTCCAGGTGGTTTAGCAACCCCTTTCTAGACTTCATCCTAAGCACACACTTGCCTGTGAGGGTAATGCATGCTTCTCAATGACCATGATGTGGCCCTTTTTATTCGTATGTGTTCATCTGTCTTCAGTGAACAATAGAACTCACACAAAAATTACAGCCACGGGAGGGATTCTAGCATTTAAATCAAATAACTGATACTCTTGTTTCTGAACAGATCATGCAGCAAAGAACGTTATTAGATACATGACATCCTTTAGTCTGGGAGCTAGTGCAAATACCTTTTTGTAAAAGAAATATTTAACCTTACTTTATCCAGTTGCTTTTTGTAATGCAGATTCCCTGAAAACTGAGACTGATACCGATTTGCATTTACCGATTCTAGAACATACTTACAATTTAGTGCAATTTGCAGTTTGAGCACTAGGTGGAAATAGAGCAATGAAAATAAGCCCCGTTACCAAATCTTCAGCACAAATGGAAGAGCTTTCTCCAACACACGACTGAAATCCGAGAAGGGAGAAATGGCAGCTTAAATCCGCTTCATTTTATTGGGGAACTCTATCTTTCTCATATCTTGCACACAAGAATAAGAGAAAATATTCTCCCTAGTCTTCTTAAACTTGAGTTTTTTATTTCCTTTCCTTGCTGACTTACTTTAAATTTTGGGATGGATGTATTCTGAGTGCTCAGCTACATTTCTATTGATTGTTGTTCAAGCATTTCAGTGGAAATTAGCACCTGTATCAGACATGTAGCAATTTTTCCTCAATTGCTATCACAGTTTCGTGAAAGTTTAGGTTGAACATATACTTCCTCTGCTGCCACTTGATTGTCATAGATTCTAAACAAATAAAATAGTGAAATAGAAATTAATGCTTTCCTTTCATTTGCTGAATGCTTACACAACAAGAAAAGCACAGCTAGAAAAGTCACCCTAAGTTTACTCCTTTGTATAATCCAAGTCTAGGAACCTCTTTACTATAATTCTAAATTTTTTTCAGCTCAGGAAAGAGAACTTGAATTGATATTTAGCTTTGGATGATAGCCATCTTTTAGGTATTGTGTTGCTTATGGAAAACTTGGCTCCAGAAAAATCCATATGCAGAACACAACTGCAGCAAAAGCCCACAGAAATAAGAAGGAATGATGTAGCACTTCACTGGAAACCACAAAGCAGAACTGAGATGTACAACAGTAGTGCTGGTCCAGCCATATGTGCTCAGGATGGGACATCCAGACACTCCCACCTCACTTCCAAGAAATGATAAATCTTAGTGTAAGATCATCCATTTGAAAGGATATAGTCATGATTTATGCAGCCTCAAAAGAGACTGATCTCATCATCCATTACCCCTTTCAGTACTGTCTGCAGAGCTTGAGAGGTCTGATTTAAGAAACTGGTATAGTAGCAAGGGTCATCTCTAGTTTTAGAGTTCATGACATGCTGTTTCATTTGTGATTGGTTACCTGCTTGAATCCAGAATAAACACATAAAAAACCATGAGGTTTCCTGAAATATTTTCACTTCTTCCAAATTCTTCTAAGTTTTTTAGTTAAAACATCAGTGATCGCCAGTAACTTGTTCTATTTCATTCTGCATGTTACCCAAGTTCTGCCTCTTTGCCCACCTTTTAACTCAACAAGAGTGCAGATGCTAGTGCCACAGGCCAATTTTACAAGCTGTTTGAAGCAGATTGCAACTGCCTGAGGTGACTTAGATGCCAGAGCAGGTATTCATACTGGTGGAATGCAAGTCAAAATCCTAACTGAACTTGAAACCTGTTGAAGCTTGGGGAGTAACTAAGACTATTGTTCCCTATTCAAGTAAATATAACCTTCTATCCACTAGGTATTTCAATTCAGTATGTTAGATTACATGATTTTGAGCACATTTTCTAAACTCTGTAGAAACAAATGCTAAGCTAAACTGAAAGCAAGTATCAGGTAGGTGCATAAGACCTACTGTCTTCATTCCTGAAGAAAGTTTGTGTGATGGGTGCAAGGAAGCTTAGATAGGGCAAGACATAAATGCAATTATAAAGTAAAAACTTCTGGTTTGGAAGGGTTTTGAGGAATTCAGTGCCAGTTACCACTGAATTAAAACTACCAGTGGAGTACTGTGGATTTCCTCAAGGCTTTTGAAAATTAAAAAAAACCAACACCACCAAACTCTGTAGAACAAGTAGTGTCTAACTTAGTTCTTTGTCCCTCACAAGAAGGTCATCCCAATCCTTATCCTTAAGGTCATCTTTTAGAGGAGAAGGTACGTGTTAAAGAGCATGGAAATCTCTATGCAATACAATAAAACAGTGTCAGTCATCCTTCACTTAATGATTGAAAGTTAATGAACTCCTTAATAAAATATAGCAATTGTTAAATGCAGAATGGCAACACATCTTTAAGAAACCAGGTTTCTGTGTACATTCAGTATCACCTCTGCTTGAAACAGTCTCAGAGGATACTGGCATATCTTTGATTGTCGTGTTATTCCAACTCTGCTAAGTATGTAGGAGCTGGATTTTATATCAATGGGACTTTTTAGTACAGTCTAGCTACATGACTGAAGAGTTTCCTGATGCCAACTTAAAGAAGTCACATATTAGTGCTGAAATTAGAAGAAAAAAAAGAACTTTTCAGGACAATCAGAACCCAGATTACATATGTCAGGAGTGCAGGGGAACACTACTTGTAAATTAAGCAGAGGTTATATGGAAAACACTGAAAGTCAAACACAAATGTTCCTTTTTTTTTTTTAATTTCAAATTAATCCCCATTTCCAAGTTCCACAAGTAAGCTTATTGTTATAACATAGACTTACCAATTTTGGCACCGAGTATAGCTCGGGAGAGCTTTCCAGATGCAAAAACTTCCACTGCTTATAAAGCTGTTGATTTATAGACTATTGAATAGAGGACTCCTAATGTGCCTCCAGTTACTATTTCCTACAGATAAAATCCCTCTTCCACCAAGATTCAAGTTTCAGGTTAAAGCAGACAAAGTTTGCCTCTGCTGTTATTTACTCCTGCTGGTTGGCAGTTGCTGTTGGTGGCTGAAAATGTTACTAGGAGTGGTTTTGGCTTTGAATAGGATAGTTGTGAGTCAACATGTGGGATAAATCCAGACATGCCCAGCTTTCCTCCTGCTCGGTAAACAAAGTGATCTGATACAGAAATCTGATTATCTTTAGATGCAATAGATATATCTGCCTTTCTGACACATAAAGACTGTCTTCATACTGAGCCCAATAGGTATGTGACACAGGTTATGTTTTGAGGCACTCTAAATTGCAATGACTTCCGTGCCTGCAATGTCAAGTGTGAGTGATAAGCATCAAGAGTGAGATCCTGGCTGCTCTAAAGCCAAGAGCAAAACCCCATCGATCTCAACAGAATAACAACATTGCCCCAAGATATTGCAGACCACTTTGGAGAAGGCTTCCCACAGACCCCACTTGCTTCCTCTCCATCTTACTCTTCTGGCCACTTCTTTGCATCTTCTCCCATCCTTGCTTCCAGCCAGTTTCCTCTACCAGAAAATCTGTCACAAGAAATATCCCTGTCCTGTTTCCACTGTTTCCTCAAACAGGCTGCCTTTATATTCTAGTTTATTTTGGTCAAGTTAAATTCCAGCTAATAGCATAATCTGAAATCTTTACATATGAAATTTTTTTTTCCAGGTGAACAGCTGCATTGAAGCAAGAGTCATTCAGCTGAGCTCCTTGGAGCATGTCTTTGTGCTACATATCATCAGGATAGTAATTTGCTT
>JANZLQ010000008.1:15485605-15509105 GCA_026212715.1 Elanus axillaris
TTTTCAGCTTCTCATGCCCAGCCAGCGAGAAGGCTGGAGGGGCACAAGAAGTTGGCACAGGACACAGCCAGGGCAGCGGACCCAAACTGTCCAACATGCCCAGTAGATAAACTGGGGGAGTAGGCCTGGGGCGTTGCTGCTCGGTAACTAACTGGGCATCGGTTGGTGAGAGGTAAGCAATTGCATTGTGCATCACTTGTATATTCCAATTCCTTTTATTATTATTATTTTCATTTTGTTATTGTTATTATTATCATTATTAGTTTCTTCCTTTCTGTTCTATTAAACCATTCTTATCTCAACCCACGAGTTTTACCTTTTTTTCCAATTTTCTCCCCATCCCACTGGGTGGGGGGAAGTGAGTGAACAGCTGCGTGGTGCTTAGCTGCTGGCTGAGGTTAAACCATGACATATGAGATCACCACTTTTTATCTATTCTCCCATTTGCAGGTGAGATAAACTTGATAAAGAGCTGCCATCTGAAGGCTTGTCTACATATTTGGAACATCCTATGACTATATCCTCCATAATCATCATATAACAGCCCATCTAGATTTTTCAAAATGGTCTAAATAGTTAAAATGTTTTGAAAAATCTCAGACTTTAATTCTAAACAGTCTCTCCAATTATAAGCTACTGTATCTGTCTTTGATAACATCAAAAAGATCTAGTATCATCATTTTAGAAATCAGCAAGAACAGGGAACAGTTCTTTCCTCTCAGTATTCAACAGCAAACTGGCAAATCCTTTCACATTCTCATAGCATAAGGTTGGAATCTCTAAACTACATGTAGATCAGTTTCTGAGGCAACTTAGATCAATTAAATTAGTTAAGCTTTCAAAAACATAACTGGTTTGGGGGTTTAGGTTTTGGGGTTTGGATTTTTTTTGTGTAGGGTGTTCTCCATTTATACTAAATCATTTTTCAGCTATAGGTTTACAGTGGGAAGGTTCAGGAGCAGAAACATCCATCTCCATAGCCACTGAGTTGACAATTTAAACATCCCTGCTCTTGTACAGCACCAAAGTGTCTCTCTGGCTTCACCAAAGCTGAGAAAGAATTAAAAAAAACCCCAGATTATTGCCATGTAGCTGCCAAGAACATATTTGTGGTATACACACATACCCTAGTCATCTCTGTTTCACAGCATTGTTTCATTACTTTGATGTGACATGGAAACATGCCTGATGAGGAAAGTGGAGAGCGACTGAGTTCCCATTTACACGATGGATGCCTCTGCCCTGCTACATTGGTCTTAAAAGTCATCTTCTCCTGAGTTCCAAATGAACTATCTTTATCATAAACTGATTTATTCTCTGTAGTTTTTATTTCTAAGCAATGAGTCACAGTGGAACCTGAAAAATTAAGTGATCTTCTGTACTGCTTCATTATTCACAGCTATGCTTGGCCTTAATATTTAGAATAGTTAGTAATACTGTTTTCTTTCCTTGTAATATAACTTTTGCTGTATTGAAAACAAATGTATTACTATTACTGGAAGCCTTCCCTGGCAGGGACTGAAGGCACCATGCACAGGTAAGCAATAAAAAACCTGCATCTTTTTCAGATATAGAAGGGATTCCATTTCTTAGCTCTGTGAGAAAAAGTCAATACATTATCACCATAGCAATGCTCGCTCTAAGCTTAAGTTTCTGTGAGGAGAGGAAATACATGCGGTGGTTTGTTATGGATGAAGAATTATTTCAGATGGGTCTCCTAAGAAATATAGCACGCAATGCTACATCTCCCCTTGTTCCATATTAACAAGAGAACATCAGATTGTTGAAACTTGCCAGGGTGCTAAAATTCAGTGAAATCTTGTGCATTATTTAAATGTCTAAATACTACAAGTGTTAATTTTCCTTCTCTCTTCATATATTTAGTTTCTCTTTTGACACAGGTAGAGGGAAAATACCCCCTAGACAATGAATTCACTGAAGAACCTATTCTTTAGGAATTTCTGTGTTCTTTTGTACAGAATAGGATGACATGGAGGTTATTTTAGCAAAGACAGCCATTTTCTTCATTTCACTACTATCCTCCAGTTCCAAAAGTGCAAAGGCCTGACATTTTACCTAACAAAAAGTTTGCATTTTGTGCTTTTGGAACTATGAAACAAGCACTCCTTCTTGAAATTTTCTGAAAAACACTCACTGCAATTTTCAGATGTTTTGTGTAATTGAAACTCACTGGAATCTAGGGCATATAATGCATGTGAATAAAATTGGACTGTAATTAAGCAATGTTTGCAACAAACACTCCACTCCTATTGTTCATAATTATATGGATAGCAAAAAACATGTTCCTTTTAACTGTTAACATTGTGGCATTGTCAGTGTTGTCTTTTCTAGTTATCAGACAACAATTTTCTTCATAACTATTAGCAAGTAGTATAGGATAGATATTACTCACTGATAAGCCCAGTCTCAGCCATTTTGGACCCAAGTTACTGAGGACACAGTCTACAGCTTCAAACTGAACACAAAGATTGAAAAGGTTGTGATAATATGTGACATTATGTAACTCTTCACTGTAACAGTGAATTTTATGTGCAGGAAGCCCAGAGCTTTTGGGTCTCTGAGACTGTGGGTTGACTTTCCATAGAGACTGAGATCAATCAAAGTTCTCCTCATTTTCCACCCAAGACATGGGACAAAGAGAAAGTAATCAAGAGACTATCACAGCAAGGGAAATCATGGGATTTTGAGGCTTAAGCAATATGTGCAAAACTCAGAGAATAAATTTTTAGTTAGCTAAATGGTTTTAGTAGGTTTAATACACTCAAGAAATAATTTGGGGGGCAAAAATCCACCAACTGCCAGTTCTATTAAAAAAGGGACATACAGCATCAGCGAAACACTCAATAAAGAAAATACAGAAACTATCCTGTGACTTGGACTGTTGTATTCTGCCATTCAGGTATGTACCTTATACCTTAGGCTTCAAAATTAAATATTCTGCTATTTTTACATGGCTTTTAAGAAAGAGGAAGCTTTTTCTCTGTAATTTTGAAGAGCATCCCCATATCCAGCCTTTTGATGTATTCTCCCAGGAAGTTTTGGTTTACAGACCTTTCAGCTAGAGGACGTAATAGGATATAAGTCTCTCATTTCCTTGGCAACTCTGCTAACCATTAGGTTATTCTATGAAAGAAAAGCGTGAGCCCAGCCGAGTTCTCTAAGAGACTGTTGGTGCCCACTTCCAAGTAAAAAGCTTTCTCAGACACTCTGTGCTTCTCTGTAAGCTTTCAGTTTCCTAAATACATTTTGCTGCAACTGGATAAGATGATAAGATAATGAAAACCACAGAAGAAGCCACAAAACATATATAATGTATTTGGCCTGGTCACTAACAGAAGAGCATTTAACACTGCTGTTAACAGCATTTAAATAAATATATTTAAACAATAACTTGGCCCATACTGTTAACCTACCTAAAGGGCCAGGAATCCAAGGGCAAATGGCACTAACCACCTCAAATCTGCACTGCTTAGTGCTGGCCCCTTGCTATGTATTGTACGGAGGTAAGCCAACACAGAGACAGTGACTGAGCTAACATTTAAGTAGTATGCTCAAGATCACTCTATAGCCCTCTTATTTCACCACAGATGTACAAGAACACAGATAAGTTAGCCCTTATGTTTTCTCAGTTTTCAAAATGTTATAAAGGCTTCAAAAATATTTGGTTAACAGTTGAAGTTAGAAATTTCTTAGATTTTACTTTAATCTCTGTCTCTTTTTTTTTATTTTGAAACCAGCAGTCCTACCTGGAGTAAACTCATATAGAGTTCATAGAAGGGCTTCACAGTCAAAGGCTGACCTTGTAACTGAATACAGCTACACCAAAGACAGTATCAGTTCTAGTGTTGCAACAATGATGAGCTAATGTACTAGAGATGTGGTTTTCAATCTTTTCTACTTTTGGAAGCTTAGCCATTTTTCAGTAGCACATAGAACAATTTAAGTTCACTGACAAATAATCATCCTGTCTTTCTTAGTTGCCTGTATTTTATTCTCTAGAAGGAATTTACAGTCCCCAGAAGTCTAAATATCACAGGTTAAAACCCATTATGCTAGACAAACTTCTCTACATCTTATCCTGCAGTCATTTCTCATGCACAATTTTCACTTGCTTTTCTTTTAGATTTAAATGAGACTTCTGCTTGTTGTAGGTTTTGAGTTCAGTTGGCCTCCTGTTTCCTAATTATTTTTTTTTTTATAGAAAAGGTGCTTCCTCACAGCTTGTTTCCAGATGGTGGCTGAATATTTGTCTCTTCTTTCCAAGGCAAATACTTTACTAAAGTCTGTAACAGGAAAGCCAACTGACAGATGTGTGTAAGATAAAAGCATTCTTCTCTCACCAACATAGCAAATTAACATTATACAGGAACCTATACTCACCTAGGTTCACTCCACCTATAAAATATTCTATTTTGCATTTTATTTAGTCTCAAGGTACCATAAAATTAATTACATTTATTCTGAAAAGCAACTGAACAATGAGTTAATGTGAACTACACTGAACTACCCCATTACATTTATTCCATCATTTTCACTAGTTTTAAACTAATAGAGTCTTCAGCATCACAGTCTCTTCCCAGTCTTCTTTTAAGAGCAAAAGCTGAGATTTTTCTATGGCTAAGGGATGTCACTTTCACAGGAAAAAAATGTAATAGGCAGAATATGAAATCTACCTGACAGTTCTTTTAGGGAACAAAGCTGGAGAGAAATTGTAAAAATATGACCTGTTCTTCAAAAAGAGTGACAGTGGTTGCTCATTTGTCTTTCTGGGAGGTATTACCAGTCATGAGGGAGATATACATTCAGCAGCAGTGAGTTAATGAATCCCAAAGGGAAACAGGAAAAGGGCAAACTCCAAAGAACCTACCACTCTGAGAAACTTGTCCTAAATAAGTTTATATTGCAATGAACAATGGAAACTTTTTAAAAAGAATTCTTCTTCTCAGCCTGTAAGACATTTTTATTGTCTTTTTTGATCATGCACAGATTTTTTTTTTAATTTATTACAAAGTATTGACTTTTACAAATCCTTGGAGAGTTATTTGATTTCTGGACTTTAAACCGAATCAGAAGTACAGAATCAACTTTTGACTCCTCACTGCAGGAAGAAGAGCCACCTACCAGGCTTCAACCCATAATCTAGACATATCCTCTAAACTAAATATCCAAGTTTAGGACCAGCTTCTGAATAGAGCTGTAGCCAAGCTAGAATCACAAAGACTGCACTCAAAAGGTGCTTATTTTCACAGACATTGCCATCAACTGCTCTGTTGTTTCCTATTTACTTCTTATGAAGAAACAGCTATTTGCACCCAGCTCACTTCCAGCTATCTGGCTTTAATTCTGCCTTCCAGGTGGAGTACACAGAATAAGTGTGTTGCACAACAGTATGTTTAGTAGTTTCCTACAGTCTCTCTGCTCTTAACAATGTATGTAGAGTCTAAACCATTTCTTGCCCTCCTGTTTGAAATGCTCACATAGTCTGACAGCTCTCTCCAACTGTATGTGCAATTGTGTGTCCAATACTTGGTATACTTCCAGTAGCAGTTCTAATACCACCTATTAATCTGGTCATTAATGTCCTAACTGCATATGGTAATTCCAGGAATGGGAGAGGTCATTTTGGATGAGAGTTTACATCTTCTTCACTAAATAATATTTTACCAATTTTGTAAATGTAAATGGCTAAACAATCCTTCAGCAAATATTCTCCCATGGGAACAGCCTGACTCACAAATAGATCAGGTGCCCTTCTCCATTAACCCTCTGGGATAACATGCACTGTTCTCCGTCTCTGAAGTGAGTGTCTGTAAGACAACCTAATTTGGAAAGCCATATACAGCTGTGGACAGAACAGTGTTTCAAAGGTTTCTAAGGCTTTGTTGCAGACTTCCCTCTATATTACTTTCCTGAAACCATCAAGGTCAGTCAAAGAAGCAATGAGGATAATAATTAATTTTATCAAGAGGTTAGTTATGTACTTCTCAAATATTTCAGAGAGATCTCCCTTAAGATATGAGTAGAATTGAAAAGTCCAGTGGGATTATTTGAACTTTATCCCTGAGCTGAGCTTCATGATGTCTGTCTGGGTTACAGAGCAATACAGATGATTGCCAAGCCAGGAGCAGTTGCCTTGCAGCAGTGGCAAGATGCATGCCTCCCCACTGAGCATCCTGACTCAGCAGGCAAAGTAGAAACAGGACATGTGTCCATGTGACCACACTTCAGCCTGGGGTTTTGTGGGGATGTGGAGTGAGAATTCAGTCGTTCCCTTTCTTCTTTGCATTCCTGGACAGCTGTTGCACAATTAGAGCTGTGGTGAAATTATCAGATTGACATTTTCAGCCTGCTAAGTGGAATGGAGATATTGAGTAAACTGCTCTCAGACTACTAAATCCCACCACTGAGCAGTGCTGAGATGACTAGTTCCAGACAGCCCCAGGCAGTCTCAGAAGCTCTGTTAAATTTGCATGGGACTAGACAAAGGGATTCCCCACAAAGGACTGTCATGAGTACCATTAGTATCCAAATAGTCTAACCTTTCAGTTTTTAGCTGACCAAAATCCATTAAAACAGTCTGCTCTGGGACTTCATAGGCAAACTGTTTTTCTCCTAGCTGTGGAGCAACCTGCAGAGTATACAAGTTTGTAAGTCAGATTGCAATATTAAGGCTTCTTATCTCACAGTCTGTTATCATCTTTGGGATGACAGTTGCAGGAAGAATCACTTGAAGCATATTTAGCTCAGTGCCAGCCACTAAGCCAGACTTCTGCTTCCCCATCTCTGACGTATTATGAATGACCTGCTGGGGCCAGAAAGCATTTCAAGCTACCATTTCTGCTTGTGACAGAAATCTGCCATGTCAGCCCACTGATATGAGATCCATTCTGAACACGTGTGCTCATTTCAATGGTCAACATGGGCCTGATTCAGTTGCCTAAACAAAGGTACCAAGGGTAGGTCCCTGCCTCCAGCTGTCACTGAAGAAAGGTGCAGGTCACACAGGACTTGTGTCCTCACCTGCCAGTCCTCTGTATAGGATATCAAAGATGTCCGGAATTCTCCAGGGCATCTCCAATGACACTTAGCAGCTATGTTTGGGCAATGTGTTTCTGCCGTGAGATCAGAGCTAATAATTTCACTCCTAGCAAATGCTGTCAGTTCTTTCAGTACTTTTGCAGCAGGAGGGCTGATCTCCAGTCAGATTGTGAGCCAGTAGCATCTCAGGCTATCGCTTAAAACATCTAAATTAAGATTAAAGCTGAAACCATGAAGAATCCTGGAGAATATGTTATCAAAAGGATACAGGAGAATGTGTGGAGCCAAGCACACTCATTGTTTTATGATTTTGCTGTTTCCTCTCATGTTTCTTACAGAGGGAACAGAGTTAAATGAACTGATCCCCTCCCCTCCAAATGGAGCATTAGGCTCAAAAAATAGAGCTGGGGAGATTCTGGCCTTTATACCTCTATATGGGACTACAGAGTCCAGATCATAGGACTCTTTAGTGATATAGCTGAATCCAGTTTATATAAGGTGTGAGCAGCTGTATCCAGTTGCAACAATTATTGTGTGTTTCAGCAAGAATTCCCCATGTGTATAATCTGTTTTGGAAAATAGATTCATCGTGCAGATTTTCTCATCAGCTCAAACTCTGATTGGAAAAACAGCAAGAAACCTCCTTTCGTGGGAAATATTCCAGCAAGGTGATTTTTGTTGTGATAATTGAAAGGTGGCTTCTCTTGTCAGACTAAAATTTTATCTTATTACTGATGAAACCTGAAGATCCTGCAGTCTGAATGATACCAGAAACAGTCTGTGGATTTACCTTATCTAATACCAGACTTGTAATTTAGGTCATCATAACCTCCCTTTAAAGACATAGGAGAAGAGAGAGAAGACTCATGCATCTCCTCACGTACTCTCAATGGCACCTCCAGATGGCAAACTAGCCCACCTATCTTCGAGTCACCCAACGACTGTGGAAAATCAAAGGCAATTACATTCCTGATATTGGATCTTTAGTTATTCACCTAAAATTAGTTTGGAAAAATCTGGCCTTTAAAAATTTTTAACATACTGGCTGATTAAACTAGTATTGACTCTTACAGATGAACTGCAATCTGCAGAGCAGAAAGCAGAGTTGGAAAAACCCACAAATATCTGTATTTCTTCTGTATTAGTAAACCAAATAGTCAGATGAAGCACTGTTTCAAACTCAGCAGTCCTAAAAAAGTTTTCCATTCTTTTCATCACCATTAATCTTAGGATCTCAATTCTTTTTTAACAAAATCACCTCAGATTTTGCCCAAAGCAGTTGAGGTAATCTAATTTGCAGCTAATTTCTTTGGTTAATTTTATCAGACTGGCTGGCTGATCTCTCTTAAATTTGCTAATATTCTTAACATGTTACTAATCTGTTTCTCTATCTCTTCTTAATCATTGCTTCTTGTTGAGTGTCCTTGTTTCTTATTATCTCCTGATAAATTGTATTGCAAGGCATGTTTTCATGGTTTCTAAAAAAATTTCTGCATGCCAGTATTTGTGAGCGCTAGCTGAGATGAGTCACTTCCTGTTCCCTAAGCTTTCATAACAAACAAGAGGAGGAAAGGGAGGATGATGAAGGCTTGCTCTCCATCTCACATGAAGCTGGAGTTTGCAGCTGGACACAGACGTGGCAAAATGACCCCCATTCCATAGTTTAGATTGCCTTAAGTGCTATTAGTATAGTAGAAAGGAGGTCAGATAAGATAATAAAGAATAGAAATTTGTTTTTCTTATGAGGCTTCCTGTGACCTACCTTTCCAAAGTGTAGTAATGGCTGATCCATCTCTTCCCTGAACCAATATTTAAAGCTCTAAAATTTTGGCTGTCAGTTCAGATTTTGACTAGATAGTGCTCAGTCAACACTTGCTTGTCTTGGCTGCATTCATCCTGGGCTGGTCACTTTAGGATTATTAAAGGAAGTTATAGGTTTAATGCACTAGAAATCAAAGTTAAATTTATTTAATTACTGGAATCAAAGCTGCAGCCTCAATGCTGGCTGACCTCTAAAATTACCTGACAGAAAGCATAACTTCATGTTCATAAAAAATTATGGGGAAATCTCCAAAGAAATATGTTTCTTTTCTCTTCATACCTTTTAGACTTCTGAAACTACCCAACATACTCATTTCCAAAGTATGTCTAAAACATTAGATTATCTACTATTAGCTACACTCATTTAAACTGAATTTATATCAGCGTATATTACCAAATTGTCATAGCTAAGTTACTAATATAACTTAACTTTGAACTTGGGTGTTTTTAAAAACAATTTATGAAGCACCCAAGACATTCAAATGTCATAAAGACATAGGTTTTCTTTCCTTACTAGACATCAAGTAAGATTTTTAAATGGTAACTAGAGTCCTTCTGTGAGAAAACTAACTTCTATTTATCAGCATGCCCATAATTCAGTTCATTTTGTCCAAATAAAGCAAACTTCTTAAACCTAAATTTTCACTCACTGCATTTCTGCAAAGCCAAATAGCCTTAGTAGCTTCATCCTAATTTTTATATGGAGCTGTTGCTAAGGAAAAAAATATCAGAAGGTCTTGAATTTTTAAGAGCTATTCCTGGGCTGTTCTTTAATATTAGGAGAAGTCTGCTCCATGAGATGGATCACCTTATATTTACATATATCTAAAAATTGCATGGGGTTATATGGCCTACAGCCTCAGCATAAACATGTTAACTGAGGTTCGGACAAGAATACATAAAGTCCCAGTTTTCTATTGTTCTCAGAACACAGCAGAAGTAAAATCCTGAAAATTCATGAGGTAAAAAAGATTAGCAAAACCAAAAATATAAATTTTGGAAGCAAATGAAACTTGTTGCAGCATTTCCTAAAACTGGGACAAGTTAAGGGATCAGCTGACCCAGCAGCTTAAAGCAGCAGTCAAAGCACTTCCTGTATAGAGAAAAACAACCCTGGTTCAAGTGCAACGGAAAATTAGTAAGATGAGCTGCAGCTAGGAGCATTCTAATAATTAAGGTCTGAGGATTACACTGGGATATAGCTTCAGTGAAAGGTGAACTGTTGTAGAAAATAAAATGACAGGAGCTGGTCAGCAAGATTCTTGAACTTTGAAATACATCTTTTTCTGTTGTGGATGTCAAGGAGTGAGGTTGGTAGGGCTTGCTACAAGACTGTTGGTGAAAATGACTAAGAGTTTAAGGGCTAAAGAGAATGAATATATTTTGATTTTACTTGCTCTTAGAACAGAACAGGGCTATAGCCAAAGGTAAATTGCATTCAATACTCATCTATAATCAAAGTAAATGGCCTTCTAAGAGCAGAAATCAAAAGCATAGCTCCATCACCCCATTCTAGAAAGACTTGCACCATAAGCCATATCTGCTTTCATATTTTGCTACTTTGCATTGCATCAAGATGAGTAAAGAAACTGGAAAAGCATCATAACTGCCTGATTAAAAGAAGTCTAAAGCTTTTATGTGCCATTTATCTGTTTCAAGCTCTAATTAAAATATGGTGGGCACCTCTGGAGGGCAATTCATTCCACCATAAAAACAGATGCCTGAGACAGGTGGGATGAATTGCTCTTTGGAGATACTTGTCTCTTTTCATATACTATGGAAAGAGCTTGTCTAGCATAGGCAACACAGCTAATACATACATAGGTGGTTAAAATGAGTGAATCCTGCTTGGAGGATGCTGATTATTAGCTGCTAGTGATAGACTGAGATGTGTTATGTACTTAAATTTCAAGCCAGATTAGTCCGAGGTGCCTAACCTTCAGATGACTAAAATTAGATAAAATATGCCTTCTGTTTTTATGACAAGAACAACTACCCCAAAAAAGGGGTTGTAAGTCATCTTCCAACTTATTCCAAGTGTAAATATTATGAGCAGGAAATACTTGAAAACTTCATTGAAATGTAGCTAACTAAATTCATATTATACTTCACT
Organism: Elanus axillaris; assembly: GCA_026212715.1. Lineage (NCBI taxonomy): Eukaryota > Metazoa > Chordata > Aves > Accipitriformes > Accipitridae > Elanus > Elanus axillaris. The sequence goes on from JANZLQ010000008.1 coordinate 15,496,599, forward strand.
GCTTTAAAATAATTATTCCAGTAACTGTTTTGAATGGAGGGAGGTGCTAAGGGGCTTGTCAAGTTATTCTAAATTCAACAGTTACATGTGGTGCTTCCAGATTATATACGAGTACTATGTTGCAAACAGTTGATGTCTCACATCACCTCTCAGTGGCTCTGGAAGAAAGAAGTGGAGATAGTCCTTCTGTATATGACTACTTATTTTGTATGATGCTCCAAATACCTGTATCGGTATGGCTTTATACAGACATGAGGATATAGCAGTCACAAAGCTGATGATTCATTTCTGGGTAAAACTGAACTGAATGTTATTCTTGTATTTCTGTTCTTTGGGGGTTTTTTTAGTTACTAAATGTGCTACACCAGTTTTAAAAAAAGAGAGCATTCAAATTTCAATTAATTGTCTAATAATCCACCTGTTCTATAGCTACTCAGTAGTCAATCAACCATAAATTAAGAAGTTTGTTTAAAAATATAGAAGAGGAATATATCAATGTTAAACTTTATAACATATGAATTCATTTTACTTTTTGCTCTGTAGACTATGAAAATACAGGGTGTGTAAACAGATACACATGTAATCCAAATAGGTAAGTTTCTACTTAAAAAGCATGGCCGCTCTTTCACCTTATGTCTAATGATTTCCACAACATAGAATATTAGCCTGGCATTAAATTTATATAATGAGAATGTGATTTAGTGAACACACTTTGTCACACAATATTTGAGAATTCATCATCTTTGATTCCTAATTGCATTAATGCAAAAAACATTATAATGTATTTCACACAGTTGTTACTTTAAAAGTTGCTATTTTTAAAATCTTAAATTTTGTGACCAGAGCTTATAGTTGCCCATATTGATGCTTACTGATGAATCATTTGTTTCTAAATACTTCTTTAATGTCTTCATAGAAACATATAAAACATACACATGAATAGTGTTCCCATTATAGTGACAAATATACAATATTATAAGATCCTGCATGTCTCCACTGACCTTTGGGGCATGGACAACAGGTAGGGTCAGATGCATTCCTTGTTCCAGCTAAGCACCTTTATATTGCAACCTGAAGGATGTTTCTATCTTGCTAGCAGGTATCCAAACTTTTTTTCTGGCAATCTAAACTCAGTAAGGAGTACTTCTACTAAGGGCAATGGCAGGAGGAATAGGTATAACTCAACAACATAGTGCATAAAGATAGAATCACTTTTCTTCTCCTCCTCATCACTTCTCCATTCTTAAGTCTGTTTTTATATAACAGTGTGCTTAGATGTTATGGTAACAGAGTATGGATACTTTAAGGACTTGGGAAAATAGCCTGCCTCCCTTCGTGAAAAAATAGTACAAAGCTGTGAATCACCTAAGGTATATGATTCCCACCTGATAACCTTAGAGGCAGTCCAAGCTCAGAGAGGATGATGTTATTGGGGGCGAAAAGAGGAAGGAAAAGGAAGTGAGAGAGGTGGTGTGTGATCTGAAGGCTAGTAGTTGGCTTTTGTCTGCTTGATGAACTGAATAATACTTTCTTTCTGAGTTTGTAAAATAAAGCTTGTCTGTTTAATTGCAGTAGTTGTACAGGGCTGGAAGCTATCACAACTATGCTATTTTTTTTTTTTAAATAATGGAAAAAGACCACAAAAGTGTAAGAGGTAATTATTGTTTTTTAATATGGGTATTAAAAAACATACTCTTTGGGGGAAAGAACCAACGAAGTAAATTGATTGTAAAAATGAAAACATGTAGCTTTGTGGGGTTTTTTCAGGGTTGTTTTTTTGTTTGTTTGTTTTTTGGTTTTGTATAGCACTAATTTTTGAGTTACTATATAGTATAAGAGTGGAATTGGAATCTGGTCAATGGCAGAAGCATTCTTTGTGGTATAAGTAAATCCTATTAAAGGATAAATCACATATACTGATACAACTTCAGAAGAACTTGTTAATCAGCTAATTAATAATTTATTTATTTTATGTTCTATATGGTGTTATGTCTGAGTTGGAACATTGTGTAGTACTAACCTGGAAGCCTCTACCTGTAGTTCTGTCAAAGAGAGAAAGAAGGTTTATTTAATGAGACCTACTTATATAAAAGAGCATAACCAATGCTATTTCATCTTTGGTTGTCTAGCACTGCAGTCCTTTCTGTTACCTAGAGGAGTGACATTAAAATAATTACAGAGTAATTATTGCTGTCATTCTGTTTGTATTTCTGACACTAGCACAAATATAGTGTTCTAGTTCTCTTCTTTTTAAAAGATCTTTAAGTATCAGGGAAGTTCTAAGGGGAAAGAAAATAAAAATCTTTGAATCTTGAACCAGGGCTTTTAGAGCTCTTATTGTGGCTCAACTTTAGATCAGTTAGTTTTAAAAAGCTTAGTCCTGTGGATCTTCCTAACATCTGCCTTAAGTGTTAATGGAATGAAAAGCACCTGGCTACTTCAAGGTAATGTAAGTACTCCAGGAAAAAAACTTAAGTGGGTCAGTGGCATTTGAGTCATAATTAAGAAATGTCGATGGATGCAGACATTTTTTGAGTGTTATGTATACGTATACCATTGTGCTGTGGTGCGATCTTAATTTTTCTTGTTTGTCATACCTCTGTTTACTGTACTATCATTTATATGTTTTCTATCATTTGCAGGAATTTTAGTTTTTCCTTTCCTGTGTCATCCCTCTCTTGGTAAGTTTCTTGATTTTTTTTTTTTTCTCTCCTGTCTTCAAGTGTTCCTCACTCTAAAACAGAAACCACGGGATAGCAAAATCAAGAACTGTTTAGTAGGTTGCAACTGGTGTTAGGACAGGTTCTCAAGAAGTTGTATTTAGTAGTCAGACATCCAAATTAGGATGAATCTTTTCAAAGACTGATCATGTCATTAAGAGTATTAAGAGAAAGAATAATTATGAAAGCAGAAAGGTAATATTTGCAATACACTTTAAAACGTCCATTAGAATTAAGCATGTGTTCTGTTCATATTCAGAGAAACATTTCAGTTGCTGGCTTTAGCTGTTTTGTGAACAAGCCACTTAATTTTTGCTAAAGCTACAGGTCTGGTCCAAAGAGGATTTTAATACGTTTGAAGAAGATATATGGGGGGTTTAGGGCATTGCCTAAATTTCTTCAATGTGGTTTTTGGTTCTCCCAGATACAGAAGCTCTGTTCAAATGCAGAATGGTGCTTAGGACTGCTGCTTCTCACACTATATGCTCTACTGCTTGGAAAGGTGTTTCTGTTTGTATTTTTTACTCTTGGTGTATGAATCTCACTTAATCCCTGCATATATCTTTGTAGTTTGCTAGCTTAGTCAGTCTCCTTTGATATCACTTTATTTTCTTGTCAGAGCTTGTAATCTAACATATAGATGTGCTCCAGTAACTGGAGTCTGTACTTTCCCTAAGTCTGATGGAGAATCCTGACAGTTTTCTTCTCTTTGTTGGGTTTTGATTCATATTACAAACTGGTCCCAAATTAGAAGTTTCATGGTACTTCAAAAACATATCTCTGGCTGACCTCTCATTTCTTTAATAAATGCTTCAGAAAAATTCTCCCTTGGGTTTCTTATATGAATCTAGTAAATTTCAAGAGCAGCTTTCCTTAAAACATGATACTCTGCAAATAATTACCCCATTCTTCCTCATGAGCAATTGAAGTTGAATGCTTCAGATTGTACAGTTTTACATCAAAAACAACAAAAAAACCCAACTATTCTTTTGATCCTTGGGGCATTTTTTTTGGGGGCGGTTGCATGATTTCAGTGTTTTTTCTTGTTGTTTTATTAGTCTGATACCTGTATGAAGGTGAAGGGAACTAGAGTTTTTTTTAATCTCTCCTGTTGTAATAACTTCTAGGAGAATTCTGATTAGATTGGGTTCCTAAACCCTGAACTACTGTCTTCTCATCCCTCCCCCCTTTTCTAACTTTTTTCCTCCCCTGTTACAGTACATATCCTTCATATACTTGTGTTCCTTCCTGTTCTTTATCACCAAAGAGAACTTTTTTTGAATGAACTGATGAGAGAGATGTTTGGCAGGTTTCTGGGGGTGGGAAAGGGGAGGTGGCTTCTTTGTTTGCTCATCTGTTGTTCTAAACTCCTGAGGGGTTAGGAGGGAAACACATCTTAGGCTGTTAGCTTTACCTCTGCAAATTATTTCACCTGTCTCACTACAACATGCTGAAATATGGAGTACCTAGAATTAGCTCAGTGTAGGTGTTCCTTCATTAGGGATCTGCTAGCTTAGCGATTATAGTATTCTTCCAAATATGAAATACTGAAGGACACTGAAATTTACTCTGATTCAAATCCTCAGTTTTAACCAAGAGCTTCTATTTCTTGTATTTCTTCAAATAGGTGAATAAAGAGGCTGTGGAGGTTTGGGGTTTTGTTGTTGGAGGGTTTTAGGTTTTTTTTTTTTTGATCTCTTGCCCTTTCACATCTTGGGCATGGTTGTATATTTAAATAGTCCATGGAAAAATAGAGCAAATTCAGCAGGAAATAAGAGGAAAAACCAAACAAACATGAAGATAACCTTTCATTTAAGGCAACCAGAACAATTTCCTGGGAAGTGGAAGATGTGGCATAGGATGCAGATGAACTGTTCTCAAGTTCAACCACAGGGACCATGGGCATTAAACTAATTTTGTGAAGCTGTACCAGTTTCTTTGTATGCTGCTACAAATGACTGGATAACAAATCATTATTTTTTACTTGAGAACATACTCTGCTCCCCTGCACCCCCTGAGGTGGGAGAACTTTAAAAATCATCCCCACCTAATGTGAGTGGACTTTACTCTCGCACAGAGCCACGTAGCTCTGCTTTGACTCGTGTGTGTGTGTGTGTGTGTGTGTGCGCGCGCGTGTGCACACACATGAATGTGATGGAGGGAAGTAAGTGAAAGATCCTTTCTATTTCACTTAGTACTTGATCCCTTGATTGGGCCTAATAAGTCACACAGGTTAATTTAGTTGTATTACCTAGAACTTACTTCCCAATGGAGAAGAATTTTTCTTCAGTGGGCCTAAGCTGGTAGTAATGATAGAGAAGATGTATTCCCAGCATGGGCTTTAAAGTTAATGTGTTATTAAATGTGACAGCAGTCTTATTGGGGAGGATATGTGCCCCATTTGCTTTGTAAAAAGGCTAGCAAAGAAAATGAATAAGGAATGGTGGAGTTTTATGCTCTGTGTCAGAGACAAAGGAATAGAAGAAAATTCTGACTCAAGACAACAGAGATGCAAGGAAGTAGCATGTTGCTGTGCACTCAGACTACTAGCTTTGAAATGCACCTCTTGCAGAGGGAAGGCAACTGTGCAGAGGCTTTTCTGATGTCCTTTGAGAGACTGTGTACCACACTGGCTATAAGAATACCCACAGGTTTTTTTCCCCCTAATTTTCCAACTAAAGGAAGAGAGCCTGATAATCTGTTCACAGCAGATGCTACATGTTATAAACAATTCATGGATCCTGCACCTGTAGGTGTCAAATTTTGCTAAACTGTAAGATCTGAGATTTCAGAGTCTCCAGAAGTGATGCCTCTTGTGGTGGGTTCACCCTGGCTGGATGCCAGGTGCCCACCCAAGCTGCTGGATTGCTGCCCTCCTCCGCTGGATAGGGAGAGAAAATATAATGAAAGGCTTGTGGGTCAAGAAAAGGACAGGGCACTTGCCAATTACTGTCATGGGTGAAACAGACTCAACTTAGGGAAAAATTAATTTAAATTTTTACCAATCAAATCAGAGTAGGGTAATAAAACTAAATCTTAAACCACCTTCCCCCCACCCCTCCCTTCTTTGTGGGCTCAACTTCACTCTTGAATTCTCCACCTCTTCCACCTGCACCCCTCACCAGCAGCACAGGGGGACAGGGAATGGGGGTTGGGGTCAGTTCATCATACCTTGTCTCTGCTGCTCCTTCCTCCTCAGGGGGAGAACTACTCACTCATCCCCTGCTCCAGCGTAGGCTCCCTCCCACAGGATACAGTCCCCCACAAACTGGTCTGGCATGGGTCCCTCCCATGGGAGACAGTCCTTCACGAACTGCTCCAGCGTCGGTCCCTTCCACGGGGCTGCAGTCCTTCAGGCACAGACTGCTCCAGCATGAGTCCCCTGCGGGGTCACAAGTCCTGTCAGCAAACCTGCTCCAGTGTGGGCTTCCCATGGGGTCACAGCCTCCTTCAGGCACCCACTTTGTCTGGTGTGAGGTCTTCCCTGGGCTGCAGGTGGAGATCTGCTCCACTGTGGACCTCCCTGGGCTGCAGCGGGACAGCCTGCCTCACCATGGTCTTCCCCACGGGCTGCAGGGGAATCTCTTCTCTGGCACCTGGAGCATCTCCTCCCCCTGCTTCTTCACTGACCTGGGGGTCTGCAGGGCTGTTTCTCTTACATGTTGTCACTCCTCTCTCCAGCTGCAGTTTCTGTTGTGCAGGTTCTTTTTCCCCTTCTTAAATCTGTTCTCCTACAGGCACTACCACTGTCACTGATGGGCTTGGCCTTGGCCAGCAGCAGGTCCGACTTGAAGCCGACTGGTATTGGCTCTGTCAGACATGGGGGAAGCTTCTAGCAGCTTCTCACAGAAGCCACCCCTGTAGCCCACCCCCCACCCAGCTACCAAAACTTTGCCACACAAACCCAACAGACCTCTATATAAATCATGCTAAATCTTTAAGAAAAAGCAAATAGGAAAGAAGGTAAAACATACAACAGCAATAAGGCCTAGATTAATCTATAGCAGATGGTGATTTGAGGGAAATGCTTCAAAACAAAGCCTTCAAAACTGTTACAGGCATAGCATCTGATGCTTCTAAATACGGGTGAGCAAAGGCACTTGTAGCACAAGAATTTGGGGGAGAAAAGAAGGGAGTTAAATGGACTCCTAATTCTGAGTTAGAGGAATGGGAGCGGAAGGGAGAGCAAGGATTAAGGAAGCTGGTTGGTTAAGATCCTTTCCCTGTCTTATCAGGTCAGTCATAAGCCTCCAGAACAAAGACCCAATTCCCAATGTACTCTAAGCATGTTACTAAACTGTGTGAGAGACTGCTGTATCTCATAGTAGAACTGAATAAAATTCACACCTTCAGACGCAGAGTCTAGTGTGGGAAGCAGCAGAGATGGAGAATGTCCCACAAATAATGGCCAACTAGGCTTTGTCCAAATGCTTTGAAAGATGCAAAAATCTAAGTAGCATAATACATTGTGGGTTGCATGCTTGCTTCTTGGCTTAACTGTTTACTATATGCTCCTAGAAATATCAGGAACAGTGCTTGTTCTTGGGACCAGTTGAAATGGGAAGTTGCTTTTGCCTGCCTTACTGATACATACTAGTAAGAAAATAATCTGTCAAGTGACTAATGTAGTAGTTCTTAGTAACTGTAAGTCTGCAGGGCTGGAGGGAACCACAGGGAATATTGTGGCTAGTGCAGCAACAGGTATATGCATAGACCTCAGAGTTCAGTAAATGCAATGTGATGATTCATGTGTAGAAAGTCTCTGTGTGTTTGAACTTTTAGCTGAGAAAGTTCACTTAGCTATTAATTTAGCTGTACCTTGGGACTCTGCAATTTAAAAACAATACAAAGCCTGAAATGGCTTAATTTAATTCACAGTTGCTCAAGAAAGCTGTTTTAAGTAACTTACAGTTAATAAAAATATGTCCATGGATAACTGGGGGGGAGGGGGGTAAGCAGTTGGACCCTAGACTGCTTTTTGTTTTGATCACAGTACCATCCCTTCAGTTTCCTAGCTAGCCTTCCAAAGCTTTCATTGACAACACGATTGTCCTAAATAATTCCCTGGCATCTTGCTCTGAGTCTGGAATTTGAATTTAAAATTGACCTGGTTTATCCATTTGAGAAGTCTCAGTAATGTGATTTCAGTCTTGTGTGAAAACACAGTAGAGATGGAAATATAATCTCATCCCATTTTTCTTTTTGGGATACACAACATTATTGCTTGCAGATTAGCATATTTGAACTGCTAGGGGTTTTTTTGCTGCCAAGCCAACTTAGTTTCCAATAGAGTTCAGGTGTTCCATGCCGTGTAAAGGATGCAAGACTTTTAGTTCTCATGTATATTGCGCCATTTCTGGCAGAAGACTCGTCTTGATGACCCAAGTGGATTTTTCCAGTCCTGTGTTTCTATGGTAGGACTTTTCAATGGGATTGCATCCTAGTCTGTATTTTATTTCTTCATCTCCTATGTGACAATCCAATAAACAGTATTCCATATGTTACATTGGAGAGGACTTGAGATTTCCAAGTTTCAGTCCAAGGTCTGGTTTCAGAGCTTACTGGCATATGTAGATTTGCATGTCAAACCACACATCATCTTCCTTTTAACCTGTAGAGTATTTTTAAAGCAATAATATCTTATAAAGCATTGCTAATATGTCATCTTTGTGGGTTTCTAACACTTTTTTTGGTTCTTTGAATTTTTTTCCACTTCATTCACACACTATAGTGCTGGTGGTTAAAGTGTTCTGGGTATCGTTTCTTGCTTTTCAGGGTGATTGCAGATTATGCCCTGGTAATATTTCTTCAACTGTGTTTGTCTTTGTGTTATGCATAGCTGGTTTAGACAAATATAGGTAGAAAAAGTCTGAATTTCTATACAAGGGGAAATCTGGTGGAATATGGTTAAATAATTAATTGCTACAATCTTTAAAGGAAAAAGTTACTCATGAATACCGCATTTACTTGAATGTGTACCTATTTTTATTTATTCTAATGCCAGTCACATCACCATGGCAGAATTAAGTGTTGGGGTTTTTTTTGTTTTTGTTGATCTCTCCACCTAAAAGAAGTCATTATCTTAAGTTAAGTGCTGATACATATGATTCAGCATTATAAAATGCTGGAGCTGGAAGCATTTGCACACCTTTTTTTTGGTGTGTACTAAGTGAGTTTTAAAGAAAGCATATAAAGAAGACAACAGAGTTTGGCTAAGGTAGAATTAAAGTAAACATTAGTGCAATAGAAAGTATAAAGACAAGAGTGGGTGAAGGGGTGCACAGAAGGGCCTTTTGGTTAGCAAGCTCTTTGGGATTTGTGACAGCTGGCATAAAAAAATAAAGTGGGGGTTTTTTTGTTTGTTTGTTTTCCTTTAACATGTCTCTACAATTAAGACTGGGAAAACTTGCCTTGCAAAAAAGAAGACAAAGCAAATAAATTTGGAGAGTTGGATTTTTTTCTTTAAATAAAATTATTTTTATTTTTTAAATATATGCACTTTGTTTCCCTTCATTTGTGCTGTATATAGAAACTAAAAATGAGTAAGCATAAGTTGGTGTCGCTATTTGACCTGGAAAACAATTGGATAGGGAGGAACAAGCATCTCCATTGTAGCAATGGAGAAGAAGGCCTTGTCTCTAATACGGAGGCAGCATAGTGCTTGTCCAGTGCTTTTTATCATTAAGGAACTCTTTATGATAGAAAAGCACAGGACAAGAATTATATTTTAAAGCTTTGTGGTTTTGGTGTTGTCCTGCCCCAATAATAACGAAGTCTGAAAATAAACGCTGACAACTTAAAATAAAGACAGATGTACATTACGGAGTAGAGAATGCTAAAATAGACCTTAGCTTTGTTGGAACTAAGTGATGAAAAACGGTGTCTTTAATCATATTAACAGCCTCACAACATGTCTTGACAGTGACAGAAGCTTAGTGACCAGGAGATTATTTTTTTTCCCTCACATTATTACTGGTTTAAGTCCTATTTGTGGAGAAAATGTGATGGTAAGAGCAAGCTGCTTCAGGTGAACAAAGAACTCTAACATCACCTCATTGTAGTAAATCACAAGTTTTATTGCAGAAGTACTGAGTTCTGTGGTTCATAACTCCCTGGCTGCAATCTGACATGTAAACTGTCTAGTTTACATATTTTGGAGTTGTCTTATTCCAGACTCCCTGCTTGCTTGTGAAGAAATCACTATATTAGTTTGTACCATATTTTGAAAGCTTAAAAAAGCAAGGCCTGGAAATACAATTGAAAAGTGTAAGGGTTAGGTTATGAAATCATGGAACTTTCTCCTTTATGTCCAGTCATGCCGGATATGGGAACTTTTGAATTACCTGGTGGAAATTCTTGTTCTGCTGTGTTGAAACTCAGGTTTGTACAATGCTGATCCATATGAGCAGTGATAGTGAACAAGACAGACTGCCAGACTCTGATTCTGGATGACTTCTGAACAATTTGTTCTGCTAAACCTTATTTATAAAGGTGCCAAGTGAATGAACACAACTGCTGAAAACCCCACCTTAAAGTAAAAGGGAGAGGCTGACTGGCAAAGTGCTTTGTTCTGTAAGAGCAAGCATATGTTAACAAACAGGAAAAGAGGTGAGTATTGTCAGAAGACACATTCTGGTTGCAAAGCACTTAATAGTAGCTTTCAGTTGACTGAGTTTGTTTTGATGGTATAATAAATCCATTTTTCAAACATGTACTCCTAGGTCAAAAACTCTGCAGCTACATAAAGCAAAGGGCTAATCTCACGCAAACATAGTCTCCACACCTATGCTACCACTTTAAAAAAACACAACAAACAAAACCAAAAAGACCCTAACCAAGAAAATTTGAACTTGTAATAATTTTATGCTAACTATGGAATATAGTCAATATCAGATCTAGCATAAGGCTGGTCCAGATGAAATGTGTACTCCTGAATGTTCTTACATGGCACAGTACTGGTATTATTGCTCAGAATCCATCTCAGAGAAAGAATGTGAAATATGAGCACCACAGTTATGTTAAAAAAAGGGGGTGGGCAGGGGAAGAAAAGGTGGCTTCCTCTGAGGGCCAAACAAGAAGTGAAAATATGGCTGTGAATGAGGACTGAACATCCAGCTCCCAATTGGTGCCATTAGCAGCCTCCCAAGTTGGAGACTACTTTGTATTTTGAGTGAAGAGAAAGAGAGCTTGGAGGTGGACTATAAGAAGGTCTGGAGTTATTCTTGCTTGGCAAATCCTAGTTACATTGCCACACACTATTGCTTGTCACAGGCTGAAGCTTATGGAAGGTGGACTCTGCACTGTGGACTGGAATATCAGGAAGGTTCCCCCCAAAAGCAAAAATACTTGAGATAAAAAGAGATGTGGAGTAGCAGTTGCAGCTTGCAGAGAATAATGCTCACCACACTGTGTGTGGCTCTGTACAACACAAGCCCAGACAGATTCTGAAGTCTGGAGCAATATGCAAGAATTGCAATAAATTGCATCATATTCGTAAGTTTGCCAGCACTTAGCTTTTATGACAGGCGCATTAAGATGGCTACAACAGCATTAGTGCAAAATAATTTTGAAATGCGACAGACAATGTCATACCAGAAGATAGCTCACTTGTCAGGCAGTGTGTGTTTGGTGAAGGAAAAATTACTATTTGGATATAAAGTAGCAGCTTACAACAAAATACAAAAATGAGCTAAAAGGTAGTTTTTTGGTTTCTTTTTTTTTTTCTTCTGGTTCTTGCCTGTAGGAATGATTTCAGGTAATCACTAAAAGAGGACCTAGAAAGACATTACACTGATTCTTAGATGGAATGCAATTGGGTGGTGGTTAGCACCATAAGACATGGTGCTTGTTTTGTTGTGGCTCCTTTTATCACTGCTGGATTATTATTTTCTTCTTTTTTTTCCCTTTTTTCCCCACCCACTACCATATAAGAATTATAACTGAAAGCTTTTTATGCACTTAGTATTTAAAATACTTCTTGGATGGCCTCTGGTGCCTCTAATTGCATTTAGAAAGTAGCTTTTTCTTCAGTGATGGCACTAATTTGAATGTCTTTCTGCTACCTGGACAGCTACCTCTGAGAAAACCTGTGTGAATTTACTGGTTTTGATATTCCCAGTTCTCTGTAAAAAACAAAGTACCTGAAATTTGGCTTGAATGCTTTAAGCATTGGTGGGCAATATACAAGCTTAAGATGACAGTTGCATAGTTCTCTTACATTTGCTGTTACGAGGAAAGAAATTGTTTGCAAAAATATTTATCTGTATTCAGAATCAGCAGAATCCCAGGCTTTATTTGGGCCCTCTTTTGGAGGGGAGAAGAGAAAAAGAAGAAAATACGACAGCACGCACCTTCTTTGGATGACTGTTTTCTGCCGACTGCAATCCAAGCCACATTTGGCATGCAGATTTTTTAAATTTTTTTAGTAACACGTACTGTGGTCTGTACACCTGAAGTTTTCAGCTGCGTAAAGGAGTAGCGAAGTGCAGCAAAACTGCCAGGCTACAATTCCAAGAGATAAAAAGTAAAAACGTAAGAGATATAAAGATAAGAAAGTAATCTGGGTGAAAGGAGGTAACGCAACAAGATGCACCGTGAGACTGCCTACCGCCATGCCCTCCTTATCCTCTAAAAGCAGGTAAGGGTTATCTGGGAGCCAGTCGCGGCAACTCGACGAAGCCTCGGCCTACGGTGGCAACTGGATTTAGCGAACTCCGTCGCCGGCCCCGCCCCCCTGCCCGCCAGCCCCGCGCCGCAGGTGCGGCCACTCGCTCGGCCCCGGATTTCC
>JANZLQ010000008.1:15510369-15525731 GCA_026212715.1 Elanus axillaris
CCCTGCCGCTAGCTTGGCCGGTGTTACCGTGCAGATGGCGCTGCCACCTCCCTTTCCCGGGGGGAGGGAGGGAGGGGAGTTAGTTACCTGTGCTCGCTGCCCTCCCCCAGCGCGGAGGCCGGCGGCTCCGTCACGCCCTTGTGGTGGAGGGTAGCGATGTAAAGCCCCGCTCCGCCCGTCCTTCCTCGGCCGCCTGGGGGGGGGGGGATACGTGAGCGTTTCCTCACGGTGTCCATGTTGAGACCTCGGGCGAGACCTCTCTCCGGCCGGGGCCTGTCGCGCCACTGAAGCGGGCTGAACGCCGTGGTCTCACCGAGACACGTCGCTGCTTGCTGCGCAGGGCGCCCGCCGATCCCGCTGGCGGGGTCGCCCGAGCCAGGCACCTTGGTTGGTGCTTTGCCGTGCGCCGGAGTGGCCTTGAGCCTGCCCTGCCTTAATTTTCCTCCTCTTTTGGGTAATCTCTTCCCCTGCCGCCTTGTAGGCAGCCTCGCTGTCTGGAGGGAGGCTGCGTCCCAGGCAGCGCTTTTCCGGGGGGTTGAGGGAGGTGTGCCGCCCCCACCCGCGCCCTGTGTGTCCGTGTACGTGTCCGTGTGCGTCGTCCGTCCCCCCACCCGCGGTGGACGGCGCCCCTCGGGGCTCTCTTTCTCGCCGGCAGCTGCCGGTCCTGCCGGCCGGCTCTCGGGCTCCGTCCCCGGGCCGCAGCAGGGTGCCTGTTGCTCCTGCCGTTTTCCGCCCGGGCTGCCTCGCCCGCCCGCCCCTCAACCTGGGCGCGCACCGTCCGTCTGACAGGCGGGGCGGGGCGGGCCTGGCCTGGCCTCGCGCGTGGCCACCGCGGCCGTTACCCCGCGGCCCCTCCTGCCGGCGGCGGCCGAGCGGCGGGGACGGGGAGCCCGGCCGGAGCCCCGGCCTGGCGGCCGTGCCGTGTGAGGGGGGCGAGGGGCGGGCTGCCCCGCGGTGCCCGGGCGCTCCCCATTGTTTCCCGCCGGAGGTCGCTGAGGATGCGGATGAGACGAAACCCGCACCTTCCTGTGTTCTCTCTCAGCCTCTGCTGGCCTTAAGCTGTGATGTGGGTGGCCTGGTCCTGAGGAGAGCTTTGAGTCACCGTTGTTTGAAGTTTGTAAACGGTTGTAAAGCACTAGGTGGTTGGCTGCTTCGTTTTGGGGTGGGTTTTTTTGGTTTTGTTTTTTCCAGTCTGACTGGAACAGTAGGCCTTATTTATCTCCCCACACAGAAGGGCTGTGTTTAGGAGTGGAATTAACATAAGAAACTAAAAGAATAACATAAAATTCCCAATGTGCTTATGGCAAGTGCTGGAAACGTGGACTGTTAACATTGGCTTTTGACATCTTTGCCATGACTGAGTTCTTGTCAGAGTGTGTGACAGGGAAACTATAATTCTTTTTTTCCCTATGTAGACCTGTGAGTGTTTCATACCCCGTATATTCCTTAGTCCAGTGCTCATGCTTTTCCCTTTAAATCTTCTCTTCCTTTTGTTGAGCTCTGTCTCATTTAGTCCTGGGACTGCAGGTGCAAAGTGCAAGGAAACTACTAAATGTAAGGAAATCAGCTGTGCGATTGCTCCATGGTGCTCAGATATTTGTTTGAATTTTGCCTTAACATGTCTGTGTTTTTTTTTAAAGTTGTAGTTCTGAATTCATTCTGTCCTCTGTGATTTTTGGTTTCAGGATAGTTCAACTGGTATCTCCTCTACTTACAACTGTAGAAAATACTAGCTTTTGGTGGTTGTAAATGTTAATGTTTCCTTTAACTGATGTTTTAAAAATAATTATTTTTAACTCCAAGAGACCATGGATTGCATTCTTTTGGTTTCTATTTCTTATTAGCAGATTCTTATGAGAATGCCAGTTAAAAGAAACAGTGACATTTGCAGTTACTGTATATCTTTCTTTCTTTTTGAAGGCTAGATTTAGTCATGTATCTTGCCAGCATTGTGTCATCTTAGAGCAAATCAGAAAGCCAGACTTATCCTACAGAGTAAACAGGTAATGTTATTGGTAAGTAAATGACAGGTAGTTAATACTGGTGAATACAGCAAATGTCTACTGTAGGACTTTTGAGAGGAGGAGTATTTAATAATCAGCTAGTTGCTTGCTACCTCTTGGTTACTGGCCCCCAGCATCTCATGTATCAGACTGGTGGCAGCCAAGGTACTGCTCATGATCTCCACCCTTTCTCCATATTAGCATCAAAATACTGCAATTTAAGATTCGAGAACTTCAGCCACCAGGGAGTCTTAAACAGGCAAAAATGGTAAAAAAATTGCAAACGTTTTCTAAAGAGGTGCTTTAAAGTGATTTGTTTCTACAGTAGATAACAGTGCCAGAAAAATTAATTGGAGGTTAAGATAATTTTATAACAAGAGTCTTAACTTGATTTTTATCTATGTGGAAAATCTAAAGCCTCTTAATCTGTCAGTAAGAGTGTTTGTGACCAGAAAAATATCTTGAAGTGTCTTAAAAAAACCTAAACAAATTGGCTTATGAACATTAATAAAATTCTTCCTCTGCTCCAAGAAGACTAATTTGAAGAATGATAGTACAACCTACTTGCAATATGTTGACATAGAATTGTTGCTTCAAGTCTGCAAAACTATACTTCATGTGGCGTGACCAACGCCAGCCTCAGTGAGTGGTTTTATTCCAAACTTGACTTTAATGCTTATGAAGAACTAGCAAGCAGTATGAAAATGCTTGTGTGTAGATAAGGAAATCAAACATTGTGGAGATTATCTGAAAGTCACAAGTTTAATATCACATTTGCAAGGTGTTTTTGCTGGCTGTCATCTGAAAGTGGTGAATATCGTGTGTCGAGTAGGATGCGGTAACTGGCTGTGAAACAGAGTTAGTAGTGCTTTGCATTTCCTGATGTGATACTGGCTGCGGTGTCATGAACACTTCAGACTCCAAAGGAGACGACGGTTCGGTTGGTGTGCTTCTTCCCCCTGCCATGTTGACATAATTATTTATATAGTCTCTTGCAGTAACAGATTATAGACTCGCTCTAGGTTAAAATTAACTTGGCAAAAATGGTTTGTTGTAATCCAGACTAATTCCCTGGTCTGGCTCACCTTGTGATTGTGCTTGTGACAGCATGAGGTGAAGGGGTTGCGCAAAGATCTATGTACATAGAGGTTGGAGCAGAGAAACTGCTGTTTTTGACACCAGTGCCAGCCTAATAATTTTATGAAAGGAAACGCAAAGAAGAATCTAATCCTGCAATTTAAGATACAGTCATCTTTGCTCAGATAACAAAGTTAAGAATCTGTTACAGTGTTATTAGCAGTGGGAAATTTGCTTATCAAGTCAAGATTCGTTTGGAAGATAAATCTACTACTCTGTGTGCCTAGTCTTTGCTTTGTGGCTACTGAAATATATGAAAATGACGAGTAATGGCATAATGGCTAGTGTAGCCATAAAAATTTGTATAACACTAATAGAAAGTATGAGCCTCTTCAGAGGGCAAGTAAAACTTCATGTTGTTGGAGTGTTCTCTCATATGCTGGGTTCTGTGTAGATGAAACTGTCTGCTCTCTGTTACTGATTTAAGGTATTAACTGCTTTCAGTCCTGAAGCTTTGTATTTGCAAAGTAAGGTATTTCTGATTTTCACATTTTTTCTGTCTTCAGAGGTACGGTTTTTCTGTTGTGTAACTTAATCCTAACAACAAACATCCCTGCCCAGCTGAATTGCTACTATTATCTCTTGTGCATCTCACGGTTTTCCCTGAACTGTCAGTAACTTTTCTTTTACCTATGTATGTACTACCAGAACCATCAGGCTCAGTGTGTTCTTTGGCTTTGTCAAATATGGATAAATTTGTAATGGCTTTAGTGTGGCCTGTTTTGTAAGGAAAATGTTCACTACAGAATTTTGACGAACTCGAAATTTTAATATTACACTGACAATATACTCTAAAAATGGCATGAACTTCATACTCATGACAAAGTGGTTTTCATCTGTTTTACAGCTTATCAAGTGATCTTTTTAGTAAAGACCATCATATCTTTTTTTATCTATAGGTTTTCAACTCACCAACTGTAAAAGTAACATCATGCAGATCCAAGAATCATTTCTGAATAGGTTCTTTGGTTCCATTTGCACTTTAAATTACTTGTGAGGACTGTGTCTGGATTTCTGTAGTAACATTAGATATCAGAGATGCAGCAGTATTTATTAAATAATCAATATTGAAAATTTGTTATGCTCCGTACCAAAGGCAGCTTCCTACTGAGATTGTCAGGTGCTTAATTTGTTCTCTTCATAGAGTTCAGTAGAAACATTCTATCAATTAGTTTAAAAACATTAACCATTTGAAAATACAAGTGCCTTTGGGGGCTTACCTTTTTTGTCCATTACTTTGTTGCTAAAGTTGCCTCTTCTAACTTAGATCTTTTGGAGTAAAAAAGCTTCTATTTATATTGTGGGTCCAAAATCCACAAAGAAATCTAATGTTGTGAAGTGGCTTGATTGAGATCAAGGAGAATTTCAGTGATGACTGGAATGAAAGATTTCTGCCATTAAGAAAAATCAGATGGCTGAAGAAGAGGCAGCCAACTTTCTCTCATTTTACAGTGATTTTTTTTCTATTGGATAATAAAAGAAATTTTTGGAAGTAGGCCAGCTCATCCACACTCATAGTTGTAAATTATACATCCTCTGGAGAAAATTGATCATTAGGTTAGTCTTTAGGCTTCTTGAAGTTGACATAAAGTCTTTCCTTATGCTTCTTATGCTCAGTACTGCAATGTTTATTTGGCCCTGGGATGTTTCAAGTATACATTTCAAAATTTATTGGAGAAATGCTACTGAAGCATTTTACCTTTGCACTGCCAAGTTACTAAAGAATTTGTAGAAACCATGTTTAGTAAATTTAGATATGTGAAATTTGTGTTTGATTGTTGGTACACCAGAAAGCATTAACTTCTGATCTAAAGCCTTTACAAAAGCTGTAAGCTGTTTTGTGTTTGGGACTTGATGCTTTTTAAAAATGAAATTATAATTGCAGATAGTTTGAAAGCATTAATTTGATTGAGAAAATGAATGCTATATGCATAAAGACTAACAAAATGATAGCGGTGTTTCTTGTGAAGTATTGTGCATTATGTATTACATTTTCCTGCTTATCCCTGTGAAAAGGTTTGCTCTGTAGGTCCTTTCCAACTGAAATATTCTATTATATTTTTCAATTCTTATGTTTTGTAAATGTCATTTAAAAAAAAATTAAGTAAACCCTTATGTAAACTTGAAACTTTATTTCATTGGAAAATTGATGTGCTGTTGAGTCTTACATTAAGCTAACCTGTGCATTAGAAAAGCTGATGAAAGTTGCTGTTGCTGTCTGCTGTAGGCTTTAGCTGCAGTATAGTAATGTTTTAATACTGTATTGTGCTGTTGGTTAATAGGGATCAGCTGATGACTAAACCAGTGTACTTTTACTTAACTCCTTTACCTTATATTCTGATAAGGAAAACAGTTTTACATAATAGTTCTTTTAAAAATCTGTAGTAGTTGCTTAGTCTAACAAAGATTGTATTTGTGTAGTGTTAGCATAGAAAACATAGAAGCTGGAAAGAAGCTAATAATATGTTAAGAGGCTTAAGATGTTTATTTGTGTGCATATACATAAAAATAACATCATAATTTATATAAACGATTTGAAAAATTAAAAAAAACTAGAATCCACGAGAATATTCAGGTTTTATGGGCTGATAGAAATGCATTTCCTTTCACAAAAATAGAGGCTGAAGCAGCTGCAGAAGCTTAGTGATGCCAAAAGACACCTTTGGCTTTTGTAGTCATGCATCCTTCTGCTCCTTCATTTAGAAGTAAAGTGTGTACTTTGGAGACGAATTATTGCATGTGGCAGAATCACATTGTGTAATTTTTTTTTTCCCTGCTGTTGTTTGTCTTGGATTACAAAATAGTACTATGTGGAACCTTTTGCTCTTCAGTTAAAAGTTCAGTTATAGGTGAAACTAGAATTGCACAGAAGTTATAAAAAGCTGTTAAGCTATTTTTTTTAGCTATGGGAGTGTGTTAAGTAGCAGCAGCTATGGTGTTTGTACTGTTAAATAGTGACATTCTGAATGTTCATCAGTGGAGAAGATTGACATGTTCTCCACATAATCAATTTGTTGCTGAAACATTTGTGTTGGGTACCTAACTATTTAGCTGTAATGTTTTGGTCATTATTGGTTAGGCCTTTCTAGCATTCATATGGTAATTGTCTCAGGAAGTGTCTTTTTAATAAGGTAAATAATAAAGAGAGCAGATTATTGCCTCTTTTTCAATTCCTGTTACCCGGTCTTGGGTTTTGTTCTTGTAGATGCTTTTCAAGAGCAGGTAAAGCCTTATATCATTTTCCTTTATTGCTAGATTAATCCTTGATGTTTGATGATCTCTTGATGTTGTTGCCCCCTTTGAGGATCTTGGCTGCTCAGCCATGTTCCTAAATACCATATTTAATGCATTGTAAACTTTAAAAATAATTTATCCTTTCTGAGTGTCAGGTTGGGGATTACTGATGAGAATATTTGTGGGAATATGATTGTAGGTGTTGGTATCTATACAATGGCAAAGTTCTTAATAGTGGTAACACATCTGGTTCAAGTATTAGCATTATTATACTTTTAGTAATTAAATCTATATGAGGTCACTGCATGAATTTTGTGGGGTTTTTTTTCCCCCTGTGGATAATAAAGTCTCTTCCACTTTAAACTAGCAAACATTGCCTGAATATTCTGAAGTTCACAAGAATTTGGAATTGTAATATGCAAACATAAGTAAATGCAACTCCTAAGTGGGGCAGGAGAGAAATCAGCATATTAGATTTGCAATGATTGTGGTTTGTTCTGATTAATATTTTAACTTATTTCAGAATGGCTACAGCTGGCAATTTGAGAAATAATTAAAGTTATTTTTGCTTAACTGAAATTGGACTTTGCTTCTATTGTTTTAAAGGTGTATGAGTTCTGCTGGCAATTTTCATGTAAAGTCTGATTTCTGGTTCTCAGTAATTTTCAGACTTTCTGATCTATGTGTCCCTGGGATTCTTATATGTACTGATTAGAAACCATCTGTGTGTATGTTGTTTTTTTTTTCCCTTTTATGTTTTTGGTTTGTCGTGGGGTTTTTTGGATGGTTTTTTTTTGTTGTTTTTAAACTTAGAGGAAATGCCAGTTAAAGTTTCAGTTTGAATTACGCTATCTGTTCTGGCATGCTGATGGTCTGTTAGGTGGCAAATAGAAGCAGTTAAAGTTAGGCTGGAGCAATTTAAGAAGTTGCGATTCCTTACTGTCAGCTGTGTTAAATGTAGTAAATGTGCTTCCTGCATACTGAAAAACTTGATGTTAGCTTTGTGTTTCTGCTGTATTAACCATCAGTTGTGGGGGTTTGGTTTTGTTTTTCCTCCCATATTATGATCTTCCTCCCAGGCAAAATATTTTGAAGGTGTTTCTTTAGTAAATTCTTCTCCTGGTGTGTGACTATGTGTGTTTCACCAAACCCATAATTTAAAGACTATTTATGTCTTTATAGAAAGCACATATGGCATATCAGTAATATAGTCTTTGGTACCGAAGTACTTCATGCAAACTGTTTTCCATGTCTTCAGTTTACTTTGGAAACTTGATATCTTGCAGAATCTCTCTAAATACATAGTTGTATGTTTGTCTTTTTCTTTCTTACCTTTCTTGCCATAAACTCTGCTTCACACTGAGGTGCTGGTTGAAATGGTTGTTTTATAATTAACTGAAGTTTTTATATTGTAAATATACTCTTTCACAGCTAAACTTTCCAAGTGGTCTTTCACAGCCAGTTTCTACCATTGTGCCCGTCCAAAGGATGAATACTAGCAATTGGCACATTGCTGTAAATGACTATATTAAGGTATATGGTTTCTGTACATTTAGATTTAATATTTCATATGTTATGAAGCATATTAATAAGCTTAATATGCTTTTTCTTAGTAGCCAGTATTTCATAGTAAATAGCATGTTATAGCTCACTCCTCCCTTCAGACTGATGAATGTGTTGATGGACTTAGTTTTTATTGTTGTAACTGAATGATACTTCTTTCTTTGCATCTAGTATGTCTATGACTACTTTGGCCTGAGAATACTGTGAGGATTTTTCTTTTTCTCTTGTTATTAATTTGATAAATCTAAATATATACCAGTTGTACACTTGGAAAAGAAACAAAAATTCAGCTTCCTTGTCACCACATAAAGCTGGAGCCCTGTGGTTAGATTAGTGCCATTCCTTCTTTTCATTTTCTTCCCTTGACTTTTGTTCCCAAGCATAGTTGTCTAAGGTAATGTTTTTTTGAACTGAGGTTTGTGAACTCTTAGAAAATACTTTATAGATTCTATGAAAGGGTGTTGTGGTTTTATCCCAGTAGGCAGCTAAGCACCACACAGCTGCTTGGTCACCCCTGCTGCCAGTGGGATGGGGGAGACAGCTGGAGGGGTAGAAGAGTGATAACTCATGGGTTGAGATAAAGACAGTTTAATAGGTAAAGCAAAAGCTGTGTGTACAAGCAAAGCGAAAAAAAAAAGGAAATAATTCACTACTTCCCGTTGGCAGGCCAGTGTTTAACCATCTCCAGGAAAGCAGGATGCCATCATGCATAATGGTTAGTTGGGAAGACAAGCCCCATACCTGTGAATGTCTTCCCTTTCCTCCTCCTTCCCCCAGGTTCATATGCTGAGCATGACGTCATATGGTCTGGGATATCCCTTTGGTCAGTTGGGGTAGGCTGTCCCCTCCCAACTTCTTGTGCACGCTCCCTCAGCTTACTCACTGGTGGAGTGGTATGAGAAGCAGAAAAGGCCTTGCTTGACTCTGTGTAAGCACTGCTCAGCAACAGCTAAAACATTGGTATGTCATCAACACTGTTTCCATCATAAATCCAATAGTGCATACAAGCACCATACAAGCTACTCTGAAGAAAATTTAAGTCTGTTCTAGCAAAAGCCAATACAAAGAGAAAGTAAGATAAGGTCAAAAAGTAGAAGCCTGGTGTTTGTAGTTTGAATTCATTAGAATGATCCAAACCGCTACTGAAAAAATTTGTTTGCAAATGAAAATAATTGGAAACCTCTTCTCTCTCTAACTTGTACTGCAGTGCCATAGTATTTAAATTATTTTGGTCATGATCTCTGTCAGTCTGGAAAAATGTCTAGCTAAGAGTTTTAACCTTAACAGGGTCAAACTCTGAACTCCTCATTTTACTTCTACAGTGTTCTCCTTGTTGCAGTTGATAACATCACTAATTTTTTTTTCTATTGCTGAGCCTTTAAGCTGACTGTCTTTATACAGATCTGCAGCCAGCCTTTTACATTACATTCAGATGAGCTTATTCTTAAAGAAATACCTTATTCTTTTGTGTTTATTATTTCAGCCTCTTCTTTCTTATTTTGTTTCTCCATGAATTATGTGTATTGTTACTTATGACTCTCCTCTTAACCTGATTTTGTCTTTCCTTTCCCACTAGCCAATGCATTATTCTAACAGATGTGCTCATACGTCTTCATTGTGCCTGTCTGTTTTCAGAGTAGTCATGTCTCTAATCCACTTCTCTTCGTTTGAAGAGAATCAATCAATTCTTTATCCCATTTTATTTCTAGAATATACAGTTATACAGGGTAGACCACTGACAGCTGTAAACTGGTGAGTTTTCAATTGTTTGCACTAGGTGGTTGCATCTTCTGCTATTCAGTGAAGACAGTGTAAAATTTATTTGGTTTAACTGCGATAGTAATCACTCTTAAGGATATTATACTGTCATTAACCACTGGTAATGTGCTTTTTCTTAACAAGTACAGTTCTTCCTAAACTTCATGGAGCATCTTCCCTAAATTAAAATTCTGCTGGTATGATTCTGTGTAAGAGTTTTGTATGCACTTTGGTTTTGGTGGTTGTGTTTAGATAGGAAAGTGGCCAAAGGTGTGGATATTGTCATCTTTGCTGTGGTTGAGTGACTTTTTTCATTAAAAAAAAAAAAGTCTTAAAAATGTTTGTTAAGGATAAGAGATAAAGAAAGAGTTTCCTCTGTACTGAAAAACTTGAGGTAGGATATTTTCTTTGCATGTGTTTTTACAGATCTAATTTCATAGATAACATTGCGGCAAATAAAGAAAAATCAGATAATTACAGAAAAGAAATTACATCTGTCAGTGGTTGTACCAAGAGACCATTCTCTGTGTGGACAACACTTTGTAGGGGTGCTTTTTTTGTGTGTTCTCTTTGTTTATATGAGATAGATTTATGCTGTTTCAGAAGTCTTTTCAGTTATAAAAGAGGAGATAATGTTTTTAACTTTTTCACTTTTGTCATGGTTAGATGAAAATCAGATCCATTTTACTTGTGTGGTTGGGTTTTAATTTCATTTATAGAACCTGCAGTATTTACATTTCGGACTGTACTGGAGAGGCCTTAGGATATTCCAGCAGCTGGAATAACCCCTTTCTTAAGCCTTCAGAATTTTGGTTTTAAAAAAAGAGAGAAAGCTAGTTGTTTAAAAAGTTAAAGTGATAGTAAAGATAATACAGATTGATGTCATAAGCTGGAAAAATAGTTCTGAGTTACGAAATTAAAGTCACGGTTAAAAAGATGTGCAATTTCAGCTCACCAACAGTGGCACATTAAAGTCCCAACTGAACAATCAAGTAGTAAGATGTTCTTTTTTTTTCCTGGAACAGAGTATGTAGAGAGGAGTTCCAGACCATAGCAATGGGGCTGTTAGTCTTTCCTATCTTCCAGGTGTTTAGTGTCTTAACTATACATAGCTCTGTATTCTTCCCAAGGCAGTGTTGTCTCAAATCCTTCAGTTTCCTTTTTGGTTTGGGTTTTCTTAACCTTTTCTTTTCAGGTGCCTTAGAAGCCCCATATAGCCTGTCCTGCTAGTCTGCCTCTGTTTTCCTCTAAGCCTGTCTTAATTGGATTGCAGTTGGTGTTCCTTACCCTGATTTATGGATTTAGGTGACAGGATTTTGATGATTTTTCCATTTGTAGATATACTGCTTAAGCCCTGACTTTCCTTTTATATTGACATGGATGAAAATTCATGTCAGAATGCTTGATTAATAATTCAAAGAAGATAGCACATAAGCTGGTAATGGTTTGGAGAGCATATACATGGCTGTTAGAATGACAGTTGAACTATTGCCCACTTTATTAAAAATCAAGAGTTCCTCAAGCATAGATCTTAGGCTTACTAAATGAAGATTATATCAATAATTATAAATATTTCAGGTCATCTGAGGATAATATTGTCATTGTTGACAATCAAAAAATACCAAGCTTTTATTATTTGGGGGAAAAAAGTTGATTGTGCTCTCTAGTGTTGTTTTGAGATCTGTCTATGAAGCTGAGCAGTTTTCCTATTTAGTGATTCTCACTGCTGAGTTCCTGAAAAAATCCATAGCCCTTGATGGAAAGTAATAGTACTCCCAGTAGTTTTCAGTAACAGTAGGTAATTACAGATATGTTCAGGGCAGGGAGAGCAGTGGATGTTACTTCAACTTGAGTAAGGCTTTTGATGCTGTCTCCCATAGTGTCCCCAAGCTGACAAAGTACGGGTTAGGTAAATGGACAGTGAAGTAGGTTGAGAACTTGCTGCATGACTGTGCCTAGAGGTTTGTGATCAGTGACACAAAGTCCAACTGGAGGCAAGTCATCAGTTGTGTACCCTGGGAGCTGATACTGAGGCCAATACTGTTTAGCATCTTCATTAATGACCTGGATGCTGGGGCAGAGTGCGCCCTCAGCAAGTTCACAGATGGCACAAAACTGAGAGGAGTTGCTCATATATCACATGGTTGTGTATCCATTCAGAGGTATCTGGACAGGCTGGAGAATTGGGCTGGGAGAAATTGCGTGAAGGTGCAACAAGGGGAAATGCAGGATCCTGTATTAGGGGAGGAATAAACCCAGTGGAGCTGACCAGCTGGAAGATATCTCTGTGGAGATTGGTGTGTACTGGTGGACAGCGATCTGACTGTGTGCCAGTGATGTACTGCCATGTCAAAGAAGGCAGGCAGCCTCCTGGGCTGGGTTAGGAATAGTGTTGCCAGCAGGTTGAAGGAGGTGCTCTCTGCTCCACACTGGTGAGGCTTGGCCATGCAGCCAGTTTTTTACGCAGTGAAGAGTACGCTTGCCCAAGCCATGAGCAGCCAGTTTCTCCAGGAGAATGATGTGGGAAATGGTGCCAAAGGCTTTACTAAAGTCCAGGTAAACAATATCCATAGCCTTTCCCTCATCCACTAAGTAGATCACCTTGTCACAGAAGATCAGGTTAGGCAAGCAGGACCTGCTTTTCATAAACCCATGCTGACTCGGCCTGATCACCTGATTGTCCTGTACGTGCCACATGATGGCACTCAAGATGATCTGCTTCATAACCTTCCCCATCACCAAGGTCAGACTGACAGGCCTGTAGTTCTCCAGATCCTCCTTCTGGCTTTCTTGTAGATGGGCATCACGTTTGCTAACCTCCAGTCAACTGGGACCTCCCTGGTTAGCCAGGACTGCTGATAAATGATGGAAAGTGGCTTGGTGAGTACGTCTCCCAGCTTCCTTCATACCCGTAGGTGGATCCCATCTGGCCCCATAGACTTGTGCATGTGTCTAAGTGATGTAGCAGGTTGCTAACCATTTCCCCTTGGATTATGGGGGCTTCATTCTGTTTCTCTCTTCCAGCTCAGGGGGCTGAGTACCCCAAGAACAACTGGTCTTACTATTAAAGAGTGAGGCAAAGAAGGTGTTAAGTACCTCATCCTTTGTCGTTATGTTTCCCCCAATCCATAAAAGGTGGAGATTATCCTTAGCCCTCCTTTTGTTGTTAGTATATTTACAGAAACATGATTGGACCTCCATGCTGTATCTCAATAGAAGGGAATACAGGGGAACTATGAGAAGGTAGCAACAGTTGCAGTTTTAAAAAAGTTAAAGCTACATATTTTTCCTAACATTCTTGTAGGAAGAGCTGCATAGTTAGAAGATCCAAATGTAAGTCATTTATTACTTAAGAGTATTTTAAAGCAGTTTTAAGGTCTTTTGAGTCTTGGTGGTGCAGTGGCTGGGTATCTAGGGGCAATTAGTCTGCAGTTTGGGGATATTACTCCAAAAATCCTGACTTCCCTCTTCTGCAACCTGTCTTCCACTTTTTCTGGTTTTTGTTTTACTAGAAAATATCATATTCAAACTTAGAGTGTATCACAACACACAAAAATATGATCTGTGAGCCAACTGCCATGAAACTGAGCTACTTTGGCTGTGATTTTGGCAGAAGCAGTAACTGTAATTTTTCCTAACCTGCTTGCAACTGTGCAAAGAGGAAGGGAAGGTCAAGCAACTGCTTCATGGAGGTATTTTTCATGAAGTACTTCACAGACCAAGTGTTACCTTGTCAGAAATATCCTAAAACTCAGGAATACTAACCAGTGTTATCAAAGTGCATTTTTTCTGAAGAGTTCTGTAGATTTTGTTGCCAAGTTACAGTGAAAGGATTTAGATTAGTATATTTATTTTTTCAGAAATGTACATTCTTGGATTTTTTTTTCTATTTATGATTTATAAGGTAAAATTTGGGGTCAGTTTATGATGCAAGTATATGGCATATTATATATATACTCCTGTGTGCATGTATATTTCATAAAGCTTGCAAATACTTAGTTTTGCATTGCACCGAGAGAGTTTGTATATTTATATATGTATTTGTGCATCAGGTTTCAGTTCATATATGTATATTTTATTCCTTGTCAACTACATCATGGCAACTCCTTTTGGGAACTTGATAGGTATTATTCTAGGTGATATGAAAAATGAAGCATTAAAATGCTTTTGGAACTACTGTTTGTAAGCAGACCTTTTGTTTATCAAGACAAGAAGAGATTGGGCGGCTTGAATGCTATTTATTTTCCTCCTTTATTCTTGCAGTCTGCTGACACTGTCCCCATGGTTGAAATCATGGTGGATATTTCAGTAGCAGAAGGAATGATTAGCTGCGGCTACTTAGTCATCAAAGCAAGGTATCTGCAAAGGCAAAAAATAAAGCAAAGAAAGCCTTAGGGAAGTTCAGTTGTAGTGTACTTTAGGGCAACCTGTAAACATGATGAAACATTTGCTGGGTCCAGTTGACTTGACTTGAACCACTTTCACACTAACTGGTAGATTTGTGTTGGAGGGAGTTAGATGGAGTAACCCACAAGCGAGTTAAAGACAGAATTAGGCATTCAGTAGTATGGATTGGACCTAGTACTTGAGCCATTTTCTGAGCTTCTCTTGTTTTACAGTTACAGATATAATCTTAAGGCACCTACCCTTAAGTGACACATTCTGTATGCCAGCTTTATAGAAGGTATATAGCATTTTGATTACATGACTTGCTTACTTTGAGTTGCTTTATGGGGGCGTGTTGTAATGCAGTTTCTCATTGTAGATACTTAGGATTCTTGGTAGCTGAAATAACAGTGCAGAGAGCACACTGAGGTTGGAGAAATCAAGGGGGATTTTTATTGGAAGGACACTTAATGCAATGCGTAGCTTAATAGTGGAGGTTTTGTCTGTGGAGACTCTGAAGAGAAGTAGTTGCTTTCAAGAAAAAGTATTCCTCCAGTTCGCAGAAGTAAGGCTGGGGCCTGGCCTATGCTTACCGAGCCATAGTTCAACAATCTCAGAGGACCATGGTTGAGGCAGGGACCCAGAGTGCATCTGAGAACACCATGCTTGAGATAGGGACCCAAACAACAACTACCGTAATTGCCCCATTAGTGAAAAAGAAACAGTGGACAAGGAGATCAACGGGCCCATACCATCAATTAGTAAGGGAAGAAGAAGAAGAGGAAAGGTTTGACCTAGAAGCTGGTCCTTCAACAAAGAAATTGGAGGAAGGAGTGAGAGAACTTAGACAGGAAACAGAAACTACCTGACCTCCTCAGAACTTTGAGACATGCGGAAAGACTACAGCCACCAGCCAGGTGAGTGGATTGCTGCCTGGCTGCTCCGATGCTGGGATAACAGGGCTGACTGCCAGCAACTAGAAGGCAAGGAAGCCCAATAGCTCGGATCCCTTGCTAGAAAGCAGGGAAATTAAAAGAGGAATTGGAAAAGAGGCAGCAATTTGCAGTCTCTGGAGTCGGCTCCTTTCAAGTGTGAAGTCAAGATATCCATTCAAAGAAGTTCTTGTGAACCCATCAGGGAAGTGGACTACTGCAGATGAAGGCATCTAGTACCTGAGAGAGTTAGCAGTGCTGGAAGTCATCTGCAGTAATCTAGATGATGAGGAAGTCTCCAAAGATCCAGAGGATGTCCTGTGCACACGGGCCATGTGGAGAAAGGTGA
>JANZLQ010000008.1:15532714-15570576 GCA_026212715.1 Elanus axillaris
AAAGAAGTCTGTAGTACTTCAGTTCTCCAGTGCTGACTTAGGAGTAGTGGAGCTTCTGTCTGCTATTGGGTGACAGTAAAGAAAACTCTGAAAAATTGTGGCAATCAGATGTTGTAATATGCTTATTCAAAAAGAAAAATTGCAAAAGCATGTAGACTTTTGCAAGTCAGATACTCCCCTGACAGTTTGTTGGGCAGAACTTAAGGTGGGTGAGATGGGGCACTGTGGCTCATGTCTAACAAACTGCTTTGGTCCAGTTAGTCTTCCTGTAGTCCCACTGCCTTTATGGCAAACATGATACTCCATCTTGTAGTGACAACCTCTGTATAATGTGTTTTGTAATTTGTAGATCCTTTATGGCAGTAATATACCTGTACAAAGAAAGCTGCCAAATGGCAGTAGTTACTATGTGATTTCCGCACATAAAAATGAGTATTGCTGATCTTCCACTGTTATTCAGTATGGGGCAGCTGAGTGAAACAGTGGAGGAAGCATCGCTAAATTACTTTTCAGTCAATGTCCATGTGTCAGTATTCGTATTTCATTGCCCTTGAGTAAAGTGTGTTGGTAGATTCAGAGCTTTTTAAGGAACTCAGTGCTGTGATGAAAGACCCTAAGACATAAAATAGCTTGCAGTTACGGGCTACTTGACAATTTCAGCTTGGGATTTCAGTATGGGCTGTTCAGAAGTAAATGCTTGCTGCTTCTTGTCCAACCAAATTGACCACCAGCAGCAATAATTCACCAAGTGGAGGGAACAAAAGAATTATTTGATATCACAAATCTGACAGTGTTTCAGTGTTACTGACTAGTTGCTGCCTCTTAAGAGCATTTGCACTAGCCCTTGAAGGCTTAAGCTAACTGTGTAGAGTAAGCACCTGTGGAAACAAAATAATACGGTCTATTTGTCATTTGTCTGGACACAGCGTGACTTTTATAGACCTTTCCTGTCAACAGTATACATCTTCCTGAAGATGCTTAACAATCGAACCAGAGCAAGCAAGTTTAGACAAATGCACTGGACCAAAGTCAGCTGGAATTAAAAAAAAAAAAAATTTAGCATGTGTTAGTATGTGTCTTACTAAATTCACTTGTTTTCCAAAAGTGTACTGAAAGATTTAATTAACAGTCGAATGACTGGGTCTAATGCTGTACTAGCTACCATGACCTTTGGTAACACATTTCAGATAGAAGCAAAGGTTTTAGGTCAGACAGTAGTTGAATAACATTTTTGTTGTTCCTCTTCTGCCTCAGCAACAGAGACAGTGTAGTATTTTTTCCACTCATCAGTGACACCTTTAGTGTACCATACAGCCTAGAAGAGCTTATGCAGGTGTGACACTTAACATAAGGTTAACATAATGTTAACCCATATTGAGTAATTCACTAACAACATTGAGTGGTGGGACACTCAACACATAAAGCTTCCTTCACAAATTTAAGCTTATGAATTGCAGTTCAGGACTATTGTGACTTGGAGAAAAGATGTTCTGTTTGCTTTTTTCCTCAGCTCTTCTGAACTGAGAAAGACCCATGGCATTGAGACAAATGAAGAGCGTCTCCCTAATAATGGAGCAAATATTGCACATACTAGCTAATGCTACTTCTGGTTTGAGAACAAATAAACTAAGCATGCTTCTACTTTGTTCTACTACAAGTGCCACAAAGTTGAATAGAAGTTGCAATTGTGTCATTTAACAGCTATTTTACCTATATTAAATTGTCCAGCAATCAGTTGTTGCCCACCCTCCCTTTTTCCCCTTTGATTTGAGACAATAGTTCCATGTTCCAGGGTTGAACATTTTAGGTCTTTGCTTTTATTCTCAACAGATATTTCTGTGAAGGCTGTAATAGCACCATTCAGTCTTTCATTCAGTCTCTCTTTGGGTCCATTTGTCACAAGTATTTTCTTGTCAAGGTGTATTCATGTTCTGCACCCATTTGACTTGCACTTCCTTTGTGGTCCAATTCAAAACTGCTTACTTCGTCTCAAATATTACAATGGCTTGAAGCACTTTGCAGAAAACCTGCCTAAGATCTGGTGATAATCAGTGTTTGGTTTGTGTGAACTAAACAATATCAACAGCTGAGTTAAAGGCTAAATGCATTCTGCCACTGGAAGCAGATTGTCAGCATAGAGTTTCAGGACCTTTACAGATAACAACATAAAGCAATTTATGATTGTTAATCAATAACATAATTAATAATTTAGCTAAAAAATCCAACCAAGCCATATCAGGTCTGGTTAATCTTCAGGCAGTAGAAGAGTCAGGCTTATAATTAACTCATGTGGTTTCCAACAGGAAATTACTTATAATCTGCTTAATGTTGTTTTTTCGTGCCTATACTTGCCTATATTTTATCCTATCTGAATATTAAAACCTCTTGGCATAATGTATATAACAGTAGGACTATGGACAATCATAGATATCTTTATATGTTAAATGCAGATACATCATAAACATATTGGTGTTGTGCATAGTAATGATAGATTGCACAGAACTGTTTATAAAATTAGTGTTGATGAGGGGTTTTTAATTTTTTAATTAATCACTTACTAGTTCTGAAGTTTTGTTTGGAAACAGGGGGAAAGCATACTTACCAACAAAAATGTTGGGATTTCAGTATCCCTGAGGTTTTGTTTTAAGAAAAAATGTGGATTCTCAACATGGTGTTTCTATACCCAGGTTGTTTCCATGTAAAAAATTATTCAAGCCTAAAACTTGCTGAAGGTAATGACT
Source organism: Elanus axillaris (assembly GCA_026212715.1). NCBI lineage: Eukaryota > Metazoa > Chordata > Aves > Accipitriformes > Accipitridae > Elanus > Elanus axillaris. Next base: position 15,535,456 of record JANZLQ010000008.1, read on the forward strand.
GCTACAGTGAAGTGACTAGGAGAAATTTATACTTGCAGCATCTTTAATGGTTCGTGTATGAATGAGGGAGATCATAGCACCATGACTTCAAATCTGAAAGAGGAAGTAAGCCCATTGCTGATCTTTCATGCTTGCTAATTGAAGAAAACATTGTCTAGCTATTATTGGCAAATGAAGTTAGTCTGCAAAATGGTGGGGGGTTTGTCACTTTGGAAATGAGCCCAATCTTAAAGGGGGAGGGGGCAGGGAAGGCTTAATTTTGGGGGTTTCTAGATGTGTACATACACACAGAGAAATGCATACAAAAATACAGGGACTGGTCCTCTGAAATATTTACAAGATAAAATAGTGCTTATAATGTGTGCAGACTAACATCTTTGGAGAGTTTACAGAGTTTTTGGCAGGTAGGATTAAATTTGAAATGTCTTGGCAACTTGAGTTTGTGGCCTTTTTAAAAAAAAAAAACAACCCACAAACAGTGCCTATTAGGTTGTCTGGTAAGTGCAAATTGTACTGTGTTTAAAAGGCATAATTAACAGCACAACCACATAGAGTATTGGAAGCTCAGTTTGGAGGCTTGCAGGAAAGTGTTTTCAAGTTACTCTGTGTTACATAGATCTGCCATGCCATATTGCTGTGAAGCTGCCAAATAATACATGGAATACAGTTAAAGGTGTGACCTTGGAGGCATATGAGGCAATTCTATTTTTGATTCTCAACAGCAAAGAAGTGCTGTTTTCAGTTTTGGTCAGTGTGGTTTACTTGTGGTATGGACTGAGAGAGCCCAGAAGTCCAAAATAAATCAGGACTTTTACACTTAAAAGTTAGGGTGAAAGTTTCATAAAGGGTTATTTGGTCAAGAGAAGAAGATTGAGTGGCTACAGAATGAAAGGGACTGCACTGTTTGGCAGCATAATGATAATGAACTGCATTAAACTCTAATAAGGAGGAAAAACTTATCTAATGTTAGAATAACTAAATAGTGAAATGGACTATGAGGTTTGAGTACAGAAATTTGGACATCAATGGTTTTATGAAATGTCTTCCCCCAGCTTCTTAAACAGGTTGTATACTGTTACATATTGAAACTTTACTGTTGAAGGAACCTTAGGAGGTCATCTAGGTTCTCTTTATAAGCTTTAATTTACTGGGGAGGATGAGGGGCTCCCCCTCACTGAATCACTTCTCTTAACTCTGGGATAGTGGCGGTGGTTCCTTATAAGAAAAGTGATGAGCTGATTTGTTTCTGCAGGAAGTGTCTTGATGAGGAATGTACCTCCCTCTTTGTTAATAGGTGAACAAGGGAAAGGTGATGAAATTTCTAGCCGGCAGCTTTCTTGGGATACTCTGCAGGGGTTCTTTGAGCTTGTTTTCTGACTGGTGGCTGTTGGTCAAACTTTAGTTTCCAGCTTTTGACTGCTGGACCATGAGACTTGCATACGCTTGCAGTCAGAATGCTGTGCAGGAGAGAGTAGTAAGCAACATGTTTTTAGTCTCTCAGAGTTTTTATTCAGAAAAAAGTTGTTTGAAAACAATACTAAGATTCTCCTGATTCTCAATGTCTTTCCAATTTGTTACCTGAAGGTGCAACTTCTTACTACCTGTGATGTTCAGATTCCATAGTTTTATTTTTCCAACTAATCATAGAATTGTTTGTGTTGGAAGGGACCTTAAAGATCACCTAGTTCCACTCCCCCTGCCAGGGGCAGGGACAGACCAGGCTGCTCAAAGCCCCATGCAGCCTGGCCTTGAACACTGCCAGGGATGGGGCATCCACAGCTTCTCTGGGCAACCTGTTCCAGTGCCTCACCACCCCCACAGTGAAGAACTTCTTCCTCACATCTAATCTAAATCTGCCCTCTTTCAGTTTAAAGCCATTACCCCTTGTCCTATCACTACATGCCCTTGTAAAAAGTTCCTCTCCAGCTTTCGTATGAGGCCCCCTTTAGGTACTGGAAGGCTGCTATAAGGTGTCCATGGAGCCTTCTCTTCTCCATGCTGAACAACCCCAGCTCTCTCAGCCTGTCTTCATAGGGGAGGTGCTCCAGCTCCCTGATCATCTTCATGGCCCTCCTCTGGACTCACTCCTTTTGTCCTGTCCTTCTTATGTTGGGGCCCCCACACCTGAACACAGTACTGCAGGTGGGGTCTGACGAGAGCAGAACAGAGGGGGAGAACCACCTCCCTTGACCCGCTGGCCATGCTTCTTTTGGTGCAGCCCAGGATATGGTTGGCTTTCTGGGCATATTGCTGGGTCATGTTGAGCTTGTTGTCAACCAACACTCCCAAGTCCTCCTCCTCTCAGTCCATTTTCTGCTCAGCCTGTATTTGTGCTTGGGATTTCCCTGACCCATGTCAAGGACCTTGCATTTGGCCTTGTTGAACTTCATGAGGTTTGTGTGGGCCCACCTCAAGCCTGTCAGGGTCCCTCTGGATGGCATCCCTTCCCTCCAGCATGTTGACCACACCACACATCTGAACTGTAAACTGTAAGAGTAATATTTAAGTGGCACAGAAGAATGTTAGTAGCTGTTGCTTAAAGTCCGGTGTAGGATCAGCTGTATGCTGCAGATAACATCCACCTTTTTTTTTGCGGAGAGCTTGTAATCTGAACAGACCAGAGAAATGTAGAGTAGGTTAAAAAGCATGCATCTCAAACAGAGTAATCTCAGTGATGGTGACAAAACAATTGTATACAGTGTATTTTTTAAATTTCTTTTTTAAACAGGGTAGTAAAATGGAAGAGAAAAAGAATGTGATAGGAATGAGGTGTGGGCAGAAGAGGATTAGAGGAACATGTGTTAGCTAGAGCTGTAATGTAAAGGGATGGAAATGAAAAGTCTGTAAACTGAGGGTGGCAAAAGGCCAGACAAAAATTTAAAAAGCTTGCATTCAGAAGTTGCAGTTTCTTCCACCAACTGAATTTTCTGCCAAATCATACATTTTTAAAGCTTCCTTTTTGTCTTGGAAGGCTTGAATGTTTATCAGGTAAAGACTTCACAAAACATACGTGTTCTGTATTAGCAGGTTATGTTACTGAGAATTGTCAATGATTCTTGCTTCTAGCGTTGGTTGGGGCACTAATGGACTTGTAGTAGAAACAGTATGGTAAAACAGTATTAAATATAGGGATTTTTTTTGTCCCAACATATTCTGCTTAAACTCATGACAGTAAAGGCCCTTAATTCAGTGGAGCATTAGGAAAGCATCATTCTAAGTTATATTCTGATTTATACTCTGAAATTCTGCCTGTGTTGGTTCCCTTTGCTTAGGAGATAATATTTTAGAGGACTGACATTTTTTTCCTCTGCTGCTGCTGCTGTTTACCATGGGGTATAGAAGGGCGTTTAATTCTTTGGTTCTCATGGCTCTTCTGCTCTTTTTCAGAAGTAAGAAACTTTTTAGCAAGAAAAAATTGAAAAGGAAACAGAAGACTAAATTGAAAGTAAAAACACGCAACAAGGTAAGTCTGAAACTAACTTTACAGAGTTCTGACTCAAAAATTAAAGTAATTTCAATTGAGAGAAATACAAGAAAAAATAAGTGTAACTAGCAATTTGTTTAGAAAAGATAATACAAGGCTAGTATTGTTTGTTTACTGTATTTTACATGAATGTGATACCAATGTTAACCCTATTAAACTATGTTTGCTACTGAAGTTCAGCATGAAATAATACGAACAGCATTTTTGGTTCTCCAGTTCCTAAACAGTAAAAGTAGCTAAACGTATTGGTCTTACAGTTAAAATTCAAGAGGTATGTGTCTAGCTAACATGCTAGCTGCAAAGAGTTCTGTCCATATTGGCTAAAGGAGGAAGGGAGCATTCAATGTCAAAAGAATCCAAAGTTACCTCTGAAAATTCCTTCATAATGGAATAGATGTTACTCATCTGTTTCTGCTAATATTTTCTCCCCCTGTAACCCCTGCCCCCATCACTTTAAGTGTATTGGGAGTGCATGAGAGCAGTACAGGAACTTCTTAAAAATGTTTACATGTTTACTTGGTGCAGAGAAGAAATCTAAGCAGAAGCAACAGTATTTTAAAATACTGCTCTGCTGCATCCTTTCTCTATTAGAGAGCTATTTTTGTTTAAGCTTAGAGTCTTGGAGGGTTTTTCCTGAGGGCTTACTGCAGGCACGGAGGCTTCCTCCTAGGTTCCCATTATAGTCAGTAAATAGAAAGTAGCTCATTTCTGGAATGGTTCTGAAGGACAGAACCACTGAAATACTGAGTGGAAGCACTTTCTAGTCAGTTGAATGCCCTTATAATCCAAACACACTGTAGATCAAATTGGCCATCTTATCCCTGTTTGCCAAACCTTGTGTAGTTACTCATATCTCAAGACAGATGGCTTTAGGAGGGTGAAGCAAGCCCTGTATCTCTTCATTTGGTATTGCCTTTTTGGATACTTACCAGATTGTTCTGCTTATCTCAAGTAGTGCAGCTCCAGACTATGGTATAGAAGGGGCTTATCTTCACTTCTGTTCTCAGTACTGTACAGTGAAATATTTGTGGTCCAAACTGAATTTTTCAGCCCTTTCTTCAGTTGGTATGATATTAGAAGTTTTAGCTTGTTCGCTTCATGATTTTATCTGACCCACTGTCAGCACAGAAAACCAAAGTAGAAATTTGAAGAAATTTTGCAGAATGTAGTTAGTCTTTGTGTGTTCTGTCTGGTGTCAGAAACTTATGGTTTTAAAATAAGATAACTCTTCAGCTGTGATCATTGTTACTATATAAAGGGAACCTTGTCTTTCTGGATAGTGGTGCCCTAGTTTAACTGCCAAGCAGGAAGCTAAATCCAGAACCGCTGTTCTTCACAAGGTTGATGGTCAAATGTGCTTCTTGGATTTAGTTGCATTGGATAAATGGATTGGCAGGATCCCTTCTGAATGGCCAAAGGCAACATGAGCGTATTAAAGGCTGGTTCTTGTCAGTAGTTATAGATCTGGCACTAACTGATCATCTCTGAACCTCATGCCTATGGAGGGTTGTTTTCAAGTTTTTTATTAGATTTAAACCAGCTACTACTTGATGCATTAAGTGAGATTTATCTGGCTTTGAAAGGCATAATGGGTTTTGTGTGCCTTTTAATGATTTCTCTATTCTACAGAGTGTTTGAGGCAGGCTAGGGTTGACCAGCCAAGCATTGGTGTTCGTTCTGAGTCACTGAGGTGCAGAAAGGCACTCCAGCTTATTCCTGCACGATAGCAGGAAATTTTGTATTTCCTCAAAAATGTAGCTGAAAAGGGAAAGATAAAATCAGCTTTGTATCTTTAGGTTGTCAAACTTTGTTTACTGACAAAATGGGATTGGTTTAGGTTTTTTTGTTTTGTTTGTTTCCTTGTTTTTTTGTTGTTGGTTTGCTCTTTTTTTTCCCCCACCATATGCTTTTTCAGTGCATCCCTATGCATACCAGTGCAGAATAAGCACAATGATGATTTTTGTACTGGAATGTCTGAAAACAGATCTCAGGAAAATGTGAGCTTCCATTTGAAGCCTTATAATAGGGCAGATTGAAAAGTCCATCACTATTGGACATTCTGAGCAGGAGAGCTTGAGTGCATCAGTTTATTTTTTAAGAAGCAGAGTCTTTTAGTCTGAACAGACATGGGAGTTTTCTCTTAATATGCTTGGTAGAGGCAGGGAGGGCCTTAAATTAAGAATAAGCTGAAAGAACCCCCAAATTTTTTTTTATATCCTGCACTTACTGAAAATGATAACTGTGTAACTGAAGAGGAGAGAACAATAAAAAAAAGTCATTGTTGAGCAACTGGAAGAAAATTACTCGCACCACTTAAGCATTAAATGTTATAACATTTTAAGTATAAAACATTAATTGGTTTTTAATGCAGCCCAGTAGTTTGAGCCTTATTCTGTTTCTAAGCTGGGATCATGTTATGATCACTTGTATTTGAACTACTGTTAACTTTTGGGTTTGTGGTTTCATATCTTTTTTTTAAACAGAGGTATAAAAGTTTTCCATGTTGGTGCAGTGAGTTTTGGCTTTAGAAATACAGTGCTGAATAGAGTGACTTTTACATAGAAAAGAAATACGTGATTATTAGGCGTGGGTGTAGCACCTTGGATTCCCCACCTCCCAGCCCTGCCATTTTTTTTGGCAACAATTATCACTAGAAAATTGTAGGCTGTGTTAACTTACCTCAAACCCATGAATGTTGCTGCTTCCCCTCCCTCCCCCCTTTTCACCTCCTCGAGTTTTCCCACTTGGATGTTAACTCATAAAAGTGCTGTTTAGGACACGTAGCTGAGACACTGGATGGAAAGCCAGAGTTCACCATCTTCTATTCTCATAATGTTATCTGAAGAATGCTGAAAAATTGGAGTCCACCAGAGACAGAGAATGTACTGGCAATGATCGGCATCCACCTGTTTAGTTTATGCAGATGTTTTAAACTATAACTTGTTTAGCTTTATACAAATGGAAGAAATAAAACCTTGGGAAAGGACAGTTCATGTAGCAGACAAATTTATTGTAACCTAATGATTAGATGTATAAGGTGGATCAACTGGGATAAATATTTGTCTCATTAAAAACACATGTAAATTCTCAAATAATTTGGCAGTGTTTTCAGTGGCTTTTGTGTTATTTGATGTTTCAGCTTCAAGAGGGTATCCCTTTCTAAGAGATGCTTGAACTGTTCACAGAAGAATTTGGTGAGGTTCTGTGCTCTGTGTTATGCAGAGGTTAGATCAGATGGTTGTTATAGTCTTACCTATATTTAACAACAGATTAACTTTCCTCTCCTAGATTATAGTCTATTTCAATCACATCTGAGAATAAACCATTATTGCAGTCATCTGGTTCACAAGGAAGGAAATAAATTGATCAGAAGATAAGCTATGTATGGATTTTGTCTTTTGGGAAAACAGTTTGTTTAGGTGTGAAACAAGTGTAAAGGAGACCAGAGGGTTTTGGTTTTCCCACTTTTTTCCTTGAGTGTACTGGAACATTACAAAAGGCTAACTGAGAAGGGCACTTGTGAGTCTGGTTGCTCTATTTTGTGAACCAAACTTGTGCTTTTTAACCTCTCCTACATAATGTATCCTTCTATTTAGCAGGGGCTATATATTTACAAGGACAAGTCACACATCAGGCTATTGGCATCTGTGCTTCAGTTTTTCTCTCGTAAGATAGCCTCTTATCTTTTAGGAAAAAAGTAACACATGAAACAAGTTTTGCCTTCATGTATTAAACCTATATCCATGATTCTTATATTGGCATTCCAGTTTCTCAGACTTGCATTTAGATTTCCTTATTCAGTAGTTCAGGACTGAACTGTTCTTTCTTCAGTATTTTTTAAAACTTAAAAGGCTTTTCTAATTTTATCTTAAATGTTTGGAGAACATTATCTGCTTCTGTTTTGTCTACCTAAAATACAGAAAACTTTTGTGAGGGATTTAATTAGGTTAATTGCCTTTACAGATTCTCTGTTCTTCTGAGAAAGATGCCTTAGTCCTTCTGGTCATTGAGATGACCTTTCATCACTGTTACCTCACCTTGTATGGTTTCAGTTGATAATCTCCTTTTTGGAGTTTAAAATTGCACATTTTGTAAGAATGACGTCATGTTTAAAAATTGCTCTTCCTTTCCACCAAAATTTAATTTTAGATGTTCTCTCTAGCACAAATAAATTTTTCCAGCACTCAAGGCAGAAGATGTGACAAGTACTGACTATCTCAAGTTTTATGATGTATGTTTCATCATGTATCTTGATTGAAGAAGGTGCATTTTGAATTTATGATGATATCAAATGAAACAACAAAGATAAGGATTACAGAATGTCCCACTTCCTTACAGCTCATACAAAACCTACTAAATCAAAAAACAATTCTGTTTTCCAGTCTTGAAGCTCCTTTCTTTTTGAAATGGATAGCACTTTCATATTCCAAGAAACCAAATGCTTTGGGAGAACAAAAATGTAGAGCCTATCATCTCATCTTCTACTCAGACATCCTAGAAGCTACCCTTCTAGTCATTCTTACATGTAGGGAGTGCTTTGGATTGCAATATTCCAGTAACTATTAAGAAAAGGACATTTAGAGGTGCAGAAAAGTGATAGTTGCTGTTCACCTTATCCACAGTGTCATGAGAAGATGTTTCATACACCTGTGGATCTCAATACACTTAACACCAAGAAAACAAGCTATTAGGGTGGGTTTTTTTCTTGAAATAATGTATCACATAGCTCAAGAGCAGTCTGATTGGATTATTAATAATCCTAGATCTGCACAGAATTAAGAATTTACTTCACTGAGCTTTTAGAAGTTCATTAACATTTTGGCTTAATGTTCCTTGGCAATGTGGAAGTATTCTATGTCAACATGAAATGCAATACCATTAAGATAATTGTTGTAACTTATATCAAACTAATAAAGTTTATTTTAAGAATTGCTTGGTGGTGTTCCATAGGCACAGTTAGCAGTTAGATTTTCATAGTGATCTGTTCTACCTCAAAATCTATGAGCTAGTAGCAAGACCGTACGGGTGGTAGTGCGAATCTTGTATTATTGGGAAGTTTGTATGGCTGTGTAGAAGTGACCCAATGCCATGGCTCTCATTAACTCCAGAAAAGGAAACTTCCATTTGATGATGAGATGAACTTACGTCCCAGTCTCCTAACTTGGTCAATTCATCTGACCTCAGTGAAGTTCGGAATCTGTTGTAATCTGGAAAGGAAGAAACTTGCCTCATATGGAAAAAAATTTCTGATGTCTGTTTTGAATACTTTCTACTACCACTGCTGAAGAAAAGAAAAAAAAGGTTTAAAAAAAAAAAAAAAGCTGCTTACTGAATGAGCATTTGCATTACAGGGGCAGAAAGTTTTCCTGTTTCTTTTTTTTTCTTTTTTTTTCTCAGCTCTATCTCTGCCTTTTGTAAAAGAAAACTAAGAAAGTGATGTTTATACAAGAACCTGCTCTCATATACCTCCACTTTTGAACAGATGTTTGTTTTGAAACAAACAAACTACAAATATTATAGTTAAAGCTCTTCAGAGACTTGAGCAAATTGATCATGAATAAATCGTCAGTGGTTTTTACCTTATGGTGAAGTTTGGAGAGAGAGAGAGAGAGAGAGAACAACATGATGATTGGAAGTTCTGTTCCTACTCTCCAACCAGAAACAATGTGTCTTGTCATTCAGCACCTTTCTTTTGCTTTGAGACATACTAAGCATTTGTATGCTTATACATTTAATATTAATTGAAGTTTTTTTCCCCTCAAATGAAAGACAGTAAACAGTGAAATTCATAATTATCCTTAAGTTTTAACGTGCTTTTACAACCCAACAACTTATTGTTCAAAAAGGGATTATTTAGTACAGTCCTAAGGCCAGTGTTTTTAAACTGACAGAACGAAGTAGTGCATTTCAAAATTGTTCTTAAGGGACATTGTTAGGATTGCTACTATGTTTGTCAAGTGTATAACAGAATGGAGTATAAAATACTTATAGTTTCAATGAATTTACGATTCTCAGAGATAAGGTATTGTGAAGGGAAAGTGGAGGTATGAACAAAGAAATGTAAACAGCGGGCTAACATCAAGCTAGGAATTAATCTCTAGTTCTGAGTCATATATTCTAGTGCTACACTGTTCATATAGAGCAGAGTTTTCCGGACTATGTTGTGCTATATTGAAGTCTTGGTAGGAGATTATTGTATATGGCTATAGTTTGTGCACTGTTGTAGAAGAGCTGAGACAGAAAGAATGGTTAAGAGTGCTTACTGTTTAAAAGCTAAAGCATTAGGTAAGGGACTTTTTAATAGTTGTAAAGTATTGAGAATAAGGAAGGAGTTTACTTATGAAAATTGGTCACCTTATTATTAATAGGCAAGAAAACATACATTGATACTTATTTTATCTAGCACTGTAAAGTCTAAAGTTACCTGTGCTCGTTAAACAATTTGGCCAACCTGTTTCAAAAGAGGCTACATGAACTTAGGCTGTTCTGGAACAAAGACTAAGCTGAACTCCTGACAAAAAAGAACTGGAATGGAAACTTTTCACAGAAGTTATAATTACAATACATGATACTAATTAGATAAGTGAACTTCAGATAGAGATATTTCAGAGGATCCAGATATTTTTCTCTTCCTGTAAGTGTCGGTAAACTAGGAAATGCATAGGAAACTTACTAATTTTTTTTAATCTGTACAGTTCAACTGAGTTAGCTTAAGAGCTGAAAGCTGATATTGTGCCTTTGCCCTCACAGCAGCTGCAAAAACTCTTGGGCTATGTGTATGGATATTTGACATACAGAAGAGTCATATGTTGCAACCATTTAGTTTTCTGATGCTAAACACATTTTAAAGTATGTAGTAGCTCATTATCATTGGTATCATTCCAAATCTGTTTTCATGTACTTTGATACTGGAATAACATATGAGGTTGTATCTGGAGTTCTTGCTTTGATTAATATTGTGGGGTTTTACCAGCAGCTTTATTATTTCAAAGATATTCACGTTGAACAAGGACTAAACTTATGTTGTCTTTCAATCCCTAATGGTGGAAGTTCTGTTGTGCTAAAAAAAAAAACAAAGGTAAAAAAACCAAACCCCTAAACTTTCTGTATGTATGTAGGGAACCTTTACCAGCCTCCCTAACCCCATTATCTTTTTATATTTTTATGCTTACTGCTAACACTGACACAGGTAAAAAAAATAACACACTGTCTGTGTTGGATAAAATAGGCTACAGAGTAAACCATTGCTTCTTAATGTTTTAGCTTGCAGTAATTTTGTAGTAATAATGGAAAGGAAGGATATGCAAATATGTATCAGTACAGTTAGAACAATAGTAAAAAAACCCCGTAAATTCTGATGTATTTTGAACTTATTTTGAATTTTTTGTTAAGCTTTATAACATATGGTGTTAAATGGTTTAATTTAGAAGCCTGTGTTATTTCTGGTAATAATAAAAAGATAAGTGCAGATAAAAATGCATTGTGAACCATTGCTGTGTTTCGATGTACAAAATTGTGGCTACCGTATTGTAGAAAAATAAATCACCCTATTAAAACGTTACCCAGTTCACTGGTTCTCATAATTCTTTTCCCCTCTTCTCTGCTAGTTTAAAGTCCTCTTTCCTATTACTGCTGTCACAGACGTACGAGTATTTCCACTCTGATGTGTTCCAGATCACTCCAATATAATTCACTGTGTTCTCTCCTGCCAAGTGATCATGGTTGTTCACAATATCTATCCTCCTTAAATAAAAAGAAAGAAAAAGACAAAAAGCTTCTGCCCTCACTGCCCCTCAAGAACACTAGAAACAAACCAAAATAATCTTGTGAAGTTAGTTAGACCCTGACTCATTATAGCCTAATGCTCCTCCAAATTTTGCCTTGTGTGTTCAAGCAGATTTGTCCTGCACCTTTAATCCTAGGCCTTCTCTCCTTATGTAATCACTGTGCCTTCTGTCTACACCAAGGTGTTATAGAGAATTGCTTCCTCCCATGTGCTTGAAGTCCAGTTTTTCATAGCCTGTGCTCAAACCAGCCTAGTCTTCGGTAGCATATGACAGAAGAGAAAGTATAATCCTGCCTGGGGACTTTTGTTGTTGTGGGGTTTTGTTTGGTTTTTTAAGTCTATCATTCCTCCTGTCCTATCTTACTGTTGCAAAAAGGGAGAGTATGGGGTGGAATTTAAAAGGTGTTTTTTAATAAAAAGTTTTTTCTTAATATTTTTCCAAGTCTAATGACAGCCTCATGAAGACTTTTCTGTGTCTTGGCAGTAGCTGACAGTAATATACCAGTAGTAGGTACGAAAGCAAGAGTGGGGCAGGGTAGTGTTAGTTTCTCAGAACAGTTTCCCAGCTCCTAAGTTTGTGGCTCAGGTCTTCTGAAAACTGGATGGTGTGCTGTGATTTCATAGGCCGTGATAGATTTTTGCATTCAGTAGTTTGTTCATTAGGTTGTTATTATCCACAAAATTATTATTCATGGCATCATGCTTGGGAAGTTTTTGAACTTGCTATGTTTTCATTTTGTGACAAAACAGCTAATTGTATTTTAAATTTCTAATATACATTTAGCAAACAGCTTAAATTTTTGTTATTTACCAATAGATTAAAATTAACAACTAGAATAACAAATAATGCATTTTAAAATTCAATAATAATAATAATAATTTATTAAAAAAAACAGCTGACCCCTGTAAAGAATATAAATCCTGAATTCTGCTATTGTCTGTGGCACAAGTTTGGGCCATTCTGTAGCCTGAGCTGCTTTCATTTTCTGTCCCAGTGTCCTCATCAAGTTATGAGAAGTAGAGACTAAAGCCAGATGGAATATTTTCTTCCTATTCCTCCTTTCTTCCCTGCCTGAATTATAATTGGTACTTCAACAGGAAAGTTCAGTCTCCAATTTGAGAATCATTTGGTTGGCCAAAACTATTGAGAGTGTTGAGATTACTTGTATTTAGCAGAGCTTGAAACTTCTAATAAACTTAAAACTAATCTTGTTTTTCAGACTGAAAACCTAGAGAGTACAATAACCATACCAGATATCAGACTACATAGCAACCCTTCAGCTTTTAATGTTTACTGCAATGTCCGCCATTGTGTGTTGGAGTGGCAAAAAAAGGAAGCATCTGTATCTCTGGCTTCAAAGAACAGTGTGCAGAGTGGTGATTCAGACAGTGATGAAGAGGAGGAATCCAAAGAGCCACCTATTAAACTTCCAAAGGTAAGTAACTGTATGCTATTTAAAGTGTGCCATGTATGTGATCTAAAGTTGGTATGCCCTTTGTGGGGAATAAAGAACAGCCTTATAAGCCAGCTGCTCAGAAAATAGCTATAGTTTTATTTGTAGTCCATCTGCTCCAAAATCATCTGATTTGATGAACTAGGAAGATCTATGTACCTGCCCAATAATTTATTTTAAAGTCAAATTATTTTCTCCACTGTGTTAGGTTGTCTGCTTTCTCCAGCTTCCTCTGTCAGCTGCTAGATAAGGTCTTCTGTCTGAAGATTGGGAAGAATACAAGAAACTTCTCAGTTTCTCTGAAAGATAGTATCACTGAAAAGAAAGGATAATTCTAAAAATGTACTACAGTGTATTTTATTCTTTAGCCTGCAAGATGACGCTGAGTTTTGGATCCTGGAAAAACCATCTGTTCTGTTATTTTGTTGACCTTTTTATTCCCCTGTAGATTCCATGCATGTGTTTTCCCCCACTCCATTAAAGATATGAAACGTAAGGTGTAATTTACAGGAAAATCACTATTGCACTTTGAAGACTTGATTTGATTATGTTTCTGTTCTCCCTCCAAAAATCAAACAGATGTAAAAATAACTTCTGAAAGACAGGAATTGAAATAAATTGAATGACAGCAGGCAGTTACAAGGTGTCCAGTAGACCTTCTACCTGACTGTCAGAATAGATCTGTTTTAAGCATGAGTGGCAGTTTCATTAACAATTTTATTTATTTTCACATTTCAGTCTTTTTCCTTAGATTTTACTCAGGGGTGAATCTATATTAAACACTGAACGTTGGGGCTCTGCTCCTGACAGAAACACAAGTTTTGAAGACATGGTTGCTTATTTGTAATGAGTTAACCCTACTCACTTTTTTTTCATCCTCATCATTATTACATACTGAGTTTGAGAAGGAAGTGAAGGGGAACAATCAGTGGAGAGAACCATAATTGTATTCTCAGAATATTCAGGAATGGTAAAAAGGAAAGTTAAGAGTGGCTGTAGCAGTGCTCTTACAGATGTTGTATTAGTTGGCATAATGCATGTCTGTGATGAGTATGTATGGAGTTCTAGTCACAAGCAATTAATCTTTATTTCTTATATTGTCACAAAAACAATCTCAGAGGCCTTGTAAGGGAAAGTGCTAGTGCTGCCAGTAACAGCTGTCAAATGTATCGTTACTCAAGTTGGCAAGTGAGGTTGCAAGCCAATTCTAGCTTGCTGGCTCACATTAACAAGCAAGGAAAAAAGGGAAAAGAGGTCTGTCAAATAAAGTGTGAAGTCAGTAGAAATTAGAAGGGCTCAGAGGCACAGTGTCTTACATCGTCCAAAAAATTTCAAGTTTCCTTATTTTTTCAGGGAACTATTACTCTGCTTAGATATGCTCTTTCATATAGTGACATTACTTCTGTGTAATATTTGCTAGTACAGTTGTGTAGGTGGGTTCTTGATTTTGATTCTCTTTTGAATTACTATTGTATTCTGTATTGCATTTTTGTTATTCGAGTAACTGTCTCGTTCTGTAAACATTGGGATATACCTCTACTGATGAAGATCCAAAAATATTGTATTATCAGACACTCTGAAATATCTGTACTTCTTTAGATCATTGAAGTTGGATTATGTGAAGTCTTCGAACTGATAAAGGAGACGAGATTTTCTCATCCATCCTTGTGCCTCAGGAGCCTACAAGCCCTACTTAATGTGCTCCAGGGCCAGCAACCAGAAGGCCTGCAATCAGAGCCTCCTGAAGTCCTAGGTAATATCTCATCTCTTACTGTATTTGTATTAACATACATCTGTTATTGTGTTGGACAGAAGAAAATGGTTCCTAGCAAGTATTTGTGAGATAGTAATGTGCTTCTTCTGAACCTGACTGACTTTATTCTGGTGTGTAAACTCCTTATGGTGTATGTAACCAGTACTTTTTCAGCATTAATCTTGTGTGGAACAGGAGTGTTAGCATGTAAAGGTATGTGTGTGTGTGTGTGTGTGTGTGTGTATAGATATAGTTGTATTTTGTTGCTGTGTAATGCAAGTTTCAGTGACACATAGTAAACCTTATAACCTTACAAATTGTGATTCATTTGTCTTACTGAAGCTATAAAATACTTGGTCTTAATGGAAAGAAGATAGTTCTACAGTGAATGTCTCTTGCGACCTGCTGTCATAATCAATGTTTTAGCTATTTAATGTTGTAATTTATATAAAGCTGCTAAACAAAGTGTCAGAATTCTTGCTTTTATTTCCTCTGGTAATCCAAAAGCTTCCCTGAAAATTAATTTTGCTTTTAATGATATTGAAAATAAAAGTTGAACTATTGATGGCTTTGAGTGTATGATTGGTTATGTCCTTTAAGTTAAAATCCAGTTCTCTTTTGTTAATTCATAGTTTTTACTGGTTTATAGAACTGCAAGGAAGACGAGGCTGTAGCATCTGTTGTTTAAAAATGAAAAAATAAAATATATCTTCAGACTTTCTGTGTATGTTTTCCTATGTTATGGCTCAACAGTTTTCCATTTCCAAAGATAATCATAATTTGCTACAGAAAGCTTTCATTGTGTATTGATGCACAGAGTATTAAAAAGCTACAAAGAAGGCTTTGATTACTGCCTTAGTGATTATTTGTATATACTATCAAAAAAATTGAGGTGGATTTCTGTTCACACCTTGATTGTTACAGATGTTCAGCTGCTAAACAGTGCTTGAAAAGAGGCATACAATCAAAATAATTTTCAAGCTTTGATTTGAAATGCCTGTTTCTGAGAAATGGGTTGTGCTTCAGCATGGGTAATGGTCATAAAGATTAGACAAGTTTGGTCAAGACCTACACATCATCTCAGTGATGAGGTAGACTGAATAGGCAGGTAAAGTAACTCCTTCTGGCCCATTTCTTACTAATGTGTTCCACTGTAACAGAAGGACTTAGTTTTTCTTGTTCTCCAGCCATTGTGATTATAAAGACATTTTCTGGCTGAAAAAGAATGAAGAGTTAAGGATGTTTTAGGCCTATTTAAATGGGAAACTTTCTTTTCTGTCTGGAAATAAGGCTGAGGAAATGATGTATTCCTTAATGGCCAAGGAAAGATGTATCATGTATTTTGTAAGTTTAATTTCACATTGACTGGCAAATTGCTTGATATGATTTTGTGACTTGTAATTGCTGTGTTTTATCTGCAGAGTCCCTGTTCCAGCTTCTTCTGGAGATAACTGTCCGTAGCACGGGAATGAATGACAGTACTGGACAGTCCTTGACAGCACTTTCCTGCGCTTGCCTCTTCAGTTTGGTAGCTGCATGGGGAGAGACAGGAAGAACATTGCAAGCGATCTCTGCTATCCTCACCAATAATGGCAGCCATGCTTGTCAGACTATTCAGGTCTTGAGCTAAAACTTCTCTTTATCTGGAAATTTATGTAAATGATGCATACATGAGTTCTGAGATCTATTGTGTAAATTCAGTTAACTTTTTTTTCCTCACTGTTTCTGAGATAAGAGTAGGTATTTCTTTGTCTTTCTTGAGTTGGGAATAGAACAGGAAATATATTTTTTAAAAAGTCATGTTTTTCACTCACTCACTATTTCTTCTACTGTTTAGGTGCCAGCCATTTTAAACTCTCTTCAGCGGAGTGTACAGGCAGTTCTGGTGGGCAAAATCCAAATCCAGGACTGGTTCAGTAATGGCATAAAGAAGGCAGCCTTGATGCACAAATGGCCATTGAAAGAAATATCTGTAGATGAAGATGACCAGTGCCTACTTCAGAGTGATGGTTTTTTCCTCTATCTCTTATGTAAAGATGGACTTTACAAAATTGGCTCTGGATATAGCGGGACAGTGAGGGTAATGTGATTTCTTCTTGTCTGATGAATGATAGTTAATATTTTAACAAGTTTTATGATGTCCTGTTTCTATTGATAATCTTTTGTACCTTACTAATGATCAGTTCTTTTACAGTTTCCCTCAACTTTTTCTCATGATTTCTATGAGAATTTTATGGCGTTTTCTTACAATTTTCATTTCTTAATATGGTTGAAGACGTTATTTAGATGGTTAATGATTATGTGTAAAACTGTCAGCCTGATATTTGTTAAGTGATTGGAGTTTTTTGCTTTTCAGGGCCATATATACAATTCTACATCCCGCATCAAAAACAGAAAGGAAAAAAAGTCTTGGTTAGGCTATGCTCAGGTAGGTGAATACTTAAAACATAAAACATGTGCCCCACGCCCCTGTCTCTCATGAGTAGTTTAAGTAGATGTTGGCTTAGAATAAGCTTACATGGATATTGTATTGTTCCTTTGGCTTTAGTTATAAAAACCAATTTTTTGGTACTGACTTTTAAATTGTGGAAGATGAGGAACACCTGATGGTACTGGCATATAGAAAGGAGTCATGAAAAGTGTCATTGATTTCTGTTGTTACTGTAAAGACTCTCAGAATATGATGGTTTAACAAGTAAATTTATGAATTGCACAGTCAATTGATGTGTGCTTCTTAAATAAAGCAAATTAGTGGATGTAAAAATGTGCTGTTGCAACAAAATAGTGTAAAAAATACTTGAAATATCTGTTTATGAAAATAAACTGATTTTAAGACATTTGCAGTAAAATACGGAAGTGCTGTTTTTGCTGGGGGAGGATTGAGGGTGTGTAAACCGTAAGTAGAGATAATTGTTAATGTTACCACTGCAGAGTCAGATATATTTGGATGTTTTGGGTTTTTAGACTTAGTTTCTGGAATATTAACCACCTTTTCTTATACTTTTGGCATTCATTATAAAATAGTGCAGTTTTTTAGAATGCTGTTATTACCACTGAGTGCTCTCTCTCAAAAAAAAATCCCCACCCAACCCCCAAAACAAACAACCCTCCCAAACCAAAATTAAATTTCAGAGAACAATGAATTTACTTCATTTTGTAACTACTGAGCAATTTTTATTGTATATTTACTATTAACTGAGTGATATTGCTGTCCCAGTGTGAAATTAAGTGTACTCCTTGCCATACTTTTGAAGTGAGATACATACAGAATCTGGTTTTGTTCAGAATTAGAACAGATCATCAAAAGGTATACTGGCACAATACAAATGTGTGTGGTTGCACTCATTCAGGAGCTTGTTTTATCTGTTTGGAAAGGAATGGAATCCATACAGTTTCACTATATAGAGTTACACATTTGGACATCCTGTACATAACTATAAATATATTTGATGTTCTTCTTTGAGTGCTTGTACAGGTATATGCACTCACACAGTGACTGCACTCAAAGGCACTGCTAGTTGAAAAAATGTCACTCTGGGGCTATATTTATAGGAAGATGTGTAAGTTGCGCTTACTGCTTAATATGTGTCTGTGAAAGAGATAAGATGTATTCTCAGTCTCATTTCCCTTCAGGTGCTTGGTTAAGTTAGCTCAAATTCAAGTGATTTTTCTCACTTCATCTAACTTAATTTAGACTGAAGCTTCTTGATCTACTTTAATGCTCTTTACTTGTTTTTCCTAGTTCGTGTGGGTTTGGTTTTCCTCATTTCACAGAGATTGATTTATCCAGAAAAGTCAAGTAGTTCTAGATGGAAGGAGAAGAGTTGGTTGGATTTTTCTGTTGTTGTTAGATGATTGTAATTAGGGTCTCTGACTCTGACAAATGAAGATATTCTGAGGTTAAGCCTTAGTGACCTCCCTGTGAAATGCATCTATTGTTAGATGTGTAGAATCCCTACCTGAGGCCAATCATGCTTCAAGCATGTGCAAGCCATTGTCATATCTCTTGCTATGACACTGCTGTTGTTAGAATCATTATGTAGTCATTATGCATCTTGGCCTCTGCAATCCTCCTGTAGGTGAATACTACTTTGCTTGGTCTCAGTCACCTTGAATGAGTATGTTTGTAAGTGCCCTTAAGTAATCTTTTTCCTTTGTTGTAGCTGCTTTTATAGCAGAAGTGCTTTCTAAGTGTAAATTCCCCACCTGTGTTTCTACCCTGCTCCCTCAAAAATCTTTGAAGGGTTCACAGGCATTGTAGGATTGGAAAAGATACGAGAGCAAAGTTGCCATACTGTCTGTCATGGATCTGTGCACATTATGCAAATGTGGGGGCTTATGCAACCTATCTAGTTTAAGCTAAAGCAAAACTTCTTTGACTGTGTGTGTTTAAAAGTGCACTCAAAGTTATAGGTATAAATGATAAACCTCAAATGTGAGTTTCAGGTAGGCAAATCTTTTTACCGAGAAACCTTCTAAACTGATGACTGAATCAAACCTTTAAAAAAAATATATACATATGAACAGAGAGAGAAGATACTATTTTGGTATACCAAGGGAGACTTTTTGATCTGGGCTGCTGACCAGAATAGGTAATTTTGGGGAAATAAATGTATTCTGCATGTGGAGAAACAGAAAGAGTAAATCATTAGTCCTGACAATCTCCCTTCCCCTCGGCCTGGTAAGGAGTTGGGTGGTGAGCAGTATAAGAACTCATTGTATGTAACCTTATGTCATGGCTACTGTCACCAAAATCACCGTATACTTTGCAGGAATTTCTTTGATGAAGAGCTCAGCAAGAATAAATACATGGAATCTTGTTAGTGTTGGAGTCAAAGCAGTTAATGAACATTTTTGAAAAATTCTCTAGTTTTTAATGCACATATTAATATTCACTAATAATCACTCTTCTATATATGTATCTCCTTCCCAGAATTCCTGTGAATCTTGTTGGTTTGGAAAGTGGGGACAGGAACATTGGTTTTTACTGTGGCTGTGGCCTTTAGCTGTAATTGTACACATGTGTCAAGAACAGAATTGCTACATGTGGCTTCAAAAGCTGTATACAAGCTTCAGCATGCTGACCCACACCATGTAGAAAGTGTAGAGGAAGGATGTCAAATTTCTGGGGTTTATTGCAGAATTTGATTAGTGGAAAAAAGTTGATTATCAAAATGAAGGAAATTTTATGTAAAAGTAAAAGGTTTCCAAAATTTTTAAACAATACCTAAAATAATGATTGCATTTTTTTCACTTTTGACAATATCCTTTGACGCATTTAAGAATATTTTCATACCTATATATATATATATTCTTACTCTTACCAGGGCTATTTATTATATAGAGATGCGAATAATCACAGTATGACAGCCATAAGAATAAACCCTGAAACTTTGGAACAAGATGGTACAGTTGCTTTGCCAGGTAAGAACCTCCTGATACGAGAAGATGGTTGTAGTTCACTGTTTACATGCTATGTATTTTAAGGTAAGCAGAACAGAAATTGAGACAGATTTTGAGATCACAGAGAGACTGCTTTTTTATGACTTTGATTTGCTGTGTTAGACTAGCTGCAGTATTTCATTCAGAGGCCTTGCATCTTATTCCAACTACTGAATTATATTGCAACATTTTAGAATGTATGGTCATATTAATTTGAAGACTCCAAGAGATTAACTTCCTTCTAAAAGAATTTTTCTTTCTTCTTCATTTGAATTTTGAGCATTTGGCTCCGATATGACTTTGTTTCTAGTATCTGTTACATGTAGGTAGTTACAAACTATAACCAAAACCATTTTTTTAATATAGGTAGAAATGTATCCAAAAAACAAAGGAGTCTAATGAACACTGATGGACCATGCTTCTGATACTTAAACTGGTGGTGGGGGGTTGTTTATTTGTTTGGGGATATTTTTCTGTAGTTTAGTTTTTGTTTAGGTTTTTTGTTTGGTTTTTTTGCACAGGAGCCTCATAACTTGAGTCTCTGTTTAGAAAGCATGTTCCTGGAATGTGTTTTAATGGCCTCCTGGTGAAACACATTTGTTCTTAGCCACTCACATGAACAGTAGAAGGGCACAAGAATATAGATGAGAAAAAAGATTTTATGTTATATCCTGACAAAAATAAGAAAGCACTGACTGAAACCTAAGAAAAATTCTGTAGGCTTTTTGTATTTCAAACACAAACAGTAATTTTGAAACAAGCTGTGAATGTAGAATCTAATCTATGCAACTTTCTGCAAGTCCTTAAAATGTAGATGTCTGTTTAAGCTGCTTGGTCTTTGTGGGGCTGTATGAGAAATTTGAGTGAGAGCACATTCAAGGACCTGACGAATTGCCTTGTAGGATTGCTTTTCCACTTTCTTCACCTCAAGGCAGCTTCTTCAACCAGTAGGGTCCTTTGAGGTCCTTAATTAAGTTACCATTGGTAAAGAAATCAGTGCAATTCATGAGTCTTGAGAGGCACTTGAGCATATTCGAAGTCTACAACTGAGCTGTTAGCTTTCTCTTGCAAATTTCAGTGACAAGCGTCATTCTGCAAGACAGCCTTGTGTTTATAATATAAAAAGGCACAAATTAAACAAGAGTATACCTTCTAAACAAAAATGTATTAATCTTTCAGTGCAAAAACAAATCTTATAGCTGTGGGAATACCTATTCAGAAATCCCTCAAACTGTTTAACACAGTTGCATTTCATATGGTTTGTGATGGTATCAGAGTAGATGCTAAGTCTTCTTCATAACTCCTACCCTTTGTATTTCAGCCCTTGAACTTTGCTGTTTTACTTTGTGTACTTCTACACAATTATCTCAGTGTTAAGTTGTGAGCAGATATGGCCTTGTTCTTTTGGCTAGGACAAATTCCAAGGAGTCCAATTCT
Organism: Elanus axillaris; assembly: GCA_026212715.1. Classification (NCBI taxonomy): domain Eukaryota; kingdom Metazoa; phylum Chordata; class Aves; order Accipitriformes; family Accipitridae; genus Elanus; species Elanus axillaris. The sequence goes on from JANZLQ010000008.1 coordinate 15,556,812, forward strand.
GGTTATTTCTGTTTCCCATTAGAAGGAAATAAATGAAGGAAGGGGTGGTATGTGACCTATCCTGAGGAAGCCTGAGTAGGTACATAACTCTAAATAGTAGTGGCTGCCCCACTGTAATCTTAATAATGACATGCAGCTTTTAGTTCTGAAAAACCACACAGGATAGAACTAGAGGGCAGTAACCTTGCTAACAGCTGAATGCTGATGTGACTCCCAAGTATTTGCTCCTAGTTGGTATGGTGTTCAAACATGGCTCTCTCTGGAGTTCATCTCTTTTAAATTCCTGGGTTGGTGATATTGCATTTAAATAAGGAGTTCATATTTATTCTTACAGGGATGTGTAGGAGATTACAAGTTCATTAGCAGATGTGATTAGGAGTTGATCCTAGCTACAAGTCATGTGACCTTGAAAACTCAGTGAACTATGGAAACCATAAACTTCTGTTTCAAAGGGCAGTCTTTCTGCTCTGATAGAAGATCTAGCAAATCTGACAACATAGCTGGAACTACCAGACTATGTGTCAACATTCTGGTATCTAATGCCTTTGCCAGGCTTCATACACTGTCCTTGAGCTGTTGATCTGTCTACCCAGTCCAAATATCATAAAAGAATCCCTGAGTTCTGTGAGATTTTCTATGTGATTGGACCTGAATTTACAGAGGAGATTTTCATCTTGACTGTTTCTTTCACAGTAATACTTACTACCTAGCTTAGAGAAAGGTTGCTATGTTCAGTTGAAGAAGTTGAAGTTACATGGTATATGGTTTCATTGTTCTTTGAAATTACACATTAATATCTTGGAACCCAGGACTATTCACTTAGTCTGAAAAGTACTGCTAACTGAGGGTAGCCTAAATTAACTCAAGAGTACTTTTTAGCAGGCACAGGATGCACTATATAAATACGGACGGTGATGCTTGACAGTCATCACCTCTTGAAGCCTCTGAGGATGCTGTGATTAATAGATGTCTGTAGTTATGTCCTTTAAGTAAAACATAAGACCTTTCTGTTACAGAAATCTCCAGAGAGAAACCTTGGATATCTTTGTAGCCAGAGTAATTTCCAAAGTCAGACTGAATAAGACTACAGTTGATCATAAGAGCTCCTTGCTAGCTGAGACACTTTACTATCCTACTTGTTGCAGATATTCCATTTGCCTTCCATTTTCTACTCTCCCTATTAATTTGATATTTAATGCTGGGCCTGGGTATTATCTAATCAAGTGCTAATATTTAGGAAGTCTTCTGAAGAACATACATCAAAAAAAAAAAAAGAAAGCATCCCTGTTCCAGATTTCCTCTGTGAACACACCTACAAAACATAGAAACAACCCTCAAAAATGTTTACTTGAGAGGCTTGCCTCTTCTTGAAATGACTCAAGAAATAGGCCAAACCATGTAATATGTACCCACTGGTGACCAGAATATCCTGTTTTCTTGATTGTTATGCTTATGTGAGCATATATTTTTCAGCCATTCAATGGATCTTAATACTTACCAACTTCCTATAACCTTTCAGAAATATCATTTAGATAATTTTTGGAACTCCATTTCAGGTTATTAACAACTCTTATTTTATTACTAATATCACATTGCAGCATAGAGAATTAATAATGTGAACTGACTTTTGTCATTAAATCTGAGATTATTTTTGAGAGAGCAATTTTTAAAACATCTGTGTATCTGCCATTCTCCATCCTGCTTGCTGCTTACCCTTTTTGTGATTCATACCTGTATGTGCTCTAAGGGGGAGTTTGTCTGTTACTTCAAGATGGGAGAATTAGAGAAGGCCACCTAATGCATATTCTGTTCCTGGTAAGATACTATATTGGACTGGGCAGTATAGTACTAAAATGTAAGCAGGTTTATGGGTTTGTGAATACTGTGGGGTTTTTTTCAGCTGTATTACTTCTAATAAAACACTCTGGCTAGCTAGCAAAAAATAGCAAATGGGAGTGCCAGAAGGGTGTTATGGTTATATTGTGTGTTTCATTTAGCATTAAATTTGTTAGATAAAATGACTGATACTGGATCTTTGTTCAGGTTATGAAACAGATATTTAGAGTGTAAAGTAGCTGTCCTGTAGTATTTTTGGAAGAGGTCTATTTCCTGTGTAATCAGTGAAACAAGCACCACACAAGCCATATAATACCAATCTCTTTGTTAGCAGCTCCATCAGCAGAGCAAGAAAGGAAGAAGAGCTGGTGTAGGGACATACTTTTAAACTTGTAGAAAAAGTGGCCTTTTTCTTTTTTCCCCTAATATGGGCAGAAGTCTTTCCCTGCCTTTTTCTCTTGGAAATAGCTGACCTGTTTTCAATAAATGTGTGATGCATTCAACTATATACTTTATAGTTTTCAAAAAACCCATGGATTTAAAGAGTTTGGCAAAATTTATAACAATGGAAAAATGAGATGAATAATGAAAAGTTTGATTCTGTTTCATTTATTTCTGAAGGTTTTATATGCTGGACTGACAAAACTTTTCTTTAAAGATAATGGCCCTTAAAAAAAAGAAAATGGCTTTAAAAAAAAAGAAAAAAGTCTCTGGGGATGGAGAAACACTAACACTCTCAGAAAATTACAATTGAGTTGAGTTGCAATAGTTTAGAATACCCCTCACAGGTGAATATTAAACGTTTTTGCAGTTAAATATTGGGCTAACCCCTTACATTTCATACAATGAGAAATGCTTTAATAACTCTAAAGGGTGTCCTGGTTTAACCCCAGCCGGCAACTAAGCACCACGCAGCTGTTCACTCACTTCCCCCCACCCAGTGGGATGGGAAGAAAATTGGAAAAAAAGGTAAAACTCATGGGTTGAGATAAGAATGGTTTAATAGAACAGAAAGGAAGAAACTAATAATGATAATAATAACAATAACAAAATTACAATAATAATAATAAAAGGAATTGGAATATACAAGTAATGCACAATGCAATTGCTTACCACTCACCAACTGATGCCCAGTTAGTCCCCAGGCAGCGATCCCCCCACTCTTACTCCCCCCCAGTTTATATACTGGGCATGACGTCCCACGGTATGGAATACCCCTGTTGGCCAGTTTGGGTCAGCTGCCCTGGCTGTGTCCTGTGCCAACTTCTTGTGCCCCTCCAGCCTTCTTGCTGGCTGGACATGAGAAGCTGAAAAATCCTTGACTTAGTCTAAACATGACTTAGCAGCAACTGAAAACATCAGTGTGTTATCAACATTCTTCTCTTACTGAACCCAAATCATAGCAGTACACCACCTACTAGGAAGACAATTAACTACCCCAGCTGAAACCATGACAAGGGACAAAGGAGTATTATATGGTTTTGGTGAGAGAGGAGATCCTAGCATAAAATAATGTTATTAGGACAGTATGATCTCTCTTTAGACCAAATAGAACTCTCATAGTCTTATTGTACTGAGAATGAATTAGACAGAAGCAGAGAACCGTGTGTGTATGTAAATGTAAACTGAGGTAGTGCACTTCATTTTTCTCTCACAGATTGTCACACTGAAGGACAGAATATCCTTTTCACTGATGGAGAATATATTAATCAAATAGCAGCATCTAGAGATGTAAGTGTTACATATGACGGGTAAACTATTTTTCTCTCAACTGAATTGTTTTATTTTACAATATTTGGAGCTTCCTGTTTGCTTAATGTTTGGCTTTTTCTTCGCTAACACAACTAAGACAGACATCCATGTAACTAGAGATAATAAGAAACTGCCATATTTGTGCATAAAAGAGTAGTATTTTGGAGTTTATTGACACAATTTTGATTTGTGGTGGCTTTTTCAGATTTTTTTTTATTTTTCAGATAAGTTTTGAGAAAAACTTTGTTGCTTTTTGTCAGAAAAAAAATTATAATGGCTTTTTAACATGTTATTCTACAGGGCCTCTTTGGGATAAGCTTCTTAGAGCTTAATTATAATTTTTTTTCTAATTTAATTTCCTGTAATTGCTTTGGTACTTTGGGGGGAATTTCAACCAGTTTTAATAGAAGAGGTGTGAAAGATACTACATTCCAATAGATTTTTATATGAAAATTGCCTATTTGCCAAAGCTGTGGAAATCCAAATAAGTGCTGCTACTAGGAGCAAAACATTTCTAGCTGTTCTGTTTAGTTCGGCAGACAGTTCTTACTTTCTTAGTTCTGGACTGGTCACTGTTTTTTGACAGTGAGAAAGCTGTAAAACAGGAATGGGGCAGGGGTGGGGAGAGACAGGGTTGGCAAAAGATGCCAGATATGCAACTATAAGAAAACCAGGATTAATCCATTTCCTTGTTAATGGAACAACTTTTTTTTAACATGGCCAGATTAAGATCCTTTTTCTGCACTTATAAACAGAAACCTGTTTTAGCTACTCTTTAAAGCAGTCACTCTTAAACTGCATGCAGAATTTTGGGTTCTAAATCAGAAGACATTGAGGGCTTAAAAGATAGATGTAAATAGTTAAAAAAGCAAGATTTCTATAGTGAGATTATTTCTGTAGCAATTCACTATTTTGATAGCGTTCATAGTTTTTTCATAGAATTCAGTATATGTTTAAGGTCTGTCAGTTGCTTATCTTTGGCTCATCCTGCTTAGCACTTTTTTCTTTTCTCCTCTATAATAAATGTTGCTTTATCAATGTGTTCTCTGATAATTTACTCTGAAATACTATAATACTGATGCACTTAGGCCATGAAAAGTAAATTAATGCATTTATTATACTGTATAAAGTAGATACTTATTTTTTCTTTAATTGCAGGATGGCTTTGTAGTACGAATATTTGCAACAAGTACAGAACCAGTACTGCAACAAGAGCTGCAGCTTAAGCTTGCAAGAAAATGCTTACATGCCTGTGGCATCTCGTTGTTTGATCTGGAGAAAGACTTGCACATTATCAGTAAGTCCTCTTCTTTGAATGTTAATAACAAGCCTAATAATTCAAATACTAAAACTGAAACACTGTCCTTCCCTTTTTTGCCTTTAGTATGTGCAGGAAGGTATAGCTCCATTATAAACACGTGGAGAAGCACAAGAGTTTTAAAACTGCTAAAGCATTGTTTGACTCAGTAATCCATACACTCATTTTGAACCACCTTTCTGTCTATAGGATTATCCATGGTTTTCCAGTATTTTCCTGTAGTTGTATAATAAATATATAATTCTTCTAAGCTTGGACTTCATAATAGTGCTTGTATAAAATGTAGTTAAGCTATAGAACTCCTTGCTGTGGGTCAGAGTTAACAAAAGTTAAAATGACTGCTGGCTGAATTAATGGAAAAGAAATGCATTGAAAGATACTAAATACATGGAAAACAGCTTTGCATCAGAATTTGAGATGCAAAATTGTTGGTGTCTGTGAAGGTATTTTGGAGAAATATCACTTGGCCTTTGGTTTTTTTTGCTCTGTCAGGTGTCTGCTTTTGGCACTATCAGAATAAAAGCATATTTGGGTACATGAACTTTTTATCTGACCAACTTCAGTTGCTTTTATGCTGGTGCTTTTTTTCTGTTTGAACAACTCTGCCAGGTCTAGCCCAGTAAGCTTTTTTGTGAGAGCAAAACTTTGTTTCACTTTTAACTTCCTTAGAATCTTTGTTATGACAAACTCTCCCTGGCAGAGTTAGGTCTGTAAACTGGTCTGTGAAATTGCCTGGTTAAACTGTCCTGTTAATGCAATCTTACATGTCGCATAGGTACAGGGTTTGATGAGGAATCAGCTGTCCTTGGTGCTGGAAGAGAGTTTGCACTAATGAAAACTGCTAGTGGAAAGGTACTGAAAAAGTTCTGTAATAAATAGGGAATTGCATCAATGTATTTCTACATTTTTTTTAATTTAATTATTATTTTCCACAATTCCTTTTTGCCATTTTAGTATGTTAGAATGAATTTATATCACTGTATTTCAGTACATTTTCAGAGCCCACTTTAAAGGGAAAAAGGCAAATGATTATTTGAAAACATAAACAGATGGTGTTGGAACCAGTGAGAAATCTGTGGCTTGAATCTATAGGAATTTCTACAGTCAGTCTTACTTAGAGACAGTGTGCGGGTTTATTTCAGATTTGGGGGACAAAATTAGCTTTTGTCTACAAATGATGTGCTAGCACATTTGCAAAATTTTTTACCCCATAACTTTCCATAAACAGTCTGACCATAGTAATTTATTTAAATCGCAACCTGATTTTGCCGATCCTTCAGAGAATTATTGACTTCCCCTATGCAAAGTTTTTTACTGATTTCTTTAAACCTCTTCTTAAGGATTTGATATGTTGGTTCTGCCCAGTAGAGACTGTTTTTCAGAGGCATTTGCATATTGAAATTTAGAAATAATTTTGCTTACTGTCACTATGACTTTTTACATTATTCACTGTGTTTCTATTTTGGTTTGGGAAACTAATGTTATTTTACTCATAAGCATAGTTCTTTGTTTTCCTGTGTTCAGAATTTTATGGCTTTATTGGAATGAAGGCCTTGCTCTGCTGCTATCAAAACAGTGAGATTTGTGAATATGCTCATAAATAAACTTAACTATCTTTCCTAATAAAAGTTAATAGTATGAAACAGAATTTGATCAAGCAGAACTCTTCAGACATTAGAGGACACAGATTAATTTGATCTTCAGACTAACAAATGCCATGTCAATATAAAATTAACAAATTTCATAGTTTTGATCTCTAAAGTTGCGTGTTTAGGTATGAAACACACTTGGTAAGACAATGAAAAGTGGCTTTAGGTGCCCACATAGGTTTAACACAACCATTTTATATTACTGTTGAATAGCACAGTTCTAGAGGAAACTTTTTAGTCTATATCAGTAGTTTTTCATTTGTTCATGTGAAATATTTTAGTCCATGTTATTTATGTACTCAGGGGCCAGTTCATTTACTGAAAATAAGTTTTAAAAATGTGTTGAAGCATATTAAAGTTTATAGTAATTGTTATTTTAAATTATTTTCATTATAATACCATGTTGTTTTTACACAGACCAGACATTTCTCTTAAGTGTTTTCAATGCTTAGTTTCCTCTGAATAGTTTCTTCTGAACAGTTTTTGCTTGTTTGTTCAACTCATCTAGGCAAACAATTATATGTGAAAACTAACTCTGTGGCACAGTAGAAAGCACATTTCAAAACAAGCAGAATCTAATGGGAATGTTTCCCCCATTAAGTCAAAATTCATGGGTTTGGAATAGAGATATTGAAATGGCGTAAACAGTGTCAGGAAATGTTCTGTATGGTTTGAAATGACAGGATTTTAAAACAATGCAACTTTAACAATGATGCAAGTTTAAAGTGCTGTGGCATAACTGAAAGCAATAAACTGTTTTCTCCTAGATTTATTATACTGGCAAATATCAGAGCCTTGGAATCAAACAGGGTGGTCCCTCAGCAGGAAAATGGGTTGAACTCCCAATCACAAAATCTCCAAAGATTATTCAGTTCTCTGTTGGACATGATGGCTCACATGCCTTACTTGTGGCTGAGGATGGAAGCATATTCTTCACAGGTTCAGCTAGTAAAGGAGAGGATGGTGAATCAAGTACGTATTATGTTTGCTTGACCAATGGTTAATAAAAGCCTATTAAACACCTTTTAATTTGAAAATAAGAGTTTTAATTTTTTCCAAAAACATGTAAGCATGCCGTTGGGTTTGAATTTTACGCCAGCCACTGGTCCTGATAACCAGTTCCACTGCCTCTCCTAGCTAGAGATGTTGATCTCAGTTTTACCACAGCTGGGTTTGTGTGGTGGGAAGTGCTATTTCAGCATTGTCCTGAGAAAAGGCAGTCATAATTTTGGTCAAGAGGCCATGCCATCTGCCTGGGACTTTGTCTGAAAAATTGAAGAGCCAAACTTTTGCCTCTTTGCTGTTGTTTTAGAGAACTCTGGAAATGAGTGCTTTGCCAGCTAATGCCTCTCCATAATGGAGCCATACAATGATTAGAAATTGTAGAAGCATGGTCTTCTGTGTTTGGTCAAGTACAGCCCTTCAGACATTAGAGAAGACAGATTAATTTGATCTTCAGACTAACAAATGCCTCATCAATATAAAATTAACAAATTTCCTAGTTTTGATCTCTAAAGTTGTGTGTTTAGGTATGAAACACTTGGGAAGACAATGAAAAGGGGCTTTAGGTGCCCTAAAGCTGTGATCTGCTGTGATATTAGATTAAATACTTCACTTTAGGAAACAGATTGTTCTGTTATGTTGTGTTAGATTAATTTCACAAAAAAAAAAAAGACGGAAGAATGTGTTTTGAAAAATAACTAGTTCTTGAGGATCCTAAACCAAAGTTGATATTTTTGACTTGTCAGCCTCACGATGTGTATGTACATTTTAATAGGATAATGTAATATATATTCCATAGATAGCATTTTCATATAGTATTGAAGCCTAACTCAAATTCAAATTAATCTCTCATTCTCTCTGTTGTAATAGTGTAGTTTGATGTTACCATTAAAATGAATGTATTTTTCACAAAGCAGGTTTGTGGAAGAGTTTGGTCTGCTAGCCATAGAATTTAAACACAGATTTAATAAGACTGAAATTTTTGTTCCTCAGTGCAGTCAGTTAGAAATATGATAAATAACACTCAAATGTTGGTATGAAATTCAAGACTTTATAGTAGATGGTTAGAATTTAAAAATTGATTTAACATAGAATTTTAAAACAGATTTTAAATCCTGAGAAACAGCAGTAGTAGAGTCCAGCTTTGTCTCAGTCATCTGTGTAGGCATTTTACCTTTCTTGAAAGTTGTTAATAAAAACTCAGTGGGTTGCATACATGAGGTATGGCATAGCTCGTGCAGAAACAAAGCATATTTAACTTGTTCCTGTGAAAGATTAACTACACTGATAGTATTCCCCAAGAATGTGTGGGGTTTCCCATTTAATATAACTAACATAGTGGCAAGAACATATTTTAAGCTTTCATAATGCATATGGAGTGGATTTTTGAATGTGTTCAGGGGAGAGGAACTTAATAGTAGTACTCCTGTGTAAAGGTCTTTGGATAACAAACTTGGTATGTGCTATAGTAACTTTATAGAGTTTTAAATGCAAATCTACTGAAAACTGTGTGGAACAAAATCATACTACTTTTTCCAGTAAATGTAGAGTAAATTTAAGAGGTTCAACTAAAAAGAGTTCAGGAAATACATTTAAAAGTACAAATTTCAAGATTTCTTTGCATAGTTATTGGGAAGGTATCCAAAATACAATTAAACTGATTCTTTTTGTCGTATATTTAATTAATCTACAATTTCAGATGAAAAAAAAGTTTAGCACTTCGAAGTAAATTGTTGTCACTGCTTTTGTTTAAACTAGGAAAATTTAGGTGAGAAGATTTACTGCTTACTAGATCTTCTTACTGAAGAATCTGCTGAAGGACATGATCAACTCTTTCTGAGTTCTTTCAAAAGTTCAACTCTCTTCTGACTCATCTGGTTCTCTTTGTCACTCTTAATTTGGCTCAGAGTGGATATGCACAAGTTTTAATTCTTTTCCCCTGTTTTCTTTTAAACCTGGGCAGGGAGACTGCGTTTCTGTCAGCAGGGTGTGTGTGTGTGTGTATGTGTTCTTTGTAGAAAGTTGGTAATTGTTAGCAAATGGAAGTAGCTGGCAGTTCTCTGACTTCGGTGAAAATTCACAGGCAGTAATGGTAGCTGTTTGTTGTTTTATCCAGTCTTCAGCTATGTTGTTACAGTTTTCTTTGGGGCCAGATTGCAAACAATGATTTTGGGATGGGGTTTTTTTTAAGTATTTTTTCTTCCCTTTTTCATCTTGTGGGAATCTGTTGTGACTCGCAGGTTTTCTAAACATGGTTCTAATAAATAGAGAATTTAATATTTTGCTTTTAAATAAATGAACTTCTGTAACATTTTTCTGTGAACTTATTGTGCATATATTGTCATATATATACTTCGCCGATAGCAATGAGGACTTTTTTTACTATGTGCTGCTTTGTAAAGTTCATGAAGTTAGTTCAATATATATGTAAAAGAAAAACTTGAAGAATCATTCCTAAAAGATACCTTTCTAATCATGACTTTGCTTGCCATTGAATTTTTTGAGAGAAAACTAGTGTTATCCAATAAAAATTAGACCAGGAGATCATACAGATGGATTTTTTTTTTTTTCGGTAGCAGTCTAAAAACTAACCCCTAATTATAAAACTAATGTTATTGTGCCTTTGAAGGTTTTTTGGTAGAATGACTTGCAATTTATTTATTTATTTGAAGCTAAAAGCAGACGGCAGTCAAAACCATATAAGCCTAAAAAAATTATTAAAATGGAAGGAAAGATTGTTATATCTACAGCATGCAATAATGGAAGCAGTTCTGTAATTTCAAAAGATGGAGAACTCTACATGTTTGGAAAAGATGCCATTTACTCTGATAGTACAAGTAAGTTAAATATTTGTCTTTCAAGTGATTTCTCAAGTAGAGTAATTGAAATTAGTCTGGAAGTATTTAGCCTGTGGAAACGATATTTGTGTGTCTCTTACTCTTCTAATAAGTTTCTGAACTTCTGCTGATTTAGCCAAGTATGACAGAAAGATAGAAAGAGAAGACAGTTTCCTTAAGTTCTGTAAAAATATATAGCAGCACTAGTGACAAATACCCAAGTGAATGCTTCCACTAAGGAGAAAAAGAAAAAATCACTTGTTGGATTAATCTGACGTTAGAAGACCATACAGGGAAAAGTCACAGAAATTAGACATGTTTTGTTATGAATAAAGACTGCAGGAAACCAGGCCTTATATGTTTCTCTGCTGCTCAGAAGACAGCCTGTTTTGAATTTGCAAGTGATCCAGTACTTCTCAGTTTAAATAAAAATGTTAAAGAAATAAACTCCATTGGTCTTATGAGTCCTTTAGAATTGTTTTTCAGAACAACTGATTTGCAGCAGGATTTGGTTTGGTTTTGGCTTTTCTTTCTTTGCAGGAAAAATGGCCTAGGCCTAATTCTCCTTTCACTTCTTATTCTAGCACTTATTTTTTGTATCCGCTGGTTTTCTTCCTTGCTGTTTTTTCAAAAATTGTCAGTATCCACTAGCAATTTTGTTGTATTGTTGAAATTTCCTTCTTGGGTAGAAGTGCAATTTACCACTCAACTGTTTTATGTTTTATAGGTTTAGTAACAGATTTGAAAGGCCATTTTGTGACTCAAGTAGCCATGGGCAAAGCTCATACCTGTGTATTAATGAAGAATGGAGAAGTTTGGACATTTGGCGTAAATAATAAAGGACAGTGTGGACGAGACACGGGCTCCATGAGCCAGGGAGGAAAGGGTGAAGGACCTACATTTTTCCTTTTGTTTTGTGTGCTGGAAAATACTGCAAGTGAAAACATAGCTAAGCATTTTATTACAAAATATAATTCCAATAACTAAAGCTGAAGTACCTGCAATGTGCTTAAAAAAAAAAAAAAGGTACGGATGCTTTCACTTCAACTGTCAGGTATTTGGTGTTCTGCACATACTAGTAAACTTAGTTATGTTAAAAAAAAACCCAACAAACTCAATTACTTTTGTATTGTCAGTGAAAAAGATTTTCTTTAAAAAAAATATTAATAAAACCAAACCTTATCGCTACTTGTCTTACTACATGCAGTTGACCCAGTAAGAAAAAATTAAAATTTTCTACCTTTCCTTGTTTGCATTCAGTCTTGAGGCTGTTGTTTGCCTAAGCGGGGCATGAATGCAAGTTTATGTCTTTCTTGGTACAACTGAATGTTTCTGTTACTCCTGAATATAGGTGTGAAAGTCCAAACCTATTCACCTTTGCTGGATTGGAGTATTTTATACCTGACAAGTAAATGACCTATTACTTGTATACTGAGTATAAATGTCTCATTTCCCTTTTAGTTGTGAAACCTAGCTATATACCCCAGCCCATGCTCAGAGAGGTTTCAAGAGTGTCATTATGCTGGCTGAGCATGCAAATCAGGCATGCCTAGTCATTTCTTTTAAAATCTGATCTGCGAGTGTTATGCAGAGTTTCCTTAGTAGCTACTGTTGGCCTCAGAAAACAGCTGTTGTTTTAATATCTTAATTAGGTTTTGGAGTTGAGAACATGGCAACAGCAATGGATGAAGATCTAGAAGAGGAACTGGATGAAAAAGATGAGAAGTCCATGATGTGTCCTCCAGGCATGCATAAATGGAAGCTGGAGCAGTGTATGGTGTGCACTGTATGTGGAGATTGCACAGGATATGGAGCTAGCTGTGTTAGTAGTGGGCGTCCTGACAGAGTACCTGGAGGGTAAGCAAACATACGGAAATATACTTGCTATAGTGTATTGAATGGCTAAAGCACGTGTTGAATGCAAACTGAGTTGATGTGTTCTTAAACTTCAATTTAAGGTAGCATTACATCTAAAAAGAGTCTGTGCTTTTAAAATCTGAAGTAGGTTAAAATTTTTGTAAATAGCTTGTGATGGTTGCAAGTGATTTAGTTTTAAATGCATTTTTTTATATTTCTTTAGCCTATAGTTCTTTACTAGAAGCTGTTGAATATGAATGCTAATATAATCTGTCTCTTGACAGAGCTGCTGGCTTTGGGATAACCTTTCTTTGTCCTATGATGGAACTTTTTTATCTTGCTGTTCCAGTTGCTTTTACCTATTACTTCAGGATTGAGCTGCATAAAGAACCACTGCTTTTACATATCTCTGTTACTAATTTCTCCAGCATTGCATGTGCTCGGTGTTTCCTTGTTCATGTTTTCATGAGATGGATGTTTAACTAAATGAAGAAAAGTTAGTACTGAGAAGTCGGTTCAGATATATATGGTCAGTGTATGCTCCCTGGTACCATGCAACAGCAGCTAGGATTTAAACTAGCTATACTTTCTGTTTATCTCAGGAAAAATTACATGTCCACAGATAGAACAAAGTAATAATGTATGTTTTAATTACCAAGGCATCAGTAATGCATGAAATAAAAGACAGTGATAAAGCAACTCTGTTTGCTGCAGAATCTGTGGCTGTGGCTCAGGTGAGTCAGGCTGTGCTGTATGTGGCTGCTGCAAGGCGTGTGCTAGAGAACTGGATGGCCAAGAAGCAAGGCAAAGAGGAATCCTTGATGCTGTAAAAGAGATGATACCTTTAGATCTCTTGCTGGGTAAGTGATATGAAGTTAGCAAGATGGCTTTTAATTTTCTTTCTTACTGCACTTTTTTTTTTTTCTCAGTGCATCTGTTTGCACTCTTTAATAAACTCAGTCCTGCTGCTGACTTGAAACTTGAATTGGAATAGCAGGTTAGTTTAGAAATAGTTTGTTCTTTTCAGTTAATATTTCAGTATTTTGATTCTTCTGGATGATAAAACTGTGTATCTTAAATAATGCAGTTCTTTCTAATCAAATTACTGAACTTTTAGACTTAGAGGACAGTTTCAGTATATTGTTAAAATGGATAAAATGTTGATTATCTGGCAGATTTATTTATTGGTGATTTAGCAAAGTGGAATCATTCTGGTAAGTGAAATATTTCAAAGTTGCCCTTGTTGTAGACCTGTGCCATTTTGACCTGTGCAGTTATGATACTAATGCTGATATTACAAAGTTGTTCTTGTTGGTTTTTGATAGCCTGAAAATTTTTCCGTATTCTTTTTATCAGGGTTTTTTGCAGTCACATAAACAGTCACATAAAAGATGGGGAATATTGTTTCTTGAAAACTTGTTTTTCTGTTAGAGATTTGCAGAGAGAAAAAGCTTCCAGGAATGTGGAAATTACTTTTAATAAAACCTGAAACACTTCCCACCACCCCCTACCCC
>JANZLQ010000008.1:15583378-15726679 GCA_026212715.1 Elanus axillaris
AGAAATAAAACCAAATCTCAAAACACCTTCCCTCCACCCCTCCCTTCTTCCTGGGCACAACTTCACTCCCAGATTCTTCACCTCCCTCTCAGCAGCACAGGTGGACAGGGAATGGGGTTTATGGTCAGTTCATCACACGTTGTCTCTGATGCTTCATCCTTCTCAGGGGCAGGACTCATCACACTCTTCCCCCGCTCCAGCGTGGGGTCCCTCCCACAGGAGACACTCCTCCATGGACTTCTCCAACGTGGGTCCTTCCCACAGGCTGCAGTTCTTCACAAACTGCTCCAGCGTGGGTCCCTCCCACGGCGTGCTGTCCTTCAGGAGCACACTGCTCCAGCGTGGGTCCCCCACAGGGTCTCAAGTCCTGGCAGAAAACCTGCTCCGTGGGCTCCTCTCTCCACAGATCCACAGGTCCTGCCAGGAACCTGCTCCAGCGCGGGCTTCCCACGGGGTCACAGCCTCCTTCGGGCACCCACCTGCTCCGGCGTGGGGTCCTCCACGGGCTGCAGGTGGGCATCTGCTCCACTGTGGACCTCCCTGGGCTGCAGGGGGTCAACATGCCTCACCATGGTCTTCCCCATGGGCTGCAGGGGAATCTCTGCTCCGGCGCCTGGAGCACCTCCTCCCCCTGCTTCTTCACTGACCTTGGTGTCTGCAGAGTTGTTTCTCTTACATGTTCTCACTTTCCAGTTGCCATTTCTCCCCCCGTTCCCCAACTTTTTTCCCTTCTTAAAATGTTATCCCAGAGGCGTTAGTTACCACTATCGCTGATTGGCTCAGCCTTGGCTGGCGGCGGGTCCATCTTAGAGCCGGCTGGCATTGGCTCTGTCAGACATGGGGGAAGGTCCCAGCAGCTTCTCACAGAAGCCACCCCTATAACCACCCCCACCCCCCCGCTACCAAAACCTTGCCACAGAAACCCAATACAACTATACAGAGAATGTAAAAGTAATAATCAGGTGACCTGAGGCAGGGATGTTGACTTCAGTAAAAGGACACTATAACACTGCAATTGGCATGTTCTTTTGTTTTAGTGTTGAATGTGATGCTTTCCAAACCAGCATTCTTACTTCAGATGTTTCTGCTAAAGTCGTCTTGTAACTCTTCACACCAACCAAACCTTTAAGATCTTCAGGCAAGAAAAATTTAATTCAACTGGCAGTACTGATGAGGCCAGTACTAAATGTGCTGGTACCTGTTCCTGCTTCTCCATTTGCAGCTGTGGAACTTCTCTTGATAATGATATTTAAGCTTGAATGTGAACAGCTTCTTTGGGACTGACAATTATGGCCCAATTTAAAAAGTATATTTGATATGTATTTGTATCTCTTATCAAATCTATGTGGTTTTCACTTTTGGAATTGTTTTGAATTGCCTAATTGAAAATTCCTTCAACTTCATCAAAATACCAATTTTCTGGAAAGCTTGCTATTGTCATCTATTCATTTCACATTTATAGGGTCGGCATATCAAGATCCTTATTATTACAAAAATGCATATTAAGCATAATCATAATTTTTCTGATCTATGTCTGTGTCTCCATCACAAGTAGAGGCAGAAAGCTGTAGGCCCCACCTTGTTGGTATTCACGGAGTGCTTAACTGTAGAGCTGAGAGTTTCTGTAGAAATTAACTGAGTACCAATTAAAAACTAAGCTTCTTGAGTCAGTTAAGTTTCTGCAAGCAAATCCCACCTTTTTGCTGTATTTGGGAGTAGCAGCAATGAAAAAAAAGTTCTAAACAATAAGAAACCAAATACCCTCAAAAAGACAAAGGCTAGATGAAGCTGAATGTGCATGGATGGAACAAACTACTTATCAACCATTTTGCAAACGGTAGTACAAAATTATCAGAAGTTAAGAAAATTTTTTGTAATTTACTTTTTAACTGTGAAATAAACTGTCTGAAGGGTAAAGTTGTTTTGAAGCACTCATTGGAGGAAGATAGCTGACAATGAAAACCTCCATCTAAGACTTAGAAGTGAATGATACTGGAGTCTTTATATGTTCCATATTGACATTTCCATAGTCTGGTAGTCTTGTTTTCCTTGCTAAGTGTTCCTAAAGAAGTTCAAAACACAACTGAAGACATGTTGCTTAAGACTTGCTTAGGAAGATGAAAGTTGCACCAAAAATGTTTTGAAGCCACTTTTTCTTCACTAGGTTTTTACACGCTGTCATCAATAAGGAGACATTTTAGACAGGGACTTTCTTGGAATTTTAGGCTTGAAGAATGTGAGAGTATGTCAAACCTCACAAGCATACATGATCAGTAGCTGTTGTCATGTGTTATGACAACAAATACTAATTTGTTAATAACAATTATTAATGACAAAGTTGATTTTCTTTATAACATGCCTTTTTTGTTATTATGAGTTTTGTCTCTATTCAGACTTCCTTATCATCTTTCATACCAGCCTCTCTCTTCCACATCATTCAGTAATTCTTTTTGAGGGTTAAATTTCATTAGATGAAGTTGCCTAGAATTTTGAAGATGTTAGGAATAACTCCTCATGTCATATACTGCAAATGGAGACTTGTAACTGTGAACCATTGCAAATTATAAACAAGCAGGACCAGCAGTGGCTGATAGAGGAAAAAGCTATGCAGGTCACAGAAAATACCTAAGAATTCACACTCTTAGTCAAATACACTTCTTGTGGTTTGTATTCATATAGCATAGAAAAGTAAGTACATGGAGATAATGGATGCGCTTTACCATTTCTCAGTATTGCAGTTTTACTTGCATCTGTGTCAGGTAATGGAATAAATTATTTGGCCAGTAAGTTCCTGTTTGCATTTACTTTTTGGCTGAGCTTAATAAGTAAGTCAATACTGGTACAAAAATTCAGGACGCAGTTTGTAATTAGAATGCAAGTTTATTACCACTTTATCATAAGTGTTACGCACTTGTGATTCTGCATATCAGATTTCACCTAAAGCTCAAGTAAGCTCTGTAGCAACCTTTCAAACATCCAACGGACTTACTTTTTTTTCTGCCCTCATAGGATGGATGATTTTCACAACCAGAGGTAGGTTTCTTTCCCCCTGCTCTGTAGCTATAATATTGGTTACAGATATTTCAGTTGAAGCCTGTGGTGGACAGCCAAGAAGCTGCAGTCACAGGCTGATTTGTTCAACTAATGTTGTATATAAAGACTACAGATGATATTAAGGCATTCAGAACATCCTATGAGGGTTGAACATCACAGGTATGAACCAGTAGCTTGACTGTTATGCTTTATTTGGATAATCGCTGCTGAACTGAACAAAGATTTGTTGCCAAATGGTGTGGTCTAAAGAGACAGTTATTCTAAGAACTTTTTTTGTACAGTGATATTGCATTAAAGCTTGTCATCTCTGGGGAGAAGAAATATATTTAACACCTTTAGAAGCACTTTTTTCCCTCCTCCAAAGGTGGTCAGTGAGAAACAAAATACCATTATCCTTTACTGCATCTGGGGAACACTAACGAAATGTTCTTCCTCAGGTTTGGATCAAGAGTCCAAGATGCCATTCTGTAACAATGTTGGGGTTTTTTTTTGTCAGCAGAACTCTCATTTATATCTTATGACTTCACTTGCTGTTGGGACTGAAGGAGCTTTTTCTCCATTCCTGGAAAGCACCTTTTTTTGTGGTAGCAATATCAGCCAAAAGAACTTTTGAGCATTTTTCACAGAGGGAAAAATTGTCTTTAGGAGTTAAGAATTTTCTAAGGAAAATGGAGTGGTTGGGTGGGGGGTGTTGCTGGTTGTATTTCCGGCTATCTCGTTTTCCTTCCCCAACTGTATAAGATAACCAAGATGAAAACCCTCATTGTGAAGTTGTTCATGGAGCCCACCCCCTGGTGTTGACAGCAGGAGGCACTTTGAAGCTTTTCCTTCGTGCTTTCTTCTCTCAGAGAGTTGAAAGAGTCAAAGTTTCTGTTCAGTGGTAGTCCAGTTGGAGGTAATAACTTGCTCTGCTTACAAGGTTCCATTCATTCAATCAGAAGAGTGTCTGGTTCAGTAGCCTTTCTGTGCTTCCCTTTTAGGAACAACTGTTCGATACTACTTCTAATGAAACGAATATGTGCACAATTGTTTGCAGAAAAGCAAGCGTGTATCTCCATAGTTACAGTTGTTCCTCAAGACGTGGCAAATAAGCTTTCTGCATCCACCTTTCACTCACATACCTAATAAATTTTGACTCTGTGAAAGTACCGAAAGGAAAGGGGATGACCCAGTTTATTTGCAGCCTTTTCTCAAAGTGTAAGAGCTTGTAAAACTTGGTTCTCCTGGCCAGTGCTGCTGGAAAAATACGATATCCATTGGTCATGTAATGGAGTATACAGATAAACAATGTAGCCCAATAGTATTGCTCTAAAATAAGTAGTGATATTCTATGTAGCTTTGTATATTTTAGTCAAAAAATTTTTTTTTCCTCTCTAAACAAGACTAGCCGAATCTTACTTTTTTTTAGTTACAAGGGTTTTGGACTTACCGCACATAAATTATTTTAGAGTGCTTATCAAGTTCTGAAGATCCAGCTGATTGAAAAGTCATGAGACAGTTACTAACCATGCAAAGAAGGCTGAGAGGAGTTCCATTTTCAGTTTGCAAATTTCACACTTAAGTAAAGATGTGTATGGAAGACAGTTGCTTCCATTCCTGCATTCTTAAAGACATTGAGACGTTAACTTTGGAATTTGAAAATGCCAACTCTATAAAACTTTTTCTTTTAAAATAAATTTATTTCTCAATTCGTTTCATGTGAATGTACTTGTCTCTCCATCTTGCACAATAGTATTTAGTGTTTTCTTAAGGGTAATATGGTGTTATCCTTTCATTTGCAACTTTGGAAAAAATGGGGATATAACTAGAATCATCTTTTATTTAAAGGCAGTGTCACATACTTGTCATTTGAGAAAACAGCAATCTTCAGCTATTTACTAGTAGTTGTTGAAGCACTTAAGAGCAGTATTATTTTCTTATGATGAGGCAGGAGAAGCACATCTACCTGTGCTCTAACTTCTGCTTCATTTATGTTAATATGGCTGTGCATAGGTGACATGGTTGCTGTGTGTCTAGTTAGTTTTGTTGTAGGAAGTGCATGCAGCCATGACACATACTTAACAGGACATGTGCATTCATAGCAGATGACTGTTCCAAGTGTATTTGCACAGTGGGAGAGCTTACATTTTTCATTACAGTCATCAGTGTTTGAGGAAGGAGGGGAGACAGGCGCCGTGGGTAAACTTCCAGAACAATTAGCTTTTTTCTGCTCCTGTCCAAAAAGCTTGTGTTAAAGATGGAAGCAGTAAGTAGGCTGCTTGCTGAGTAAATAACTCTGGTGGCAATATTAGCCCTTTGGACCATCTCTTGGTTACTTTGGCATGTGGAGTTTAACACAAAAGTAGGCATAAAATGTTCAAAGTTGCTGTATTTAAGAAATAGCCAAATTGTTAACTAAAATACTAGAAGCGTGTTAAGGCAGAATTACATGACTAGGAGGAAAAATTCTGTGCTTTCAGGGTTTGTTGCTGTTAAAGAATAGTTCTGTCCCTTTGTATTTGCTTTTGTTGTTAATACAATAAAAGCTGCAGACAAACCTTCAGAAACATTTTTTCTAATGTGCATGCAGTCTGGTAGTGCACAATGGACGCTATTGGAAAAAACTCAAAAATCCCGTGGCAATTCTGAGAGCAGACATTCCTTTACCATGTCTCCTTTTCACACATATCCAACACGTAGTGGAAGTGTAATTCTTTTTGATGAAGGGCACCCACATTTTCAAAGGGATGCTTTACGTATGCTATTAAACCCAATTCTTCAAAAGTATTACTTATTACCTATACGCACTGTTCCTCTACTGATATAAACTACATGGAGATTCATATTATTTCTGTACTCAGTCATCACTCAAAGATACCTTTATTTTCAGAACAGTAATATTTTTTAAAATTGGTTTGTAATAAAAGTCCTGAAATGACTTTACTGTATCAGTAGTTTCCATGCAATAAAAAGGAATTAAAGTTTCAGTAACATGTATAAAAGCAGAATTGTATTTTAAAAGATTTGTAAGTCTGTAAGTGCTGTGCTGCACACAGTAAGTAAAGAAGTTTCAGAGTTCAGATTTCCACTAATGATTATTCAGGAAAATGTGACTAAAGTCATACATGAAAATTTTCATTGGAAAATGCACTTTCTTTAGAGCTTTCATTGCCTGTTTTCTACACAGGTATAGGAGTTTTAATGGTGATGAGCATGTTGACTTTCTCTGTCATGTTGGTTTCCTGCTAGTATTATGAAACTACCTTCCTTTGTGACCCTGTGACCATATAGTTCAATTATAGTGTAATTGTTAGATGATATAAACATTCTGATTTCTGGAGAAGATAGTAGCTTTCAAGAAGTTCATAAATAATACACCTATTTTTCACTTCAGTGCTTTTATCTAATGCGAGGGCAGTTTGACCTTAGGAAACAATAATGCACTTCATACTTACTAAAAGAAATCACAGAAACAGTGTCTAAAAATGCATCTTGGACAGGAAACAGACGTGCGAGTAGTGAGTATGTCGGCATTGTTAGAAATGAGCTGCATAGGTAATTGGTAGTTATGTAAAACAAGGGTTATATGGCCAAGTTAGAGTTAAGTAAAATCCTTAAGAAGCTGTAATTGAAAAAAAACAGACCAGACTATGCCTATTGAGTTTAACTACAATGCTTTCTGTGTACTTCATAAGGCTATTTCATTGAAGAATGAAAGTGATGGTTATTAAGCAAAACTTCTGAAGTTGTTTGAATTTCCTGGTCTGCTGGTCATTTTTGTATGCTCTTTGGAAGTTTCTGCTTTAGAGGATGTGGTATTTTCCAGTGTGTAACTTTGTAGTAGGTTGCTTGGAAGTAGAGTTTCTATCGCCTGTCACATCTACTTTGATGCCACATTTGAGCTTGCTCTCTCACTATTCTGAGAGTTCTTTCTCCTACCTTACAAATGGCGGGGTGGGAAGTTATTTACTATACTTGTTCTATTCATTCTTCTAATATAACTCTTTTAGAAGACATGGGATATAACTGTAAGTTTTGTTCATAGACGGAAGTGGAGAAAGAGGTGAAAAGGATGCCAGCAAAATCACAACCTACCCACCAGGGGCTGTCCGCTTTGACTGTGAACTGCGAGCTGTACAAGTCAGTTGTGGATTTCACCATTCAGGTAAAAACAAATAAATCAATATTAATTATAGTGTAGAATTTTTGTTGGTTTTTTTAATGTTGTCATATGTGTTTTCACTGCTTTGTGTTTAGTTTTCAATAAGGATTGAAAATGTTGCAGTATCATTTTGTAGCCTACAACCCTGTCCTTCAACAGTGAAAAGGACCAAGTATCATGTATCGAGTTACATCAGAGCTTTTAGGCAATTTTTGAGTCATTTGAAGACATTTGTATAGCACAGCTCTAGCCCTGCATAGAGGTGCTAGCTGTGATGGGTTGCAGAATCTGGTATAGTATTTCTTAGTGAAACATCTTATTGTTTCAGTAGGGTTTGTTAACTGTGCTGCTCAGAAAAGCTAACCAGCACTGGGGCAGTACCATGTTAACACGTGCATATGCCAGAAAAAATAATCTTTTTTGTTTGTTTTTCAGTGGTTTTGATGGAGAATGGTGATGTTTACACATTTGGATATGGGCAGCATGGTCAACTTGGACATGGTGACGTTAATTCCAGGTAAGCTGGTAATTAAAGGACGTGATTGTTATTGCTGCACTGCTGCATAAAAAGTGGCTAAATTTCTGTTTCTCTGTAGCTAGCAAGTGTGAAAACTCAAATACTGTCCAAATAAAGTCAATAAGCTCTTGTTCTGCACTTATTCTCCAAAATCCCCTGGATATAGATACAATAACAGTACTGTTGTACTGTGTAAATAATTTGTTTAATACATGAAGGTTTCTATGCATAGTTATTAACATAGCTTTGATAACTGAGTTTGAAATGCTTCTGTCTCTTCAATTCTCCCTACATATGAGAATGACATTGAAATCTCATTAAGATTTCAGTATTTCTGTAAAACAATACATATGCAATAATTCAAATAGTACAATGTAAACCTAGATTAACCTGATTCTGTTACACCATTAACAGTAGTTCAGTTATGATAAAATTCTCATTTTTGTTTATTATTAATACAAAATTAAGTCACCAAGCTTGGGTCTCAGCTGCATTTTGTAGACACTTATTTTGGATGTCAGCATGACAGTGATGTGTGCTTTCTTTGCGGTCAATGGAAATAGAAAAGTCAACAGAGTGTGGAGAGCTATTTGACTAACCACCCACTACTTATCTACTTTAAGTATGCTCAGTAGCTCTGTGAACTTCATGGGCTTGATCTCCATTGACCACAGTGGGAGCATAGATAAATGTAGGTGTCTTTAATGTGAAGCTTAATCTCACCCTAAGTATCTCATCCTTAGTATCTTACCTACTCGCTAAAGTAAAAAATCGGTGTCCTGCCACGAAAGGAAATGTAATAATGTACTTTAGGCACGTCCATATAACACATAAGACGGGATTTTGAATAGTAGGAATCATTGAGGCTTTGTGTATGTCCAGTAATGCCCAGTATCCTTATGTAAAAGGCATACAGAGTGGAGCATCCATGACCTGTCTTCAGTTTTGTCATTTCTCAATGAAAATTACTGAACATCTATCCTCGTAATCTCTTTGGAGAGTTCCAAATCATTTCTTTTGTCAAGTTTCTGAAGCAATCTTCATCATCTTAAAACTTTCATTGGATTCACTAAATAAAAGGGGGAGAGAGAAGGAAGAAAGTTTACTGGAACTGTTACTTTGTATTGACTGCTGTGCCTAATGGTAGTCTCTAAACTTACCCCTGCTCAGTTTGCATTGGACTGGTGAACGCAATCTGTGTTTCTGCCTATGGTAGAGCCATATCACAGATAAGTAGTTTATTTTTCATTCCTGGAAATTCTTGGATACTTATTCCAAGCTACAGCTGCTTTAGCTGACAATTCAAGTCACTGTTAGAATAAGGCTGGTTTCTTAACGCCTGAAGAGGTTCAAATAGCAGTGGCATTTGTACTGGTAACTTACTGTCTCCTGTTTCCAGCTTTGATGAAATCGCTTGGCTTCTCTGAAGGCATCGGAACTATCTGCTGTATCTGTCAGAATTTCAGGCAGTAAACCCTACATCTATTGCTTATTTAGACAGAAACTGGATGGAGACCAAATGTAGTTCCAAGTGAGATCCTAGAAGAGAACATGAAACATCCTGTGCCAAAGGATAGTGCTTGACCAGGCCTAGAAGCTGAGGAGGTACAAGCAACTTGGCACTGACCTTTGTGTCATTCTACAACAGACCCTAGAGAGTGTCTGGAAAAAGGCCTTGAAGAAATTTGGAGTATGTCCTGTGCATGAGAACTGGCTGTAGTACTATATTGCTGTTTAGCACCATCATTCAAATGATAATTTCCTCATTGATGTACTTCTTTTTCCAGCTTTAAGTAGAGATCTGTCCTCTGTCCTCACAGTAAGGGATTCAGAGAAGGAAACAGGCTTATGCAGAGTTCCACCTCAGTTGGGATGCAGTGGTGCTCAGATGGCCAGCTCCAGCCAGGTCAGTGGTATGTCAGTCATGCAGTGTGTCACATTGCCTGTATTGACCCCAGGAAGACCATCATCTTCTGAATCCAGGAACTGATACTCTGCTGTATTGCTGGGAAAGAGAGAGAGGGGAGGAAAAAAAAAAAAGTAATATTTAGGCAGCCTAGCTAGTATATCTCAGTATTGGGGGCCCCTGAGGAGAAGAACTGTCATGTTAAATGCAGGAACTCTTATTTTCATCTGAAGGAGCCATCTTCATTGCCAGGTGAAGCAATGATGGAAGTTCCTGGGCAGCGATTGATGATTTACCCTTTCAGAGACTTCTATCTTGCAGTGTGAAGATTTAGTGGTGAGACTGTTTTTTAAAAGTCTTGAAAATGCTTAACTATTTTGAATTCTGTGCACCTGCCCAGACATCTCTTCGTCCTTAATTAAGGGGATTCTGCACTCCTCTGTTAGAGTATGGTAAACACCAGAAGTTCTCCCTCCTACTTCAGTAGGAATGAGGCATATTACATGCCCTAGAAGGGCTTCAGACTATGTTTTATGCACACAAGCAAACAGCAGATGAACAGGACGATGTGATTCTCAATAAATCATTAATAGAACTGAAATGGTGTGGAGGAACAAGCAATATGCACAAGGTGGTGGTGTTTTTTCTCCAGCAAAGACTTCAGCCATTCGCAGACGGACTACTTAAAATGCAAGGATTCTGGTTCCTGGGAGGCCATTTTTTCCCTATCAGTATGCTGGAGCCGTTAAACTAGTCTGTGTAGGCTTTCTGGTATAAAATCTGCAGTGGTAGAAGTTGTTGAGCTGTTCACTACATGAAGGATTTGTCAGTCTCTGCTTATGTTCTCAAATTAGATGCTGGTGGATAGAAACTCAGTGGAAGAAAGAAATGCTTTGCAGTATCTAGTCTGAGTGAAAAATAGCATGTCTTGTGTTCAGGTAAGCAAAGGCCTGTTAGTTGCTGATGCTTCTTTCAAGAAGCTGGAATTTAAAACTCCAGGATGTTTCTGTTATTGTTCAAAATTTGCCTTCATTTCTTGTACCAACTGATGACTTCAGCAGTGCGTTAGCAAGCACATGATTTGGCAGTCAAGAAACTCTAGAAATGGAATGACTGAAGTAAGACAATCCTGATGTGATTTTACTTCTGACTGTTCAGCAGTAACTTAGAAGAAAACTGAGCAGACCTTCCATGGACAGTCAGCTATGTTCTATTTGAAGACAAAGCATAGAGACTATATCCTGTTAATACCTCTAGAAAAAAATGTGTACTATCATATATGTTTGATGGGACCGTGTTTCTAGGTGCATTGTCTGATTATTTTACTTCAGTGGTGGAGTGCAGGTCTTATTTACATCTTTTCACCAAACTTCCTGTTACCTCTAAAAACTAAAATTCTCCATTTTCTGTTTAACTCCATACTGTTGAACTCTGCCTGCAATTGACAGAAGTTAGGACTGGTTTCCTTTTACCCACTACACAGTAGCAGCCCATGGTGAATCTGAATTTACAGCACCACGGTCAGCTGCCCCAAGTGACATCTTACTGGACCTGGCAGCCAGCTGTTTGGCTGGATGAGTACCACGGACAGCGATTGTTCGAACAGTTAATGCAGGACGAGTTTTCAAAGACCACATCAGCTCCCAGAAATGCTTACCCTTCAGGATGGAAGTGGGTTTCAGTGTGTACAGCCAAAATGCATTCGAATCTTCTGCAGGACCCTGAGTTAGCTGATGCATGTATATCTGCTGCTTTTCATTCCGCAATCTTACATTTTCCCAAGGGGTCTCAGGTTACTTTCTGTGTAGTTGAGGTTGCTCTTTTGCGATTGACCTGTGTCAAGTACCTGTGTCATATCCAGAAGCCAAAGAATCTGTGACTTTGACAGCAATGTGTCCTTCGGCTCCATCCCAGAAGAATACTTACTGCTTTCTCCCAATCAAATGGAGAAACCTTGGTTATCAAAACTTTTGGACAGAGTCTCTCAGACTCTTGAGTGTCTATGCTGAACTTTTCTGTGTTGAGGTTCAGAAGGATAGGGCAATACTCAATAGTATCACAGTTTTTAAATTCCATATAAATCAGTCAAACTGGCTAACTGTATTTTTCCAAATCCCTCCTCCTTTGATGAAGTGAAAACTATTTTTCTGTAATTTTACTTTATTTTTTTGACATAGTTAAGTGTCTTAAGCTTTTTCTTGCTCATTTCATTAGCTGATATACTGTAGTTGGCCATTCCAAAAGCTGAGTGATCTTAATAAAATAGCTGTTTAAGAGGATACCATATTTCATCTCTCTATGTTAGTTGCTTGTTCATTTTTGCTCTGCTGCTGCCAAGGGAATACAATACACAGCATTCAGATAACATTGCTGATAAATTCAGTTGCCAAAACAGAAAGATAAATAGTTTTGGTGATAATAGCTTAGCTTTTATGCATCCAAGAGGTGAAACATTCGCTTTGTTTTTACACGCATAGTATTGATAATTCTGTGCCTGCAGCTATCATAATTTTGAGTGAGAGTTAAAAAGCAGTAATAAAAATATTTTCCTTTAACAGAAATGCTTTTGGATTAGTTCTTAACTGTGTTTTATTTCTGCTTCAGTGCCTGTCCTGGGTTCAGCTGGGATAGAGTTAATTTTCACAGGAACCTGGGAGGGGGCGTAACCAGGGCAGATGACCTGAACTAGTCAAGGAGCTATTCCATACCATGTGACACCATGCCCAGTATATATATAGGGAGCGGGCTGGGGGGTGGTCTCTCAGATTTCGGTGGGGAAGTGTCAGACCACCAGGTTCCGGGTGGTGAGCGGTTGCACTGTGCATCACTCGTTTTGTGTATTCTCTTATTTGTATCCTTATTGTTCTAACTTCTCTTTTTGTGTTGCCCCAGTAAATTGTCCTTATCTCAACCCTCGGGGTTTTGGGTTTCTTTCTTTTTTTTTTCCCTTTCTGGTTCTCCTCCCCATCCCACCGGAGGGGGGGGCGGGGGGAGTGAGCGAGCGGCTGCGTGGGCGTTTGTTACCGGCTGGGCTGAAACCACGACAGTGCCCTTTTGAGCTTCCTTAAAGTTAATGGGAGGCAAATGTAATGATTTTTCTGTTTTTAAAATGTTTCACCATTGGTGCTGCTAAAATTTGCCCTGTGTGTCTGTGTGTAATCTTGGTGATGTCCAAACCCATGTGCCTATAGACCAACAAAAGCTTCTAAATTTATGAATGTCATGTTGTGTATACTCTACCAAATTTTATGCTGCCCTTCAGTCTCTCCATCTCCAGTAGAATCACCCACTGGAAGCTACATTCATGAAGGAATAATTTCCTTCTGTATAGCTGTGTTCCCACTCCTTCAGGTTATCAGCCTATCTTCATGCTGCATTCCTCTGTTCATCACTTCCATGTGTTCACATCTTCCCATCTACCCTTTCCCTTTCTCTGCTGAACACACGATGCCTCTCCTTCCTACTTTCTCGACTCCTGTTTTACCTGCAATTCAGCCAAAATCAAAACATGCAGATAACCCATCTTCTTGCATATCAGCTGCTAAACAATTGGTAGGTAACTGTGGGCTGACATTTTTTTTTTTTTAAAATTGCAGCTTGTTCTTATTTTAGATAAATCTACTTCTGAAAGTGTGTGTTTAAAAGTAAGTTTAAATAGTGCCACTGTTCTCTGGGGTCAGAGTTGCCAAACAGAGTTATTTGGGAATAACTTGTTCTTCTAATTCACAGTCTTTCTAAGTCCACAATAAATTTGAAGTCTAGGTAGACATTCATTATGGGATTCAAAATCTGGTACAGTTCTTGAGGGCTCCTGTTCACTTTGTTGGGATTGAGATAAAAAATTTAATTTTAGTGTCTCATATTTCTTTCTTTTTGTCTTTTCTGCTATTTCAATTCTAAGTCACCACTTCAAATTTTCTTTCTTTGCTTCTTGACCATCCTATTAGGGTTTTTTTCTTCATTTTTACTGGAATGCAAAATTTATTTTCTTATACCTGTCCATATTTGGGAGGCACATGGATTAGACTTTTTCAGATCTTTCTGGAAAACAGTTTGGAGAAGTTTGTTCTTTCTTTCTTGAGTCTATGAATTTGATGGAGAGCAGTTTTTTAATGCTTTATTCTCCATTAGAAAGCAGATGGAGGTGGGTAGACCACCTCTTTCTTTTATAGTTCCCTTGACAGTGATCTCAGGAGGACTGTATCAATATTGCTTTTGGTAGTTGTACTAGGGTACCAACCATGTAAGGCTTTGATTGCTTCATAATGCAAACAGGTTTTTGAAGTGCTTAGCCAGTGTCATCACAACAGAATTTTTTTACTGCTACAGTTCATTGCAATATAGTTTATATACATACATATATGCACACACATATATATTAGTGTAACTGCAGTAACATTAATGTAATCCTACAATTAAATATTAAATTAACCATTTTTATTCTATGCTAATTTCTGAGTTTAACTGAAGAGAGGGTACTTGATCTGGTCCCTGTTAACAAGAGGGCATAAACTTAAATATCTGGTACAGTCTTTCAAACCTCTGTTCATTTAATATGTAAGTTGTTGCTTGACTCTGATTCCGTATAGTATGTGAATATAGTGAATATATTTCACAGTGATCAAAATCCTTATAATACTAATGTATATGTTAAATGTTGCATAAGCATATATTGTTACAAAATTAATTTATTTTTATATAGGGGATGTCCCACTTTGGTGCAAGCATTACCAGGTCCTAGTACACAAGTTACTGCTGGGAGCAACCATACAGCTATTCTCTTAATGGATGGCCAGGTTTTCACATTTGGAAGTTTCTCAGTAAGGAAATAATAATAATACTTATGGGAATAAGCTAGTAGTTAATGTATTGTTCAAAGACCTTTCAAAACTGCTTGTACTTGCTCATATAGAACTACTCATGACTTCTGCATATCTTTTGTGTCTGTTATGTTTAAAAATGTAACCTCTAATATTGTTGTGGTTAGAAAAGCATGGTTCCAGAAATTCTTGGTGGTTTTTATATTTTAATGAAGATTGTGATATAAAACTGGGTTATTTTATAAGGTGAACCAGTTTTCTCAAACTCTTACTGTTGCAAGCTCAGTTGCAAATAAGTGTCTATTGCATATTCTATTACCCGTCTGCATTCATTAGGAAAAAAAAAGTTTCATGGAAATAGCAATGGGTTGCAGAAGTTATGCATACACTTGAGCGGAAATTATTGCTCAGTATAACACAGCATGACTCTGGTACTCTATCTGCATGGCATATATTGTCCTATGTCCATGTGGAATCCATTCTTATATTCACTGAATAAGCACTTCAACATTATTTAGTTCACCTTCATCCTGACTTTAGGCCTTTGTGCCTCGTTGTCTTGGCAAATACCCCCCTCACTACAATCTCTCCAGAATCATCTCTTGGTTGTGCTTTCCCACTAATGTCCTTTTGGCAAAAGCTAGAGTATAGGTATTGAGCTATATTTATATGCTTTAAAACCTGTGTACTGCCAAACACAACAAAGGAGAAATTGTACCTTTTGAAATCTGTCTTTTTACAAAAAATAAAAAAAGGTGAAGACTGAAATTTTAGAAGCAGGAAATCATGCTTTGAATTAGAAGTGTGCCACAAGGTGGCTCTTTGACTAGGTAATATTTTGTTGTTTTTCAGATTTTCAAGTAAGAGCTTTGGTGTCCATGTTTTTGTCAAAAGTGGCTTGGACACATAAAAGTTTAATCGTTGTTGACTTGCAGTGAAACTTAGCCCCTGAAAAAACAAATTCACTCTCAGAAATAGGATTTAAACCCTGTATGTTGACTGGGATTTTTTCTTTTTCTAAAAAAAATTAAAAATAAATTCAGATCACCTGTTCTCTGAACCTGATTTTAACATTGTAATGCTTGAAAGTTTGTTGAAAGCTTCATAAAGTCAAGACAAGCTGAAAAGCAAGCATGTTTCTTGAAAATGTCTTCACTGAGTTTACTTACATAGAGTGTTATGTAGAAAGAGTGATGGCTAACTTGCTGGACAAGAGGGTATTTGCTGTACATGCATGTTTCTTCTCCCTTACCATTTTAAATAAAAAGTTCCCTTGACTTCATTAGCCTGCAATGAATTCCCTTTGCGTGAGTGAGGTAGATGGAGTCTGAACAGGTTTACTGCAGCAATTCTTACTACATACTTAAGTACAGTATAAGAACTATTGGTCCATCTCTTGGTAACTAGTTATACATAGGAGATAAGGCCCTAGGTCTCCAGGTCAGGATGTTAATGAGCATATGCAGAGGTGCTTGTTTAGGCACTTCATGTTCTTTTTAGCTCAAGTTTGATGTGCTAATTGATTTCTAGGTACTTTTAAGAGGTATTTGCTTTGTAAGACTTACAGTCCATGTAATTTCAGAACTGGGTGGATTTTAGACTGTCTGAATGTGAATGTAGATTCTACCACCTCCCACTCCCCTCCCATTATTAATTCATTCCTTGTCTAGCACTGAAGTTATTTGGATATTGAGTACTGAAGGAGAAAAATGCTTTTATATTTTATTCTGAAAATGAAAAGGAAGATTATTCATCGTGAAGAGTTTGAGTTGCATTATAAAAAAAATGTTTACTCAAAAACATAACTCAATAGGGAGAAGAATTATCTCTCAATAACTTGTTCCTTGTAGTTAAATGTGTAACACTTCACTTAGAGTAGCCATTGTTTTTTGAAGGTAATTTTGTGGTAAGCACTCTCTTCCACATTTCTAATTTTGTATGTTGAAATTATTGAAGTAACCTGTTTGTCTCTGCGACTTATTGTTACTATTACTTACTAATTCTCACATTCTCTTTATAGAAAGGCCAGCTTGGTAGGCCAATTCTGGATATGCCATACTGGAATGCAAAACCAGCACCTATGCCTAATATAGGCTCTAAATATGGACGCAAAGCAACATGGATTGGAGCGAGTGGAGACCAGACTTTTCTCCGAATCGATGAAGCTCTCATTAATTCTCATGTGCTTGCTACATCAGAGATATTTGCAAGCAAGCATATAATAGGCAAGAACTCTTCTATAATATTTTAAATGCTTATAGAACTATTGGAGAAAGAATAGCTTATGTCATGCGAACAATAGAAGAAAAATTAAAAAATGTGAATAGAGGGAATTAAAATAATTTAAGCTTGTAGTTATACTGAACATGGTGATCCTAGCTCCTTTAGAAATCAATTTTATTAAAAATAAGAATGTAAGCCTAAACTTTTCTTGCACTTAAATCTTAGTATGGTTTATTTTTTGCCGTGGCAGTATAACTGTTCTTCCCTACTACATTAGTGCTTCATGCATAGAAAATGCCACATAATGACTGGAGTCTTTATAGTTTTCTGCTCTTTTGCTCCCTGATCTAGGTTTGGTACCAGCTTCAATAACAGAACCTCCTCCTTTTAAATGTCTTCTGATAAACAAAGTAGATGGCAGTTGCAAAACATTCAATGATTCTGAGCAGGAAGACCTTCAAGGTTCTGGTGTGTGTCTGGATCCTGTCTATGATGTTATTTGGAGGCAAGTGTGGATTATAGCTATTAAAGTTGTACTATAGAAATATTTTCAAAAATACTTTGGGAGGCTGGAGATTTGATTATGCTCTTTTCCCTAGTAGATGAAAAACAATTTTTAGTCCTCCATGTATCTTTTTTCACATTTTTTGGATGGTTTGTTCAAGTAAGCCCAAACCAAACATCTTCTCTTGCCTGAATTTTTTTTATTTCTTTTCTTTTTCTGTATCATACTTATTCCAGTCTCATGATGTTTGGGGGACCCCAATCTATTCCACTTATTAACTCTTTTTATCCTTCCCGTAGTTTCTTCCATCTACTTAACACTTCACTGAATAATTCTCTTGCCATGCCCAACTTCCACAACCTTGTGTCTTAAGTCTCCATCCTTCTCTCAGGCATTAGTGGTTAAGACTTGAATAGGAGAAGGGGTGGAGAAATAGTACCCTTTTTAGTTTTGACATTTGGGAGGCCAAAATAAAGAAACTTGTTTAGATGACATAACTAAAACCATAATTTGAATGTCTATTTCAGTCTTTGGGGTAGTTGCTTTCAGTGGAGTCTTTGAGCAGGCATAGATCATAAGCCCTTGTTCCAAAACAGAATCGTAACATCCAATTCTTCTATAATGATTTAAAAGCTATGTTAGCCAGGATTTGGGAGAAAAATTTGAACTGTCATCTGAGTGCAGGTGATGGATGATGTTTAAACTGCTTGAAGACTTAGGCAAAACAAGAATAATCACTTACAGTAAGAATAAAGCAGGGAACCAGCTAGTCTGCATTCATCTGGAAAAGACAGTATTGTGTAGGATCGTATCTTTAAAAGATCATTGTGTCCATAGGGTACTTGCATCCTACTTTGGATGTCTTCATCCAAAATTGAGATTCAAGAACTTAATAGCCATTTAATATTGAAGCATGCATATTTGCTAGGCACATTCCTTTTTAACATCTGAATTTCCTTGGACGGATGTAGTTCTGCAGTTTGCACGTCCCCAGGATTGTTTGGATCTCATTAGCTAGGTGCCGCTTCTTACTTAAATTATGCTGAGATTTGAAATAAGGAAGGGTAGCACCCACATCACTTAAAGCTCTCGGTCATGATACTATCAGCATGATTAAACACACCGAAAGACTCAGTTTATGAAAAATGGAGTTATTGATGACCATGGGAAAGCAGCAAGTTTCAGGGGAGAAAATGTGGTGACACTCAACTTGATGTAGCACACTAAAATGGTTATTCAGATTGAGGAAGTTCAAAGTCACATGTTAAAATATTATTATGAGTAAACATGGGTTGCGATGTTTTATTGTCTTGCAAAATTTGGGGGACTATAGAACTAAATCTAGAGCTTAAATACTTAACTGAAGAATGGATTCTTGGAGTCTGTGTAGATTTATTTCTGTGTTATATCCAATTGTGTAAAAGAAAATATTAGAACAGTCTACAGAAGAAACATGTTAATGAATATGCATATTAGTAGTTAAATATTTGGTATATAAATTGTTATTCCTGGGAATTTTTATTCATGCCTATTTAAATGAAGGGGACAGTTTTTCTATACAGAGAGACAGCATTCTTGATTACACAAATTTTAAAAATTTTCTTCACAGCTTTGTGACTTTTTCAGGTGGTAGTGAAAATCATGTGGTTAAATAATTTCATATGTGTTTGTGTTTGTATAAACTTGCACGCTGCTAACTTGTTGAAATCCTGAATATATGGTGTCCAATAATATTTTTAGTTAAAACTATTTCTTTCTCCATTAATTAGACTGCGTTAGCCACATTTGGATTTTTAGAACAGTGTACAAGTGAAAATTCCTTTTGTGCTTGTTAAGAACACTCCCACAGTCCTATGTCTTCTGTTTCTTCCTTTTACGTGGTGATATCAAAAGCTTTATTTTTTCATTTTCTTTTTCTCCATGTTAATCTATAGTATAGAAAGTCTTTGTATTCCCTTGTTTATGCTGCCCTTTTCTATAATCCCTTAAAACCTCACAAGGTGATGTTATCCATTTAAAAAAACCCAAAATATGTTAGATTTCCCAAGATCTTTTTACTGTTATTTGAAGGTGAGTAACTCTTTTACTTTCACTTGGCATCTTTATCATTTTTGAGCACATCTGCCATTATATCTAGTACTTTGCTAGTTATTTCATGCTTCTTAATAAACTATACTGTTTTAATATTTAGTAGCTTTGAAAGGTGTCTAACATTTTCTGAAATTTGTAAACTCATTATATGACTGTTTGACATGAAGTACAATAAGAATGTTTTTGTGTCTTTCCATTTGCTGGTGTGTTAAGCTATTAAAGTTTATCTGTATTTGGTGTAATTAAGGTCAATTTTAAGAGTTTGTACTAGCAGATCTTCATTTTACATTAAATAGCTTATAAAATTTAATTATCGGTTAGATTTTTGTATTTTTTTAGTAGGTGAAAGGTTTTTTTTTTACTCTGTTTTGTCTTGCTCTAGGTTTCGACCAAATGCTAGGGAACTGTGGAGTTACAATGCAGTAGTTGCCGATTCCAGACTTCCCTCAGCTCCAGACATGCAGTCCCGGTGTAGTATTTTGAGTCCAGAACTTGCTCTACCAACAGGTTCCAAAGCTCTAACCACCAGATCTCATGCAGCTTTGCACATTCTAGGTATACATTTACAGTTGATAAGTCAGAAGCTTAGATGAAATAAAGAAACATTACTTAATGTATAAATTAATTGTAATTTAACAGCTTTCTGACTTTTTCAGTTAAAATTTTACTTTGTAATCTTTCACCATTGCTCTTAACAGTTATGATCTGGCTGATATGCATTAATTTTAATCAAAATAGTTATCTTCTGCCATCTTAATGATGCTAGAGGATTTTAGAGTTCTGATGGAACCTGCTACTAGAGGTCAGCATAATAAACTAGGAGACTTTCCTAGATGATCTTTTTGGACAGCCTGTAGAATAAAGTCAGTACTGTTAAGTTAACCTGGAGTCTCCAAAAGAGTGGAAAAAGGTGTTCTTATATAAGCTATTTTTATTTTAAAGTAAATGCAGTATCTAAAATTAGAATTTACACTGCAGTTTTATGTAATGGGGTACTAAGACTAATATGATTTCCTTTTGCAGTCTAAAAAGTCTACCAAAACAAAAAATAATCCCACCGTGTTCATGTATAAACTGGCCATATGCAACATACCCAATGCTCCAGAGTACAGCTTTGGAAGTTAATGTAGCTCATTTGCTCACTGATTGTTATGAGTGATCAATTCCTTCTCCTGCTTCCTTCATTGTGTCTGAGTCAGAGTAAGGCATGTTAGGTACGCATGCATATGAAGCAAAATGCCTTTTATGAAGGCTCTCAAGTCTGCCCATAATACAGTTACTACAATTTTTTTTGGTAATATGGGAAATGTAAAAAGGAAAAAAAAAAGGTGTTGCTGTCAATTTATTTACTATTGGAAAAGTTGCAAAGTAAGTTTAATTACATTTCTTGGTTATTATGGAAAATGAATAAATTAAATGAAATCAATCTTCAATAGTGAACCTTTAGATTCTGCAGCAGTCACCCCAGACCTAATCAAAACTTTAATGATATTCAGTAGTGTATGTGTGGTTTAGGGACAAAACAGTTAGGTTGCTTTGATCTTTTTAACTGGTATTCATTTCCATTTCACTGATTATAATCAACAGTAAGAAATTTTGAGTTCTTTTGGTTTTGTTTTCTTTTAGGTTGTCTTGATACTTTGGCTGCTATGCAGGACTTAAAAATGGGTGTTGCAAATACAGAAGAAGAGACTCAAGCAGTGATGAAGGTTTATTCTAAAGAAGACTATAGTGTTGTTAACAGATTTGAAAGTAAGTAGCACAAAATTATAGCACAAGCTGATCAGGCTTGCAGAATAAAAGACCAAGATAGATTAACTATTTTTGTTGCGGTTTTGTCTGCAGGTCATGGAGGAGGCTGGGGTTATTCAGCCCACTCAGTAGAAGCTATCCGGTTTTGTGCTGATACGGATATTTTGTTAGGTGGTCTTGGTCTTTTTGGAGGTAGGGGTGAATACACTGCTAAAATAAAGGTAAGTTAGTTTTATTTCTTGATAAATGAGTGGTTTACTGTATATTAAAAGCATTAGTAATAGAACTAGAAGAAGGCTTTTCAGTGGGAAGTAATGAACCTTATGCAGGTAAGGTGGGTGAAGTAGAGATCTGAGATTCACTATTCTTAATTGTCAAGAATTGGCCCATTCTTACCTTCACTAAATGCTATGCCATCTTATAGGTATTTTGAGCAGATATGGTAGTGGGTCGAATGGTTCTGTGATCTATTTACACAAAGCTCTGTCTGTAGAAAATTGGTGCTGTGGGCGTCAAGTTAGAGCCATGTCCTATGTCAGGATACATGAGGAAATGCTTCTCGAAACCAGAAAAAGAGTGCTTATCAGTAACTGAAATTTCTTTTGTACATGCTTCACACTGTCCCTGCCACTTCTTTCTCAGACTGCTCTCTGGAGAGCCTCTCAGCTGGGATTCTTCAGCTGAGACTGAATGGCACGAAACATACTTAAATTTGCTCTGTGCCAAAAATAAGGATGATTAGGGCTGGAGCATATGCGCTGATTTAAAATAAATAAATGGCTTTGGATAAAAAAGCTCACATAAAACACCGTGTGATAACAGCTCTGGTTTCTGATAAGTAGCTTCTGTTCTGCATTTAGTAAGGATTTCAGAAACTCCCTGAAAGACATCGTAAAGAAAGGATCTAATATCTGTCTGAGATTTATATTAAACATGTATATTCAGAATATGTTATTGTTGTTACTTGTCATTTAGTGGGTTATTGAGTTTTCTCTTTCTCTTTTCAGATGAATAGGTGTTAAAGCTTGGTTTAGGGAAATGGATGGCATATGCTTAGCAGTAACATTTGCATAAGACAACAGGAGATCCAAACTAAGTAGTTGTACTTTTATCTTAGTTTAACACAATGGCTGAGAATTGTAAATGATTAAGGAAAGCCAAGAAACTTCACAAAAAAAAGCATGACTAATGTTTAAATACTAAAGGCAGTAACCCTATGAATGCACTCTAGTATTATTTTTTCATTTGTTTCTGGTTGTCTAGGATTAGTTTATAGCCAAGATAAGATTCGCCAGTCCTACCACAGATAAACTGTGTATTAAATAGGCATTTGCAAGAGAAGAGATAGACACATATTGTGGTCCTTTTTCAAATTCATCAAACTGTAGAAATGATTTTTGACTGATTAAGTTCTTTTGGAAAAGGTATCATCTTTTGTCCTAGTCACCACCTGTTTATGACACTAATGACTAGCTCTGCTAAACAGTCAAGCTGTCCCTTTCCAGAGAAGTTGAGTATATCTTCAGTGCATTTCATTCTATGACAGAAAGCCTGCACCTTTTGCCCAGCTTTGCCTTTTTTTAGATGCTCTGCATTTGACTTGCAGGCAAGATTTAGGGAGTTTCTCCACTTAAGAATATATCTGGGCATAAGGCTGGCAGGTGAGTCTCAACTGCTATTTTTTTAGCAGTTAATAATATTACAAAATCCTGACTTCCACATGGGTATTTGCCTGTCAGTGACAGTAACTAGCAATTACTTTTGGGAAGGAGAAAGAATAGTAGTAGGCAGTTTCCAGAATGCCAGAGAGGAAAAAGTGGTATATGAAGTTTCTAACACCTAAAATGTGTTTTTTACCTTTTTTCTCACTCCACCAGTTGTTTGAATTGGGTCCAGATGGGGGAGACCATGAGACTGATGGAGACCTTCTTGCTGAAACAGATGTCTTAGCGTATGATTGTGCTGCTAGGTAAGGTGTTTTCCTTACCTACTTCTTGATCTTTATTTTTACTTTCTTCCTACACATTTTAAAATCACTTTAAATACGAACAAAGATCTACATAATTAAAAGTTTTTAGCAAGTGACGTAAAACTTACCCAACACACTTTGTTTGAGTATAAAGTAGTAAAACACCAATACCTCACCAAGCCATTATGGTACTAAATTAAAAGGAAATATCATCTCACACTTGCTCTTGTATAAATCAAAGTCAAATCCCCTATTCCTCTGATGAGAAGACAAGACAAAACATTGCAGCAGCTCTTTGTAATACTTCTATTAAAAGGATGCCTTCAAGCACAAATGGGTATTTGCATTAAACAACTCATCATTAAACTTACTGCAATATGGAATAATCATAACCAAAGGAAGGGTTATTGTTCTTCAGCTCATTAGAATACAAGCAGTTATTGCTTGAAAGATTTTGTGCATATGGATGGAGTTAGCCATGTTTTAGCTGCTTTTTCATTCTCTGTTATGAAATAATTTAACATTCAAATCATCAGTGACTATTTCTTTTAGGTTTAATTCTTATGTGTCAATACCCCTAAATATATATTCTATTACTTTCATAAATATTCATGTGTAATTCCTAAGAATATATGTATGAGTTCTTTTCATTTACAGTTATTTCCTGAAATCGAATTAAAAGAATATAATTAATACTTTACTTTCAGTATTATATAGTAAATGTAATGGGGTTTGTGCATGTTAATTTAACTTAATCTATCCGTACTCTATTTGGCATTTGATATCTGATTGTTTCAAAATGCAAGGTCAAGCTAGACTTAGACATTTTCAGGTCCTTGTGAATTTTTTTTTTATGACTACAGTATTTTTCAATGAAATATTTTTAAATTTTTAATATAATAGATACTTCAGATTAATAATCAGTTCCATTAATTTTCAATTTTCTTTTATAAGCAGGGTGTAATTCAGTAAAGATTAATCTAAAAACTAATTCACATATATCTCTTTCAAAATTTACTTCTCCCAGAGAGAAGTATGCAATGATGTTTGATGAACCAGTACTCCTACAAGCTGGCTGGTGGTATGTAGCTTGGGCAAGAGTGTCAGGACCTAGCAGTGACTGTGGATCTCATGGACAGGCCTCTATTACTACAGATGATGGGTATATTTTTTTTTCTATTTTTTTTTAATGCAAAAGAAGAGATCTAATATTACTTGAATAATAATAAGAATATTTCTCTTTCAGTGTTGTATTTCAGTTTAAAAGTTCCAAGAAATCAAATAATGGTACAGATGTTAATGCAGGGCAGATCCCACAGTTGCTATACAGGTAATATTTTGCTCTCTGTTTCGAACAATTTATTGACATGTTTTTTAAACAGAAGCCCTATTAAAGTAAGCATATGTGTCATGACCTTATTATTGTATTAAGCTAAGGAAATCAGTATCTGAAAAATTTATGTAAAGCTTAGTGTCTCTGAAAAAAGTAATAAATCCATTATACCAACATTTATTTCTTTGCAGTTTTCTTGCAGTCTTTCTTCATGTATTATGTTCTGAGTTTTTCATTTAGTTATGTAGAGCCTCATGATTTCATCTAATGTTTCATTTTTTTGCTAGTTCAGAAGTACTGTATTTAGTAGGGCTCAGTTTAGGCGCAGTATACTATCAAACAGATTATTTTAATCAAGACAAAAAAACCACAACAAATTGTGCTTTACAATAAGTTACCATACATTTATTACTCCCATGATAATTGTTATGTAACTGATTTAACAAGCTAGAACTTTTTCACTATATTGCTAATATATATTTTTCAGATTTCCTCAGATATATGCAAGACCTAATTTTTACATTTTATGTATGTGTGTGTATATATATATATTCCCCCTTCCCCCTGTTGGTTCTGAAACTTGGAATTTCTTCATACCAGTTCTCTTGCTATGTCCTTTCTAAGCATGTTCTTTTCAAGGTGTCCCTTATAAGAACAGCTCACTTTTACCAGTAAGCTTTGTGTCCATAGATGTTTATCTCTCCAGAGGAAGGTTTCATTTTGACTGATGCACATGAAGTCCTGGCATAACCTATTAATTGTTAGGGTGATTTCGGTGGAGGGATGGCTGTAGCCAAAGACAAACAAGCCTTGGGCCCTCTGAAGGAAGGATATGGCTGAAGAGTCATGAGCAGCTCAAAAGGAAAGG
The DNA here is from genome assembly GCA_026212715.1 of Elanus axillaris. Lineage (NCBI taxonomy): Eukaryota > Metazoa > Chordata > Aves > Accipitriformes > Accipitridae > Elanus > Elanus axillaris. The sequence continues at coordinate 15,608,558 of JANZLQ010000008.1, forward strand.
TGCTGCAATAACAGGTTCTGCCTGTATCTTTTACTTCCACATATATTTTACCTCCACAAAACTAGTGTTCTTTGAGGAGTAACATTTCTAGTCTTAAAAATGCCATCTGAAGAAACACAGTAAATACTTGTAATAATGTAATATGTAATTAAATCTCAACTTTATTATCAATTGTCAGAATTCTGCCAGTTGAACAGAATTCAAGATATTTGATTACTGATCTAGGAACTGGAGGAAGTTATGCTGAAATTGAACATTTTTTTTATCATTACCTTAAACTTTTCTTCCACTTTTGTTCCACTTGAACAATACAAACAGCAAAACCTGCTAAAAGTAAAAAGTGCAGATTTCAAGTCGGTTCTTAAATTGTTCTTCCAGGCTGCCAACAAGTGATGGCAGTACGTCCAAAGGAAAACAGCAAACCAGTGAACCTGTACATATTTTAAAGAGATCTTTTGCCAGAACTGTCTCAGTGGTGAGTATTACCAAGAATCTTCTGTATTTCCTGGAATTTCAGAAAACTGAAAGACATACATGTGTAAATAACTAATGATTTTTTTTCTGTCTGCTTTATGAAGCAGAAGTTAGGTACACTGATATATAGAATATGTTTTTGGGTTTTTTTACTTTTTCTGAAGATTTCAGATGTAAACTTAAATCTAAGCTAAGCTTGGTATTGACCAGAGGATGAGAGCCTGGAAATGTATTTGTTTACAAGGTTGAGCTACTTAGTTTTGTTTTTTTTTTTCTGGGGGGTGGTGTTGAGTTCATTTTTACTGGTGTATTTAATGTACAAGCCTTACTCCCTGCCAAGAAATTAATATTAGCAGGCTTTTTAGAGTTTTGAGGGAGCTGTACTATATGCTCTCTTCCATGACTTTTAAATTACTGTCATTAATTAGTCATTGGTGAGATTCATCTACCTCTTGGATTCATTCCAATATAGATTGATAATCAGATAGCATTTAATTAAATTTTAATAAGCTGAGGTAAGGAGTATTAGTAGGCACAGTGAACTGCAACTATTAAGATAAAATAGTCTGCAGTTCTTCACATACAAGGAGGTTAGTCAAATTTTGAGGAATACTGCATTAAGTTGAAATGCAATATTATCATGCAGGTAAGGCCAATTCCATCTTCATGATTTTGAAGTCCCTTTCTTACCTGTTACAAGCACCAATTACTTTGTTTTCAGTTCCATCTTGGTTTATATTTTATATTGAATTATGTGTACTGTCAGTATTCTCAACTGATAGTTACATTGAAGTTATTTCCTCCATATGGAGACTCGCAGTCCAATTTTCTTAACCAGCTTGCTTTCTCTCATTTATGTATTCTCCATTTCTTTAATATTCTCTGATGATCAGGATGATCTTCTGTTCAGGTTTCTTCTAGAAATGTATTATCTACATGATTTACATTTTTAGTAACTATCGATACATTAATAGCTACTCTTAATAAATGTTGCTTAAACATATTTGCATTAAGCTATGAACTCCTATGGCTTTTAATACTTCACATTGTATCTTCTCTCTTCATTATCTTGCTGCTGTTATCCCTCACCATAGATTTGAATTAGGATAGGAGGAGAGTTTTGGCTTTCTGGAGCATTAGGCATTTTATAACTAACTTTGAACAATCAGCTTGATTGTTGCAGCTTGAAGGTATACCTTCAGCTTGAAGGTTTTCAATACCAAATGCCTGTAGTTTGCCTTCTGAGATACAACTTTCTGAAACTATCAACCACATTTAATAATAATAGAAATAAATTTTTGGACAAACAAAACTTTTTTTTAAATCCTCATTTTTCTTGTGGATTGTCATGTGCTTCTGCTGAACTTTCAAATCCTGTAAATGTGATATAATTCCCATGATCCTGCAGATCATAACTGTTTAAAAATAATGCAAAGACAGCACGATAAGTCTTTACTATTATGACAAGAATGTATTCTGTTAAAAGTTGGTATGACACTATTCATATGTGGACGAAGCAAGTAAAATTTACTGAAAAATCTGTATTACAGGAGAATACAAACAGTTGTTAGTTCTTAAATAGCTGAAAGACTTCCACACACTTAATATTATAACATACATTATAAATTGCTTTTAGCATGGTATTATAGTGAAGTGTTCCTGACAGTCTCAGTACTCTTTTTTTTATTCTCAAGCAAATAGGATTTGTGTGTTGTATGGTAGATGTGTATAGACATAAATATGTTTTCATAAGAAACATGAATGTAGATGCTATTTCCTGTCATCTTATACTGCTGCTGAAAATTCACTTTTCGTTTTTAACACAAAATCTGTCTTCTGTATCCTTCATACCCTGAAACAGGAATGCTTTGAATCTTTATTAAGCATTCTTCACTGGAGCTGGACAACACTGGTGCTGGGAGTTGAAGAACTTCGTGGACTTAAAGGATTCCAATACACTGCTACTCTTTTGGATTTAGAAAGATTGCGTTTTGTGGGCACTTGCTGCCTGAGGTTGCTGAGGGTCTACACCTGTGAAATATATCCAATATCAGGTCTTCCTCCTAATTCACTTGTTTCATATTTGTCAGCAAATAACTATCTACAGGACATTCAAAATTTGTTCTAAGTATTCATGTAGGATATGCTATAAGATGAAATTGCTTGTATAGATGGTTTTGCTGGAGCAATTTAGAGACTTGTCAGAAATGGGGTGTTTGCAATTGTCTGCATAACCAAGCGTCCAACACCACATGTTTACACTGTAACTTGTGTGTATTTTAAAGCTAATTTCTTGTTTGGCTTGACAGTTGAGATCTTTGGACTATTTGTATCTTCTTTTTTCCCATTTCTGTACATAGAAGCTGCTTTGGTGGTGAGCACAATTTAAATTTGAAAGACAGTATCTGTTTTTCACGCCTGAAGTTTAACAGGGCTCATACTAAGATGCGGCAAATATTATGAAAGACCAGAAAATTGGAAGTTGCTGATGTTCAGGTTTCTTCAGTGTAGTTTAACACCCTTCACTGTTTTCCTTTTGAAATTAACTTCCCTGAATATAGATTCATCAATTTTGCTAAATTCTAGCTGTTTTATTTGCATGTAAAATGTGCATTTTAATACGAAAATGTTTCATTTATTGTACATTTAACACCCTTCTGTGTAAACTTCTAGCTACGGCTAAGGCAGTTGTAGAAGAAACCAGCAAACTAGCAGATTGCATTGGAAAAACTAGGACCTTGCTGAGAAAAATTTTATCTGAAGGAGTTGATCATTGCATGGTGAAGTTGGATAACGATCCACAAGGATATCTCAGTCAGCCTCTCAGTCTTTTAGAAGCTGTTCTTCAGGAATGCCATAATACATTCACAGCTTGCTTTCATTCATTTTATCCAACACCGGCTCTCCAGTGGGCATGTCTTTGTGACTTGCTGAATTGTTTGGACCAGGTACATTAAAATGGCATAAGTAAATATTACAACTTTGCTTGCCCTTTTTTCTCAAAGAGAAGCCAAACAGTGTTTAAAACCTTTGTTCCTTTTCAGTGTTTATCCTGGTTTGCAACTTGAATTTTGCTGTAGTTTGCTTTTTTTCATAATTGGGTTTTGGTTGGGGTTTTTGTTTTGTTTTTTTATAAGTGTTCAAGTTCAACAAGAGCCTAGGAACTTCTGTCTCCCTTAGCAGTAAGATTCTGTCTGGGACAGTGAATAAAATTTGTGGTACTGGTAACTGTCAGCACCTGCTTTTTTGGTGTTGAGACCATGCCTTAGATGTGATTACTCTTGCTGCACATTGCTTAGGAGCATACATGTGGCATTTTTATACTCGTCACTAATATGTGAATAATTTCTCATTATTAAATATCATAACAGTGTTCTGATCCAGCAAAGTACTTAAGAAGCTGGCAATTATATTATACAATCAACAACTTCCTTCTAAGTATCTTGTTTACTGTGAATAAGCATCCCACAGCTAAACAGGGTAGTTGCTTGCTTGCATTGATTGCAGTGAGATGTAAACAATTTGCTTCTTTGCATGAAAATTCATTTAGCATATAAAATTCAAGGAAGAATCAGTTCTTTAATATATTATTCTGATTAAATTGTTTGATTAATTATATGAAGTGCTTTGTCTTCAAAGGGTGCCATAATTTCAAAAGTAATTTTAAATGGGGGGGATTACTCCAATTTGAAAGATCTAAATGGAAGCTCATGAGAGAAGATAGTGTAAAATTCACAAGAAAGCTAACAGTATATGAAATTCTTTCTCTAAATTATTTTTATAATTACTATAAAACTGGAAAGTTCCTTTCAAAAGTAGTTTCTCCCTCATTTACTTTGAATGCAATAGTGCCATTCTATTAATTTGTTTTCATGTTTTTAGGACATCCAGGAAGCAAACTTCAAAACCTCCAGTAGCCGGCTTCTTGCTGCTGTAATGTCTGCTCTCTGTCATACTTCAGTAAAACTAACTTCTATCTTTCCAATTGCTTATGATGGAGAGGCATTGCTGCGATCAATGGTTAAACAAGTCAGCACTGAGAATGACTCTGCTCTGGCACATCGTTTTCCACTTTTGGTTGCACACATGGAAAAACTTAGCCAGGTTAGGATATATTCTAAAAATTTAACAACTTGTATTACTTTGCAACAAAAAAAACAGTTATGTAAATTGAAGTTTAAGCTTTATAAGAATGTAGCTGAATTTGCCTGAGTGTTTTCTTTCTAAAAGGCTTGTTTCAGAAGCTTATTTTACCCAATTTTCATCTTTAAGTCTGAAATATTCCTATTATTTCTTGTTTGGAGAATGTCTGAGCAAAAATTATTCTTATTTATTTTGGAATATTAAATTGGCAGAAATATAGTTTGGAGTTGTCTTCTGTTGCATAGTGTTTTCTGCAACAGTTTTTCAGCTTTTTCATACGATCACAAGAATGAACATGTGGATAGATTCAGTGTTTTGAGGAAGAATCAATACAGCTTAGGTAATAAAATGTCATGTCTCAAACTGGAGTTTTTAAGGGTGTCAACAAGCAGGTGGGCAAGGGAAGCCCAGTTCATACGGTTCTATCAAAAGTTATTAAACAATTTCCTAATCAAGGGCTTGTCATGGTCCACTTGATGTATGCGTGATGGAAAGGTTCGTTTGCTGTAATCTCGAAGTGCAAAAAATCAAAGGCAGATACGCCACAGGGGTTATACTTCAATCAAACAGTGGAACTTTATTGTTTTGCCCATAAAGCAGCGTGCAATAGGAAGAAAGAGTAATAGGGAAAGAGAGAAAGGAGGTGAAGTGAGGAAAGAGGGTTATAGCTACCACTGCAGGTCCAAAGGCATCTGTCCCTCCGGTCCCAGATCCAGGCAGCGTCCCGACGGTCCTTCTGATCATCATGATCATTGGTGGGGAAAGCTTCCGAGAGTTCGTTTGCTAGGAAGACATCTTTTATGCTGGGCAACATACCTTGCCCCTCCTCTGGTCCACCTTGCCCCTCCTCTGGTCCACCTTACCCCTCCTCCATCCCGTGGCCCTCTGCCAGCTCAAGCGAGGCCTTCACGCACGCCCAGGGACGAGTGTCCGAGGTGTGGTCTGACTTGGAGGAGGGTAGCTTTTGACCAGGAGGTGTGTTTTCGCATTATAATGACATTATAATGAGCAAAGTTCACTTGAGGTTTAAGATTTCTTCATCGAAGTTGGAAGCAGCAGCTGGAATCAATCTTCCTGATGGCAGTTACAGTCTTTATTGTTTCAGTTCGGTAGAGCTTAACAGAGAGCGGTACTGGACCGTTCATACTGCTGTTATCAACAGAAAGCGGTACAGAACTGTTCATACCATGCAGTACTCTCTCCCTTCAGCTTTTATCAGGCAGGTTGCTGTGGTCTCTTGTCAAGATGTTAGTCTCGTATGGTCCAAGTCCCTGATGTCTGTCGATGTTGAGACAATTACCATTCTTCGGACCGACTCTTACAGGGCTCTTGAATACTGTGTGTTTTTGCAGTTCTGTTATTCCAGAGTAGATATACAGGAATGAAAAGGGTGAAGATGGTAGTCAAAGATATGGGACTACTAAATAGTATTCTTCACTTTAGAAGGCAAGAGGGGTATGATCTTATGAAATTATGAATGATGCATGAAAGGTAAATAAAGGATAATTGCTGAGTCTTCCAATACCAAAAGTTTTGAGCAACCAGAGACTTTACCAAAAGGTAAGTTTAAAAGATTGCTGTTCTTCATAAAATACACACGTAAGCTGTGGAACATATTCCTGTAGGCTATTATTATGTTAAAAGCTTTCACAGACTTAGAAAGCACCTGCACAAATTAGTGAAGAAAAAAAATCACCAATAGCTATTAAATGCAAAGATAATGTTTCTACCTTGGGTACAGCTGCCTCTTAACTGCGAAAGAGAGAAAGATTTCTGTACAGCTGTCTGTACAAGTTTGTTTGACCTCATTCTATTCCCTGTCTGTTCACTACTTGGTTATTTTTGGGAGACAAAATGGTGAGAAAGACAAATCTTTGATTTTCATCAGTAGAGCTGATTTTATTTTTCCTTATTGGGAATGACTTTCAGTATGGATAACTGTTTTGAAAAACAGTGGATGTCACTGCTAGGTAGAAGACACAGTATATGCCTAAGCTTAGATTTGTTTCATATGCTTCATTCAGTAAAGAACAGCTCTTTTTATAAGCATCCCACCACTGGTTTTATCTTACCTGTTTGCATAGATTCTCTTTGCTAACAGCAAAGCCAAAAAGCTTCTGAGTTTTTTCTGGGCAATGGGGAAGACAATGATGTGAAGAGTTCCATAGGTAGCTATGTATCAGTTGAATTCTAACATGCTTATAGACAATATGGCAAGAAGGGCTATAAGAAAAGCTCCCTCCTGAGAAGGACACTTACATATCTTTCCAATGCAATAAACAAAGTCAACACCATCTTATTCTGGAAATTAAAAATATTAATCAGTTTTTTTACAAAGGAATACATACTATGATAGCTTTGAAAATTTTAATTATTTTTTTTATTACTCCCTATACATTTTTATTTTTAAGAAGTCTCAGATTTTTCAATTACCTAATGCTTATAATGTGTGAAAATCAATGTGGGTTGTTTCTTTTTAATAAGAGCAATGTCATTTATCATTTTTTCTCTTCATGATGCAGAGTGAAGAAAATGTTTCAGGGATGACAAGCTTTCGGGAAGTGCTGGAAAAGATGTTAGTCATTGTTGTTTTGCCAGTACGGAACAGCCTTAGAAGAGAAAATGAACTTTTCTCTTCACATCTGGTTTCTAATACTTGTGGGTTGCTTGCCAGTATTGTGAGTGAGCTTACAGCGTCGGCATTAGGATCTGAGGTAAAGCTTCTATAAAGTCATTACTAGAAGTCTTTCAGGACAAGTATATTATGAATATGATACAGATCTTGACAGGAATTTTATAGATGTGCAGATCTTTCACAGATGCTGGAATTCTCAGTTCTCAGTAGTTTTCAGATATTTAACATAAATTCAAAAGCATGTATTCACTGTATTAAGGAAGTACTGTTGATAATGAACTATTTCACTATGGCTGCAGAATACTGCAAATTGTTTAAAAAATGGCAATTTATTTTTTTTTGAGTGCTTCTCTTTTTGCATGCATGTCTCTGCATATATGCCCTCAAAATATATTTGTTGAGTGCTCACTGGAGGCAGTGCCACATACCTGAGCATCTCTGTGCCTCTCATGGTATCATGGGGGCCTCGTGTTCTAATCCTATCTGCTTTTGATTATCGGTCAGAATTTATAATGTGTTTTGTTTATGCATTGTCTTCCTCCTTTATATGTAAGATACTCCTTACACACATCTTCCTTTATATAGTAAATATTATGTGTATTATATTTGTCTGTATCATTAGACTTTTTTCAGTTTATTTGCTTTGTATTTGAATTCGAGAGTGTTACTGAATTGAACTTCTTAAAATCCAGATATTCATAGTCATATACAGAAGTTTCCTTTCATGAGGCTATAACATCATTAAGTGATGGAAATTTAGTTGATTTTTTAAAGGGATCTCACTGTCTCTGTACTATCAGCAGACTTTTTTCACAGAAAGAACCAAGCTTTTGTTAACATCTGGATTTAAGATGCCTTTACTATTACATAAGGCCTGTATCTGTCCTCTCTTAATCTTGACCTTACCCAAGGCAGAAATACCTAAGTCTTCTTGTAGCACAGTTAAGCTATATTTTGTGCTAATTCATCCTATAAAATATATATATTTGAATATTTGGAAAAAATAGGAATCAGCTTCCTATTATTTCTAGTTAATTCCCAATTACTAGAAATTATATTTTCTTTTTTCCTTTTAGTCGATATTGAATGGAAGCCCCAGTAGTGGCATCTTACATGTTTTATCAGTTGACTTTTAAAATTTACCCAGCTGAAAAGCTGGTAATTTAAATCACTTAACTTTGGTTTATTAAAGTTGTCTAACATTTAGCAGTTCATTTTTTCTGGTGCTTGTATTTAACTTTCTGCAGATTGATGGGCTGAACTCTCTCCATTCTGTCAAATCCACTCCAAATCGATTCACTAAAACAAGTCAAGGAAGAAGCTGGAATACTGGGAATGGATCCCCTGATGCAATATGTTTCTCTGTTGACAAACCTGGTGTAGTTGTAGTAGGATTTTCTGTTTATGGTGGAGGAGGGATTCATGAGTATGAGTTGGAGGTATTAGTTGATGATGTAAGTACTGCATTTGAGAAAACAATTTGGACAAAAGTAACCTCAGAGTTTTTCATAATATGTTTTACAAAGTAATATTGTAATATTCTTATACAGTCTAGGGTCCCAGTAAAACAGTGCACTGGTAGTAGGGTTTTTTGGTTTGCTTGCGGTGATGATTTTTGTGGTATTGCAAGCTACATACTGTATCCAGTAAGGTCCTTACCTTGGTTATGGTCTTGAAATCTTAGTTTATTACAAATAATATTTGAAGCATAGTGAGCTTTTCACTTCCTGGAGCTAAATGGAAATTAGTACAAGTTATCTCTCTGCAAACTGTGAAGGAATTAGTGAAATAAAGGAGACCAAGTTAAAATATTTTAAACCAAAAATTGAAGAAGGGGGGTAGCCTACCAGCATGGTCAGGCTATAGCTACAGATGTTTCATGTGTTGTTGAAGTACTCTCTTACAAGAAGTATAAAACTGTTGCGTGTTCTTGTAATGAAGAAAAACCTCTGTTCTTTTACACCCAGTTTTTCGCTTTAACCAACTGTTCTAATCCCTTCCAAAGGGCAAGCATAGGTTGCTATGGGAAATTAACCTCTCTGCTCAGTACTTTCATTTTTAGCAGAAAGGCTTTATTGCCACCTTGAACAGGTTTTCTGGCTTTTATTTGTAATGCTGTGTGTAACAGTTTATGAAAGAAAACATAACTTGCACAATTGCATGACTGTGTCATGTATTTACATTATAAATATATTAAAATTACTTTCTTTCTTTGAATCAGAGTGAACATACTGGAGATTCAACTCATTCTCATAGGTGGACATCTTTAGAGTTGGTTAAAGGAACTTACACCACAGATGATTCTCCCAGTGATATAGCTGAAATTAGACTTGACAAAGTTGTGCCGCTGAAGGTAAATAAAATAAGTGTGCATTTGTAGGTTTCATATGACTTCTTTAGATAACAAAAATCAGAATGTTCAATGTAAATTGTTTTTTTGTGTACACCTTTACAAGTTGATCTTGACAGGTTTGCTTTATAAAGTCTCAATTTCACCAGGTAACTGAAAAGTTGAAATCCTGGCAGCAAAAAGAAATTAAATCTTAATTTTTATAATAGTGTCATTGTTTAACCCCAGCCAGCAACTAAACACCATGCAGCCACTCACTCACTCCCCCCCCACCCAGTGGGATGGGGGAGAAAATCGGGGAAAAGAAGTAAAACTCGTGGGTTGAGATAAGAACGGTTTAATAGAACAGAAAAGAAGAAACTAATAATGATAATGATGGCACTAATAAAATTACAACAGTAATAATAAAATGATTGGAATGTACAAATGATGCACAGTGCAATTGCTCACTGCCTGCCGATTGACACCCAGTTAGTCCCCGAGCAGTAATCCCCTGCCACACCACCCAGTTATTTCCTGAATGTGACGTCCCATGGTATGGAATACCTCGTTGGCCAGTTTGGGTCAGCTACCCTGGCTGTGTCCCTCCCAACTTCTTGTGCCCCTCCAGCCTTCTCGCGGGCTGGGCATGAGAAGCTGAAAAATCCCTGACTTAATCTAAACATCACCCAGCAGCAACTGAAAACATCAGTGTGTTACCAACATTCTTCTCATACTGAACTCAAAACACAGCACTGTACCATCTACTAGGAAGGCACTTAACTCTATCCCACCTGAAACCAGGACAAATAGCATAAAATAGATTGAAATTGCATAGTAATTTTAGAATATTCTTGAGTGTGCAACTTTTTTGTGTGCAATTTGGTAGCTAATTTTCTGGGATACCTGGTCACTCTTCAAGTATTAGTAGTAATATTTTACTTAAGATATAGTCTGTACTTCGGGAACACAGAACAGCTTTAACTTTTGTTAAATGCTGGATCTTTTTCAGTTAATTTCTTTTGTAGAGTTCTTTGAAGAACTTCTTAGACTCTCCAGTATTAATGTGAAATAATAGCTTTCATAATACCATGAAGCCTAACTTAAATATTTGTTTTATACTGCGTACTATTTTTGGCTCTCCTTTTTAAGGAAAATGTGAAATACGCAGTTCGTTTGAGGAATTATGGAAGCCGGACTGCCAATGGAGATGGAGGAATGACCACGGTTCAGTGTCCAGATGGTGTAACATTTACATTTAGCACATGTAGTCTGAGCAGTAATGGCACAAACCAAACACGAGGACAAATTCCACAGATTCTTTATTACAGGTTTGTGTGTTGCAATGATCCATTTCTAAACAAAGTGAAAACCATCGTAGTGCTATTATACCACACCTATTTTTAAGAAGTAACAGAAGTAAATACATCTGAAGTGTATTTGAGGAAAGAGCTTCTTTAACAGTAGTATCGTGTTCTTCCAGTGTGGTTTCAGACTTAACTTATTTAGTGAAGACAGTTTTGGGGACACCAGTTGTACTGATGCATCTTCCAGTCTTGTTTTAGGTTCTCTTTTTTTTGACTTGACAAATAATTTGATGGCTGACCTCTCTTACAAGGTCTATTGCCTACTGCTTTAAAGCTGTAATACGGCAGACTGGTAAGATGCACTACTTCAGTCTCTGTCTTTTCTGTAATCTAAGAGATTTTTGAGAGACTACTCACTGGAATGTTTATCTCTCCAATTTCATTCAGTTCCTTCCTCTGTTGCCAGAAACGATTGCATCATGTAGTGAAGCAAGGTCTGTTTATATAGGAACTGTCTCCTTTCCTACTGTAGAGTTCAAATGTATAAAAAGAGAAACTGCAGCTGCCTGAAGAAAATCAACTGAAGCATCTGACTGTCCTGCAGGAAAGCTTTATTTTAGCCTTTCAGGATGATAGTAGGAATTCACTTAAGGTAATGCTTTTGCAGAAAGCATTGCTTTCATTTTTGAGGTGCTTACCCTGATATGTATGAAGACATGATTTTCGAAATATGCCAGCACCTGAATATATGAATTGCTACCATTATCTGTACAGCAAAAAAATGTGTCAGGCCTTTTACTCAAGTCTCAATTTTTGTCCTAAAAGGCTGATCAACAGCAGATCCAAGGCATAAAAGGAGCAAGGAATAGTCATTTACTTTGATATTTAATTATGTGCAAGATGTACCTACCTAATAAAAGAGGAAGAGGATTAAATAAGTAATGCTAAAATAAGTGTTGTATTTTGGACTAACAATCACACAAACATGTTGCTCTTAAGAAAGTTTTAAAGGAGCTAAAATATGAAGAAATAAAGTTGCCAGCAAAATTATAGTAGCAGTATATTTGAAGATACAGGTTAGTTCTAAACTCTTAAAACATGGGATTGGCTGTACTCAAAGACCTAAAGAACCAGCTTGTCAATAGTAACAGTAATTGCTTATCAAAGAATGGAATTACAGTGGTGCTTGTCATGATACTTTCGTTGATTTAGTCTCCTGGAATCTTGGACATCTGTGTTTAGGGAATTCCTCCAGTGTTTGGAGGAATTTTATTATGAAGTATCATATTACTATTATTAAGGACGAGAGAAGACTAGGAAAACATGTATTCCCACTCCTAGAATTTCTGCTTTTATATAAGCAAAAGCGGGATTAAAGGAGAAACAACAATTTATTTTGATTTCAGAAAAGCAAAGGACATAAAGCTTCAGTAAATGGAAGCCTCAAGGCATTCTAACTTACAGTAAGCTAACATATGGCAAAAAAACACACCAAAGTGCTGTCTTCAGATCAGAACAGTCTGTTTTGTTTCAACTATGAGAAAATTCTAAGAAGCTTTTGAAGGACCGTAATGGCACAACTCAGAACTGTTACAGAATAAATTAAGTTTTGTTTGGAAAATTTGCAGACTGCTGCCTGTAATCACAATGTCTTTTGAAGTCTGCTTGGACAACAGAAGGTTAAATGTTGTCTGATGGGTGACTATAGTTATGGACTTAGTCAGTTTGAGGATTCGCAGTTTGATGTACAATGACTTGAGGTTTTCATTTGTCTACAGTAAAGGAACAAATGTTTATCATCAACAAATACCTCTAACTTGATTTTATTTGAAGGGTGCTCAAATACAAATAGAACTGTTGCTTATGCAAGCGCCAAGAAAGGCCATACCAAAAGAAGTGTGTTAATGCACTTCTGATAAGGGCAGAAAAGCTTTGGAAGGATTTGTTGGAAAAGTACCCAGTTGGAATTGCACCCACTGTCAGTCACTAATAAATTTAAATTAAAAAGGCTTGAGGCTGACAGCAAAACTACGTTTCTAGGACACATTGACAAAAAAAAAAATCACTTTGTAAGAGTGGTTTATTTAAGTCATATGGAAGGATAGGTATCCTTAATGTCTGCTGAACTGCTCCAAGTATAGTTTTTGAGCATTCTGATGTGCCAGTCCTGGAATCTTAATGTTCTGGAATGATGTTTTGAAGGATCAAATCTTTCTGAACAAACATAAGAGATCCAAAAGAGAATGGGAAATTTTGTTTTACATGTTGACTAAGTGATCTTAGTTGTCTATGCCAAAGCTTACTCACTGTCATATTGAGGGCTTGTTTTGGTTTATTATTATAATTATCATTTGACTCCTTTGAAAAAGCAAATCAAACCAGATCTTTTATATACCTTGTTGAAATAGTTTTGTGAAAAATGTTGTTTAGGAGAACCTGATTTGACATACAGAGTGGATTTCAAAGAAAAAAATATTTGTTAAGGGTAAGCCTAAGATTGTATTTCAAAACCAATAGCAATTAATACATTCCTGTGGTTTGAAAGGCATCTAGTCAAAAGAAACATTTCAGAAAAATGCTTTTCATATTTTCTGCCCAATAAAAATAAAATTATTGCAAAGGGCTAACACTGAGGCATTGCCTCCAAATATCCTGTATGGTTTATTTTATTGTTTCCATTATTGCCTTATCATAAATGAACTGTTTCACTTAATCTATGCCAAAATTCAGTCATGTTTTCTTAATATAATTTTGTATTTTTTGAACTTACTTTAACTTCATCCACTGTCCAGGAGTGAGTATGATGGAGATCTGCAATCACAGCTTTTGAACAAAGCTAATGAAGAAGATAAAAACTGTAGCAGGGCTCTTTCTGTTGTGAGCGCTGTTGTACGAGCAGCCAAAGACCTGTTGCACAGGGCTCTTGCTGTAGATGGTAAGGCTTTTGAAAATTGACTTTCAAAACTTCTTTCTTTGATAGCAAAAGATAATAGTAGAATATCAGTGTAAGAAAAATTGTGATATTTCTCTTTTGCTTTCCAAAGAATAATCTTCTAACCTCTCATTCCTGTAGGTAACAAAATGTGAGTAACTTTCTAAGTCATTGAGTTGCACTTCAGCTAGCATAGGTAGATACCTTGTATAAATTTTGTCAGCAATTTAGCAAGTGTCATATTAAAGCTGGTAAGATTTTTTTTATTTCCAAAAGATAAGCCATGATGGGTCATTTCCAGATTTTATTGTGTGTGTTGCAAAGTGTTGGTAATCAGGAAGACTGGTGAGTGTAATGCATTTATAACCACTTAGAAATCGATTTTTGAGAAATGTAGACATTAGCCTTAAAACTCAATGGTTTTAAGCTACCATCTTCAGCCATTCTAGTCAAAATGTCCAGAATATTACATAGTGCTATAGAAATTGATTTGGAGGGCCGGGAGGAGCTTGTACAAGCTTTTATACCACAGAAGGTACAAACACAGCTTCACAAAATGGCAAAGAATGCAATAAACTTATGCTCTAAGAGGGGGAATTTTTTTAACAGGGAACTATATATAACGGCGCATTTGTCTCAGGTGAACTTTGCAGATTTAGAATTTGACAATGCCTAGATAATGAAAATAATTTGAAGTAAAAACTAGTGTAGAAAATAACAGTTTAACTCATAAGAAGCAAACCAGAAAAATAAGATGTGTTTTGAATCATGGTGCATTTATTAATAATACCTGTGTTGTAATTATCTTTGTTTAGCTGAAGACATTCCAGAACTACTCAGCTCTTCCAGTCTTTTTTCAATGCTGCTTCCCCTCATAATAGCCTACATAGGACCAGTAGCAGCAGCTATTCCCAAGGTATGCTCCTCAACAGAAATCACTGAAGAAATTTAAGAATGCTATACAAGGAAAAGGTTTACTCTGAAAATCTGAACATCTTAATTTCTTATGATTTTATGAATTAGTGTTTTATATTTGACCACATGACTTATGAATTTTCCAAGAGTCAAGAATTTTAAAAACACATCATGTTTTAAAAATTACTTTTTTACTTAAATTGAAGTCATTATGGAAAAAAACACCTTAAGGAAGCGCATTCTTCCATGTGCCTGGTCTGGAACATTTTTGAAATCTGTTACTAGATTTACAAATGTCATTAATCTTTAGCTAATAGACACTATTGCCTTTTATTGCTTTTTCATGAACTGTAAGCTGTCTTCTGACTTCTCCTTAAAGGGGAAGGAAAGAGGACTGACCACTTGAAATCTAGCAGATTAATTTCATTTAAAATAGTTTTAAATTTTAGTTACCTTGCTACTGTGATGAACTAGTGTTTAGAACCAAGTGTTTTGCTTTAGAAGTGTTCCTCTCCTTTGAAAATGTTCTAAATATTACAGGGAACGATGTGATGCTTAATGCTGCATGCATTAAAATATGCTGAATATTTGAAATAATAATATTAATGTTGTTATAAAACAAAGCATAACTGGACTATGACTTCAGTATGGTATTTGCTTTCTGTCAACTCATGCTTATTGTTAATGTTATGGCTCTTTAGTAGAAGGTGTTTTAGTGGAGGTATCTTGCAGTTGTGTACAGATTTTTGTTTCAGCTTTGGCAAGAGGAATACTTGAGATTAACATAATGATGCTTTTTCTGTCAGGTTTGTGTAGATGCAGAATTAGAAAATGAATGAATGAAGTAGTGATATTCTGAGAATATCCAAAACACCCATTGTAGAGAAATGTAAATTTGTGAGTATTGTTTTCACCCAGTTATTGCATGTGGTGTTATGTTACAGGTTGCTGTTGAGGTCTTTGGCCTAGTACAACAGTTACTTCCTTCCGTAGCAGTTCTGAATCAGAAATACGCCCCTCCAGCTTTTAACCCAAATCAGTCTACAGACAGCACCACCGGAAACCAGCCGGAACAAGGGCTTTCAGCTTGTACTACCTCCAATCACTATGCTGTTGTAGAAAGTGAGCATCCCTATAAACCTGCCTGTGTTACGCACTATAAGGTAAGCACCATTTCTAAGCATGCATGCTTTTTGTTAAAAGCTTTTGACGTGCAGGTTTTGTTACATCAACATTTACTATCTGAAAAATTGTTGCCATGGGTGATAATTCATATTGTCTAATATAGGAGACAGTTACCTATATTATTACTGTACTGCTTTCTGGAGAAACCTCTGTTTGTCTAGTAAATATAGTGGAAACTAGTGTAGTTTTACCCCCCTCATACAGGTATTTACTGCAAGTCCCTAAATTTGCTCAGTCTTAGTTTTTCCTCCTGTCACGCACAGTTTCTTTGCTCTAACTCTACAGATTGTAGAAGTTGGAAGTCTTTATGTGTACATTATCTAATCATATCTCAGACTTTCTTACCTAATGCTAAACAAGGCTTTGTAAAAATACCTAATGACAATTCTAGTCAAATTAATATGCATCATAATGTAGAGATCCCTATGCTGGCTGTTGCTGGTCTGCCAATTTAAATTCTTCATTAATTACTTTCACTTGGACCGTGATTTGGCATTGCGGAAGTCTCTGAAGTCCTCTTAACTGTGTTAAGTCACTCTGAGTAGGAATCATTCTGTCTTACATGAGTGACTGACTATTGCAATGAAACTAGATTTTTCTCAACCTCAATAGAGAAAGAGTGTTTATTCTACTTGAGTAAAGGGCTGAGGCATAAATTACAAGCCTGAGAGACAAATCCTGTGTTTCAGTTCTTGAAATAGTGAGTTCTGTAGTCACATTGATTCCACAACTGTAAATCCAGAGGTAGCAAACCTGGAATCAAGTAATTGCTGCAGGAGGTCATTACTATTCCACTGTTCTATTTGCCTGTCCTGTGAGACAGCAAGACATCCACTGCAAAAAATGTAGTTATCCTATGATCTTCCTGATGCAATGATGCTTACTATTGTTCTGAAAGTTTATGGAGCTCATCTGAAGCCTTAGGCTTAGTTGTTACTGCTTTTGAATTTCTGTAGCTATATGCTATTGTACTGCAGGCCATATTCACAAGTGTGATTCAGATGGTGTGTACTTTTCTAGGATTGTACAAAACAGATATTGAATGTGTTTTTTGAAGTTTACATTTTAAAAGATATTTGAGAGTTAAATATTTTTAGTATTCTGCGGTTGTTTTGTTTAATGATCCTGTGCAGAGTTCTTAAAAACAATCACAAATGGTACTGTAAGTGCAAATACTTCAGCTGAACATAAGTTATAATGCATGATTATAATTCTATAAGGTATAAAGTGTTTCAGGTATATCTGAATTTCAAAGAATAAATTAGGTCAATGTTAATCTAAAGCATATCAAAACAACTGTACAGAATTACATAATTGAATCACTTTCATAGCCTAAAGAGTTAAAACCAAATGGAAATGAAGAAATAAATACAAAAAATCCCCGACAACCCCCAAACTTGCACATAATTAGACTGTTGTTTGTTTTAGGTGACTTTTCCTGAATGTGTCAGGTGGATAACAATAGAGTTTGACACTCAGTGTGGCACTGCTCAATCAGAGGATGTTCTTCGTTTACTAATTCCTGTCAGAATTGCACAAAGTCTGGGATTTGGACCAAAACATGCTTCTGTTCATGAAAACCTTAATTCATGGATAGAACTGAAAAAATTCTCTGGATCTTCAGGATGGCCTACTATGGTATTAGTATTGCCAGGTAATAAATAGATACTGCAATAATTTCTAGTAATGTGAATTATTAAAATAGTGGAATAAAAATTTATTTTTCTGCAAAATTATCTTAGAAAACAAAGTTGAAGAAGTGTCTTCATCCAAGCTGGCAAGAGTTTATTATGAGCCATTGGTTGTAAGTCAATTGAGTATGTTTACATTGGGTTTCTTATCTGAAGTGTCGATCTGTGTGTTATTCATGGTTTTACTTTACATGTTGTATACAAAGCCTGGATTTCATATATGCTCATGTTGAAGAAGTGTACAAAAAGAGGAAAAATACTGATTTTTTTTTTTTTAATTTCTTTTATGTATTCTTTTACTTCCTATAAGGAAATGAAGCTCTTTTTTCTCTGGAGACTGCATCGGACTATGTGAAGGATGAAAAGGCCTGTTTTTATGGTTTCAAATGTTATGCGATTGGATATGAATTTAGTCCAGGATCTGATGAGGTAAGGAAAGAGTGAAATGGCTACAATTGCTATACCTATTAATTCTCTGCTATAAGGCCAGGTTTTTGGTAAAAATATTTGTATTTCCACTTCTGACTAAATAACATTAGCAAAATACTTTTAAATTAATTTCATATAAGTTTTTAACATTTTTTGTTACAGACATTATTTGTTTGGAATTCTTTGATCTGAATATTACTGGAATGGCTTTTCGCTTGGTTTGTTTTTTTTAATGACCGTGACAGTCTGCAAATACATAGCATGATTTTGTCTAGTATGCCAGTGGGATATGAAATTTCCAAAAATTCTGACCTAGTCTTCCATCAGAAATCCAAAGGACTGAGGCTTTCAGATACACCATGATTAGTATTTTACTGTTGCTGCCAATTATGGGATGATAAACTTGCATTATTTTTCCAGTGTTCACTCATACCAGAACCCTCAAGAGTCCTTGGAAATGCTGTGCTCATTTAGGCTACCTGAGATTTTGCACAGTGGTCACCTTATATTGCCTTTAAGGACTTGGGTGGTTTCCACCACTGTTTCTTTGTTGCAAATGGAAGATAAAATTTCTTCATGTCCTTGAGCCAGTGCTTTATTTTGGCTTATTTTAAGAGAGTGCTGAAAATGCTTAATATGCTTTATAATAATTCCAGAAAAATAGCCCTTCCCTTATCTTGGGAGTCTTTGGGCCTATCACTGCATGTGAACTTCATGACGTTGCTTACACTATAACCCTCACAGGAGATTTATCTCATCTTATTCCTGTATTCTGCTTGAGCTAAATCATATCTTCAGGTTTTCAAAACCTGGGATTCTTTGGGATTTCATAGCATATCAGATAAGAAAACATACCATAAGATTATTAGCTATGATGATGATCTTATTGGTTTGCTGCAAAGCAGATTTGTAAATCCTATAGATAGTCTAACTAGTCTGTGTTTGAGTAATAATAACAATTATTACTTAATTTTGCTTAAGCAGAAGAAAAGATGCAGATTCATATATATAATTTATTTTTAAAAAGAATTTACAAAGCTGGTGGCAGTTTTTTAACACTCAGTGCTAAAGCATGCGAGCCAATGTGTTAACTGTATCATCTAAAGAAAAGTTCCAAGTAATTGTTCTCAAACATACCTTTTTATGGCCCAAACACTCTAATTTAAAGTTCTATAAATAGAAAAGCAGATTTTACAATGTTTAACTACCTTGCATCTCAGGACTAAAGCCTCCATGAGTAACTTAGATTAAGCAGTTGGACATACAATGCAAGTTTCTCCTTCTTTTGGGACCGTTGTGATGACAATTTTCTGAAGTGTTACCACTGATAGAAAAAGAATTCTATGTTCTGGTGACCACTGTGTTTTCTGTAGCTCAAAGGAACAAAGTATCAGTAAGACCTAATTCAAGTAAGTGGGATTAATTTTTGCACATCTGATTCTCTATACTTCCAAAGGACAAGCTTCAGCTTCTGTTACCTAACTATAATATATTGAATGATATTAATTGTTATGGAAGTCTCTGGAAAAACTGGAAGATGTCTTTGAGTTTGAGCAAGTGCATCAAGGAACCGGGTGTAGTTGAACTAGTAAACTTTGTTTAAACCTAGGATTTTTGCAAAAATTGCAGGTTTGTGCTTTGATGAATGGGAAGACTTTTTGCTGGTCATTTTTAAATCCACAGAATATGTGCAAAAACTGCCTTCTGCCTACAGGGTATTCACACAGCAGGGAACTAACTATCTGGTGGGTTGATCCACATTTCACATCTTTACTTGCTTGGTATTTCAGAACCTGCTGGGTTGAGTCCTAAAGATGCAGTTTGTCACGAGTTCAGTTTAAAATGCATTTGGGGAATTTTTCAGTCTGCTTGGGAGTCTCAGAGAATACAAAGCAAGTCTAGGATTACTGATTTTGAAGGCTCTTTCCAAAAGAAGGATGTTTTTGCCTACTTTGTATATTGCCAGTTTCTGTCAGTTTTACCTAAAAAATTCATCAGATGAAGGTTTCCCATCTCCTCCACTGTTTTTTGGTGGTGGTTGTGGGGGGGGTGTGTTTCCTCCATGAGAGGCATCTGTCAGTGGTGTGCTGAACCACTCACAGATTTCTTTAAATTTTAAAAATTGGTGTTAGTGTCAACACCTTTTTGTAAGCAAAGTTAAAGAGGTTGTGCCTGCATGTAGTTGGTGCAGGTTGAAGGGAATATAAAAGACGCCTTTCTTTATGATTTAGAAAGTAGCTACAGCCTCCCTAGCCACACTGCTCTCCCCCCATTCCTTGCACCCAGCCTCCTTCCCTCCATGTGTTTGAAAACCGTGTGGGTGGTCTGTTCTTTTTTTTTCTTGAGAACAAGGTTGAAAGATACAGAGGGAGAGACTCTCATGTGGTTTCAGTGACAAGTCTGGTAGGAGGGAGGGAGTCTTCTTACTCCATAGAAGAGCAACATCAATGGGAAGCAATAACTTTCCAGTGCAAATAGAAGGGAGAATCTGTTAAGGGCATCTCCCAGGATTTAAAATGGAGAAAGGGAAATTCTGGAATCTTTTTCCCATCCTTGCCTCTCTAACTAGAGAAAGGGAAGAGGAAAAAAAGTTATGAATAATACTACCTTTAAACAAAGAGGGAATGTGAGTTTGTGTGGTATCTATGTATGTACAGCTTAGAAGAGGCATTGCTTTGCAATCTGAATATCAGTAGATTTTTTTTTGTATTAGGAAGTTTTCTTTCTCTTGAACATTACAGATAAATGACAATTATCATCTTCAGATGTTCTTACTAGACTACCAGAAGTATGGTAACACATTTATTAATACTCCTACTAAGTTGAAATTGTTTTAAAAATTTTGGTACACTGGCCCATGTCACAGCAAAACATGACAGTATGTGTACAGCAGGTAGTGTATCACTGAGAAACTTCAAACTGGAACACACAATTAATATCTCTTAGGATAAAGCTGTGTCAGGGAAACATTCATTGTCCTATTTTCTGAGACACTATTTTTGTTTTATAATTTGTTTCGATTTGAAGGGTATTATTCAGCTGGAGAAAGAATTGGCAAATTTAGGAGGATCGTGTGCAGCAGCTTTGATGAAGAAAGATCTAGCGCTTCCTATTGGTAAGTCCTACTCAAATAACATACTTTGTTCAATTTCATCATTGTTTCTGGTTTTCTGAATTAATACTACCTTTAAGTCTTAATGTTGCTTATAGTTAGAGATAATCATACAAAACTGATTCTTAAAACTGAATTAATCAAAATAATAAAGTGGTGGTGTTTTCTGCTTACACTGTTCCCTTCATGTGTGTATGGGGAGGAGGGAAACCTGGTTATTTAAATCTGAACCAACTCACCCCATCCACAGGTAGTGTATCAGTGTACGAGCTATGTCCTACAGTTTCCTCGTGGTACTTCACAGATGTGCAGGTATCTTATTTGTATTTCTCTTTCACTGTTTTTTCTCCCTGCACTCCACACCTCTCTGAATGAAAAATACCTGCAGCATTGAATTGCAAAATTTAAAATTACTTGTTTAAAATTGAAAGTGACCACTGCATCTGTAGACTTTATAGCCTAAAATATTTCTGCTCCAGGTTTTGGGTTTTTTTTTTACAGTTACAAAAAAAAATACATACTTTTACTGCAGATACAGCAAATAAAAGTTTACAGTAACCCAAATGCAATTTAATATGTAAGGAAAAATAGGAGTTTATGAAAACTAAGGGATATGGAGATTGAACTAGAACTTCTAATGATGCAGCCATATTCTGTGAAATAGCATTTCTCCTAATTAACATTAGTGTATAGGAGAACCAGGTTTATAATCTAGAAGAGGATATCTTCTTGATTATTTTAATTTAGGAGCACAAACAAAAGCTCAAACATTGTTAATGAGACTGGAAGTGTGTATTAATGAGCACGAGGGCATTGATCAGTGTGCAGTTATAACCACAAAACCTAATTTGAATTTTTTAACTTTGTATTTTGTTTGTGTATATGAATGTGCAAATTTCTTACTTTATATTGTAAATAGGCACCTCAATTGCACTGGTAGATTCTGTATTTCTCTCTCAAAAGTACAGGCAATTCTATAGTTTAAATAGTGTTTTCTTCTCTTATTCTCCAAACAGCCATATTAACTCCCTAGTTTTGTTGACTTCCCTAGCACCCATTTATTCTGCTGTACTCCTATGGAAAAAAAAAAAAGCTGGAATTGAAATGCTTCTAACCTACTTTCCTTGGTTTTCTAAAGCTTCGTGCCTCTGTCTAAAGAGGTTTTTTGTTTCATTCTAATTTTGAATGTCTAAAACAAGAAGGGAAATAGGTTGTACATAGGTTGGCTTTATAGGCTTTCAGATAGGAGTTTGAAATAAAGCATGCAGTTGAGATACCTGTGCAGTCTCAGCGACCTATAAAAGTGGTTGTGTATGATCTGCAAGCGAGGAGGAATAGGTGCATTGCCTGTAAAGAGTTTCCTGATTACTGAAGTAATTACAATTAATTTATCTGACTGTTCACCTAATACCAACCCAAGGACTTCAGCTGAGTCTGTTAGTGTTGCTGATAATACTACAGTGCTAATGATATAAGTGTGTATTGTTTCTCTACAAGACTACTGGACCCTGTGAATAAACAAAACTGATGAAATACAGGCAACAGTGGTATTATTTGCAAATGGAAACCACTGTGCAGCTATTTTAAGATGGTTTTCAGTTGTCTGTAATTTTGCTTTGTTTAAGTGTTTTGCATGGTGTCTCAGAAAAACACTGGCAGAAAAAGAGGTAAAAACGTGGTTTTCTAGAGCAACATTTAAATGCCTTAATATCAGACTATTTTTTCTTTTTCTGCATTCTAGATTATGTATCTTCTAACTTTTGCTGCAAGGGAAAAATGGTGTCTTAAAAAATACTGTATTACTGCCATTGCTTATCTACAGACGGGTATCATCTTACTCATGGAATGGAGTGTCCTTCAAGAAAAACCTATATAATCATATAAAAGGCTGTCTTGTAATGTGTACAACCAGAAAGGCCCTTGTTATTAGATTTTCATACTTTATTTTACAGTTTCTACAATTTTACCTTTGTTCTCTGTGTGGATGTATACAGGCTAAAGAAGGTAACATAAAAAAAGGCTCACACCACAAAATAATTAGCAACTTAACTTACAATGCCTGAACTTTGGCATTTAGTTAAGCATCTATATCTAAGCTAGTAGCTCTAACCTTCTTTTAGAGTTAATTTAGACATCTTCAGG
The DNA here is from genome assembly GCA_026212715.1 of Elanus axillaris. Classification (NCBI taxonomy): domain Eukaryota; kingdom Metazoa; phylum Chordata; class Aves; order Accipitriformes; family Accipitridae; genus Elanus; species Elanus axillaris. Next base: position 15,631,852 of record JANZLQ010000008.1, read on the forward strand.
GAGTGGTTCAGGTCGTCCTAAGATGAAGATGTAAGAAAAATTAAACTAATATCACAACAGGAGCCTGTTTCTCCTCCATTTGCTATAAAGGTATCTTCTAATAGGCAAAGTCAATCCTGGTCCATTTCCCAGATACTCTTTAGACTTCTGGATCCAACTAAGTGCTCTTAACACCTGGTGATTTTAACAAAGACAATAAGAGACTTCACCAACTTTCTGTCAAGGAAAATAGGATGATTGAACTGTCTTCAAATCAGAGTTACTAGTTGCTACTTGTATCCTTGTAGGACCCTTCCATCTTCAGCTTTATTTGCATGATTTATCTTGGTGTACTGAATTTAAGGAGGTTGTCCTTCACAAAGAGGTACCTTGCTTTTTAGTAATTGTTGTAGTGAGTGTATTCTGTATATAAGTAGCCAAACACTTGTATAACTATTCCTCTAGAACCATTAGGAAAAAAAGGTTTTTTGAAAGAACATCAAAGAAGGTTTAGCCTTTTTTGCTCCAAAGGAAGGTGGACCAGACGGGTGATTCCTTCATGTATTAGGAAAAGTTTATCTCTGAGAGTACACCCAAATACTATTAGAGCTACCATGTTCAAAAGATCACACTTCCTCCTTGCCAGTTCTCCAAGACTTAAATTTAAGATGATACTTCCCAAGAGGGAGATCTGGTCTGTGACAAAGATCTAACTTAAACAGCAGTGTGGAATTGATCAATGTATTTAACATTATTACTTGTTTAATTGCTTCAAATTTGGTAGAAGTTATTTCTGAGAGCAGAGTTTTTATATATCTATGTTTCTTTGAATTTTAAAAATGCCTTAGGAGTTGATTCTTCTAATTTCTCTTTCTCTCTTCTAACTAGTAGAATTGCCTGACATGTTTTTGAGAGAGAGTAGAAATATTGTAACCTTATCTGGTTTACTTTTCTGTTAAAAGACTGTGTTTGGCAATTCTGGTCACCCTGGAATCAGACTTTTGAGTTGTATTTGTGAGAAAGAAATATAATAGAATGTATTTGAGTTTTATGTTTTAGGAGGAATCATAATTTATAAAACTATGCAGAGTTTATCATGTTTTCAAATACTGCTCTAGGTAAGCTCTTAAAAGGGAGCAGCTGTTGCATACTTATAGGTACTGCTTCCCAGAAACCATCTTGAGCTCCCAAAATCTTTTTCCGAAAGTATCCAGTCACATCCAAAGATTTGCCATACATACTGTCTTGGAGATAAGAAGAGAAGTACCAAATTTTTGGTTTGTGTAACGTATATTGTTTATTTGCTTGTGCACTGAACTACACAGTACTGCATGTTTACTGTGTTAGTTGAAAATATTCATTTTTCAGCTGCTGGTGAAACAATATTACACATCATCATGCAAATTTAAATTTTGTAATGTAAAAGGCTTCACTAAACAGAATTGAATTCCACATTCCATAATATGGAAATAAATGTCAATATTATTTTTATGAAAAATATGTGTTTATATTTTTACAGCAGGTAATGAATTTGAAGAAGATCTTGAGATACTTGAAGAGGCTGCCTTACAGGTATACCATGGCTTTTTATCTATTGCAACATACCTAAGCACATAATTGCATTGAAACTTTTTGACTGCTACAGGAGAAAAATCACTGAGGTTTTTCTAACAGAAGGGAATCCAGCTGGTTATAAAACAGTTTAAGAAAGTCTTACAGAAGTTTAGTATTTACATTAAATCTTTTTTTATAATAAATCCACTTAGAAAAAAATGCATAAAATATCGCACAGGAAGTTAGATGACCAGGTATGTTTCAAAATATCTAAGTGTTTGGCTTAAGTTGCACTATTTAGCAAATTTTAAATATTATCAAAATTAATGCTTCATGTCATCGTAATTGCAGAAAAACATTTTCAGCTGAACAGTAACATTTATCGACTCCCAAATAATATGATTGCAGTGGTTCTGGTTTGATGACTGTATTTTGTTTGTTGTGATGGTAGCTGATGCAGATCAGTAACTCTGTATTTATAGCCCCTAGCTGATGATGAACAGTGAAAAAGGAGTTTTCACGTTCTCTCTCTTTCCTAATTATCTTCAGAGCAACTGTTCTGAAATTCAGTTGTCACAGTACTTGCTGGAAAAAATCAGTGCTACAGTATGACACCATTGCATAGGCCTTAGATGACAGAATAGTGAACAGAAACCCTCTAGGAGAAATTAGATGTTCCTTGGAAGAAATATTTTTCAGCAATCTGTTCTTGGGCCCACCATGTTCTAATTCAAAAAGTGAGCTAGGATTTTGCATGCAAGTAACGGATTCCCTTTCACTTTTAGTCCTGTTTGTTCAGTATTTTATGCATCTTTCCACCTTCCTTCCCTTTTTGCAAAGAAGTGGTTTCTTTTCCTTTGTTTACCCAAAAATATCTTTAAGAGATCTGCCTTTCTGTAAGTTACATCTCTTACCTTTTATTTTCTTTTGGAACATGATCAATGGTAACATTTTCAGAATGTCTTTGCTTTCTTCATTCACAGTTCAGCAGTTTAGGATACTCTTAGCATGAAAGTTCATGTTACCTTATTCTTTCCTCCAGAAATTCTCCCTTAGCTCAAGCTCATTTAATTTCTTTTGATGTAAGTTACTGTTTTATAGACTGAGATGACTTTTTTTTGTTAAACTTTATTCTGATGAAAGTTTAATTTACTCTTCTCCTCCTTGAATAGTTTTTAATACCCAAAATGTCCATACCAATTGTGTCATATTATGGGAAAGTGTCTACATGTAAGATACTGAAAAGCTCTTTTATGTCTCTATCCTTTCACCCCCACCTCAACCTCTGCAAAAAAAATAAAAAAAGGTGTGCAAATCTCATTCTGGCATTCTTGGGAAAGGCTTGGCACTATCTCACTCACCAACCATTTTGGAAGCTCTCGAAGGAAATCTTCCACTGCAGGTACAAAGCAATGAGCAGTCATTTCTGGAGGATTTCATTGCTTGTGTACCAGGATCAAGTGGTGGACGACTTGCAAGGTAAAAGTTTGTGTGCTGCATGAATAAGCCCATTACTTCATAGTCGTAATGTTTAAGTTTTGCAGAAAAATAGAAAATGTGTAGTTATCTGCTAAATTTTAAAACCTGTGCACTGTTGCTTGTCTATACAACTAGCTATAGAACTTTAATACTTACATCAGATATTAGTTAAGTAAAACTATTTGGCCATGTTGTTTCTGTTAATATATTAGGTAAAAACATTTATGTATTCAGACCTTCTGCATCCTTTCTTAGCTGGAAGTCATGTTTGTACAGAGTAAGAATTTATCTTTTGGGGGGGCTATGAGAGATTTTAATGTTAGGTGGTTTTCTTTGCTATAGGTGGCTTCAGCCAGATTCGTATGCTGATCCTCAGAAAACATCACTGATTTTGAATAAGGATGACATTCGATGTGGTTGGCCAACTGTTATTACAGTACAAACAAAAGACCAGTATGGGGATGTTGTTCATGTTCCTAATATGAAGGTAACTATTGTAATCTTGGCTGTTCTTATACTTCATCATGCTATCTTTTAGTATTTGCTGTAGATATTCCACAGAACACTTTTGTATAGGGCAGAAAGTGGCATTCATAAATTCAGTGTAGTCAGACTTTCTTACCTCTAAATCCACACAATTGTCAAATTCTGATTATGCCAACACCATTTCATGCAATTTATATCTTGTCTGTAATGGGCTATACATGTGTAGTTGTGGAAATAGTTGTAGGTGATGTTTGATGGTGGTGATGATGTGTAAGGTGACAAGAATCCATTTTTTAACTTGTAAGCCAGGAAAGAGTATTATAAATTGAAGTGATGGTAAAAAGAATCAGAAGCACATTGATGGACCATTTTAGTCACTTTATTTTAGAGTAGAGCAGCATTTTCCCCTTTTCTGTTTCTAATACTTGGAAGTTCCTGTAGTCTGTGAAATTAATAAAATAACTGGCAAGGTCTGGGTTTTTTGGGTTTTACTTTAGCCTCTTCAGTTAATCACTGATTTTTTTTAATTTTTGTTGTTGTTGAAGTACTGTAAAGGAAGTGTTCATGACAGCCTCAGGTAGAATTAGAAAATCTTTGCACACCTTAGAGTAAAACCTATGTGATATGTGTAAAAGTTGGCTGCTTGATTTGAAGTAGCGAAGCATGCAAACAAAACAAATTGAACACAAATTTTTTTTCACATAGTTCTTATTAGGTTACATCTATGTTTTAAAGCCCACTATTTACTGTGGAGTAGTTGGTTTTGTTCAAGCCCAAAAGTAGATGAAGTACCTTTTACAAAGGCATAATTCCTGTGATAAGAGCTCTCAGATCTGTTGTTTTAATAGGATGTAATAATTGAGACTTATCTTACAGTGAGCTGTAAACTTGTTAATGAACAGTGAGCCTACAACAGTAATACAAGAATCAGCTTAGTCACAAACACAGCTTGAATTAAATTTTTATGTGTGGTTACTGACTTAAATTTATGACAGAGGAAGTAGAAAACTCTTTAGTGATTTCATTCTATCAATCAGGAAAAGGATATGTCAAAATATCATCATCAAAATTATTGCTGGATTTCTTATTAAATGATTGTTCTTCTTTACAAATGTATTAAAGTAACAGAAATCTTAAATCGATTTAACCATTCTGTTGGACTCATTCAGTGTGCAATGCACTGATACATAACTTTCAGGAAATTAAGTAAAATTTTGATAAAACAGTGCATGAAATTTGTAGTATTTAAACATACTTTACTGCAGATTTAGGATGAGTGATGCATACTTATTGTCCAGGTAGTCTGTTATTCCTCAGAAAACTATGTACAGCTGACTAAGTTACCTGCACTAATGGAGGTTTGTGGTACCTCCAGGGGAAAAAAAAAGTCAGTTAAAATATGCGTGAAAGAGCACAGTATAAATGTACAGTGCTGATATAGTAGGGTGGCAAAGCTAGCCAAGATCCAATCTGGCCACTGCTGATCCAGATCTAGCAGGCCCCAGTGGTTCACTCTGAAACCTGTGCACTCATTTGGAAGGCTCTCTTCCTAATTCATAGCATTTTCTGTTGTAGGAAAACTTAGCTAGGCATACCAGACTATGTGCTGCTTCACAGGGAGTGGTCTGGAACTGGCAGAACTGACACTGGCCCTTACTGATCATGTGCCAGGTCAGCTGAGTGCTTCTCTCCTGTACATACACGTTTTTCAGAGATGCTGTGCTTGGCTTTGCTAATTGTTAAGTGTAGACACATAGGTTTTTGACACAGCTGGATTTATAGTGAGTAATCTAAACACTTTGTTGCTGTAACTTATCAGATATAAAAGAATGTGTGTGTCTTGTCCCTAAATCATCTTCTGTATTGCATGTCTTATTGCAGGTAGAAGTCAAAGCTATTCCTGTTTCTCAGAAAAAAACATCTTTGCAACAAGAACAAGTTAAAAAGGTGCAGCGGATACCAGGGAGTCCGGCAACAGCTGCTTCCCCTAGTAGCGATATGACCTTTGGAGGACTTCCTTCACCAAAGCTTGATTCTTCCTATGAGCCAATGATAGTAAAAGAAGCTCGATATATTGCTATTACAATGATGAAGGTAAATTACTGTCAATTTAGCAAGATATCTATAAAATTCAGGATTCAAAGTGTGTAAAGGAATGCAAAGGAGAAGGAAAAAAGTACATTTCGGTTTGGTCACAATGTAAAACTACATTAATTACAAATTACTTTGATTGTATTTAAGTCCAGCAGAAAACTAGGTACATCAAAAGGGCCAATTGCCTGATCTCTGAAGCAGTTATAAACAGTATTAGCATTTAAAAAGAAAAGTTGTCTTTGATTTTGATGATACTGATTAAAAAACTAGTCTGAGTCACTCAGGAGAAATGAAAACAGCTACTGAAATGGTGGAGGGGAAGCCAAACGAATGTATCTATATAGAGTTGGAGTGTTGCAGTGAATCTATATTAAAAAGCAGAACTGGTGAACATAGAAAAAAAAATCAGACCTCAGCATAGTAAAAAGGTCATACAAATGATTTGTGTTTCAGTGCATAAATGTTAAACAGCATCTGTTGAACTCCATTGTCAAATGGATCAGCTCAGAGACTTTGCCAGGAACAGTTTTTAAAGAGGTGAAAACTGAGCGGTTAGTATTGATTTGAATACATTTAACACCTGTGATAAATTTACATATATGTAACATTGACCCATTTAAGAGTCGTGACATGATGTGTATAACTAGTGGTTGGACAACTTAATAAGATTTCATTAATCAGGAGTTAGAGAAGGATAATACTTGGTATAATCAGTATGGATTTATGGAGGGGGGAAATCAGCAAACTAGCATCTTTCAGAGGGTACAGGTTTCTTTCCTGCTGAGGATAGTGCTACAGTAGCTATATGTAAATAATGCAACTGGCTACTAAATAGTTTCTTAATGAATCAATGAGAGAATTAAGAAATCAGTATGGTGTGCAACACATGCTTTAAAAACTTGTTAAATCGCACGTCTGAAAAGATATTTACAACCAGGGAGTGTATATCAAGGAGACAAGTGTGATTGGCTTGTTTGTTGTTTGGTTTTTTTTATTTGGGCTACTGCGAAGATCACTTCTTGGCTTGATGCTGCTTGGTAATTTTACCAGTTGGGGAAAAAAAATACATTATTTATTCAAAGTTGGAACCCAGATGCAATTTCTGATAACCATTGCCCACTGGTACATGCTGCTTCTTTTCCAGTAACAGGTGTCAAATCTGCTCATGCAACTGTTACAGTGGCACATCTTGCAACACATTCAATACTCTGGAGTAAATGATGGTGGAGCAAGTGCAGGGTGTCCAGAAATTCATTTCTAGATTTGATGGCCCTTTGAGTGAGGAATGCTTGATGTTAGCTAGTTAACATGTAATAATTTTTTAATTGAATCAGGCTAAGATAAAATGAAAACACAAGTGTTCATTTAAAATTGTCTGAATAAATAATAGTATAAATCTCCATAAAGATAAAAGTTAAAAAATGGAAGACACACACCAAGGTAAAATACACAAAGTATCTCTCTGTTCTTGTTGAAACATGCTTGACTTCTATATTTAACACGTTTCTTGGGGCATCTTCCTGAGGTTCCTTTCAGATTAAGTCTTTGCCATCCAAAACATTTTTTTTTCATTCAGAAGATAGCTGATATTTTACTGCTTAAATCAAGGACTGTCTGACATTCTGGGAGATGCAAATGTGTTACGTGCTGTATTTGATTAGCTTATTAACAATTTTGCTGATTCAAAAAAGTATAAATATTCTCTTCTACTTCCCTCCCTGCATTACTGAGCACACTCATTTCAGTATAAAATGCAGATGTCCCTGGTCCTTTTTGTTTTATACCAGCCTGCATGTTGTATCAGTACTTGATGGAAACATCCAAATATTATTAGAAACTCTAGCTTCTTACTTTGGGACAATAAATCATGACATGTTTGGGGGACTGATACCCAAAACTTTGTCCTTGTATAAAGACCCAAAATGGCTGATCTGCATGAATGTTCAAATATTCTTATCTCACCTCTTATCCTCCTGTTGTTTTTTGATTTAACACGGGACTCTGATAACTCAGCAACCAGTGCAGCCCAGCAAGATTCTTGCTGAGGTATTTCGTGCAGTTCTGGACTATCATTATTCACTTCTTATGGGATTTATCAGTGCAGTTATTTCACAACAATCTGTGAAAGTGAACCAGGTTTTTGTTTTGTAGTGGGAATCAATGGAAATATCACCTCTATACAGAGGGAATTTCTTCTTCACTTTGAGTAGAAAGAAAGAGGATCCAAAATTCTATTGATAAATCCACTGGCCTGGTTTGCATTTTTTGACCTGCAACATTTGCTTTCTTATCTTCATGTGGTCTTCAAGTTGCTACCTGCATTCAAAAGCTTTCTGTACGAGTGAGATTAGAAGAGATTCAAAGACTTGACTGTGAAGGAAAGTTTTTGTTAGCAATAGCTATCTTTATTATCTAAATAATAGCAATTTAAAGAGAAAGTGAAGATACTTTTTTCATGTGTGTATAAATATGTCTGTGTTTCTGTGTTTTGCAATTTGTTTCTGGTTCCCTGATCAATGCTTCTGGTGAGTGTAAAGTTAGATTAGTGTTTTCTTTGAGAAAATACTCTGCTTTCTTTTATTCATGACCGTAGTATAACTGGTAACTGTTGATTTTATGTTTGTTGAATTTAATCTGTTTGTAGGCATATGAAAACTATTCTTTTGAAGAACTACGCTTTGCTTCACCAACACCAAAGAGGTAAACATTAAAAAATTACTTTTTATTAGGTACTTAAATTAGCATGTCCTGTCACTTCTGCTTACACCCAGACTCACAAGCCTTCACTGCCAGGTAATCTTGTCTGAGGGTAGAAACACTATAAAAATTGTGTGTTATTATATTTTTTTCTTAAATTTAGAGATTTAGTTTAAGATCCTTCATTCTTAATTGTTCTAATGTTGATTCCTTATTCGTATTATCTACTCTCTGAAGGTGTTCTTTTATCATTTGCTATAAATAAATGTGGCATAGAGGGTTATAATTTCATAATAAATAATATGCGGTTCATACATTGGATGAGGGGAAAATGGTATTTAGATGATCTGATAGAAAAAATAGTTTTCAAACTAAGTATTGCAGATGATTTCCAAGAAGACAATAATGGTTTAATGATTTCAATTTTTTTTTTATGCCTAGACCCAGTGAAAACATGTTGATCAGAGTCAATAATGATGGTACATACTGTGCGAACTGGACTCCTGGAGCTGTTGGTCTCTATACCATTCATGTTACTATAGATGGCATTGAAATAGGTACTTAATTTTTACTATACTTAAGCATGAGTTTATATTATAGCCACTTTGTATACTGATAAATGTATGTCTTGGTGCTCCTAAGATTTATTATTCCAGTTCATAGCAAAACTTAGCACCTAAGTTTTGGTTCACAAGCCTCCTATCTAATTGCCTCTTCTTTCTCAAAAGAATAAAAGGACCACAGATGTTCTCTTATGGAAATAGGGATGTATGTGGCAAATCATGTATTTATAATGTGGTTAGACTACCAGATTAATAGAGTATCTTATTAGCTACTTTTACTGTTGCAAGAAAAATGTCTTGTTTCAGCCGAGAGTGACAATGATGTATAGTTAAAGGTAGAAAAACAACCAATAAAAGCCAAAACACTGAGGAACCTAAGGAAAGGGGAAATTGTTCCTGACCATGCAGGAATAAATAATGTAGTATCTTCTGTGAAGAATTGAGAAAGTGTGGTCTTAACTGATACTCTACCCTAAATCTCAATTATTTGTACTAATTTTTAAATCCTTTGGGTTTCTTTCTTGCTGAAAATCTTTTAGTTGTCTTGCTGGTCCTTGGGAGTATACTATGAGATACTATAGCATGCAGTGGAAAGATTCCCCCTCCCCAAAAAAGTATGTATCTTGAATACTGTCTTGTTAGTCTTAGTGGTGGTATGGTGAAGGTGGTAGTAGAGATATTGAAGGCATTGTAGTTAAGCCCAGATCTGATAGGAGGGTTTAATGAGTTTGCCAGCACCAGCAATTCCTCTTTCCCTATACTGTACAGCACCTTTTGTAAATACAGAAAGTGGTACTCAGAAATACAAACACACATATTTCACATAGGATTGGAATGGGATGCTCAGTTTTCTGTTACCTACAGAAGATAAGATTCATAAAAGTTCATTATTAATGGTTATCTTTGTTCCTCAAACAGGAATGTTTTCCTTCATAGGAGCCTCCAGTGCACTCAGTTGTAATTTTTCCAGTCTGCCATCCCTAGAGACAAGTTTTACACTGTAGTTTAAATCAGCTGCTGTTATATTTTTACATGATTCTACCATCCTCAGTCATTGTGTAGGGTTAACTTTTAGAAATGCTAGAATACAGTTGTTAACCTTGGTTATTAAACAGTTGTGAGTATATTCTAATACTTATCTATGCTGTTGTTCTTCAGTGTAACTTCTATCCTGGTTCAATCATAATATCTTACTATCCCCTTTACAAGTTTTCATGTACCTACCTATGCTTCACCCATAATTCTGTCAGCTTTTAACTGCTTAAGTACTGGTAGCACTTAGTTTCTCCTCTGTTTTAAGCCTTTTATGTTCTTGGTACTTCTAGATTCTTCTGTTACTTCCCTGCTTGTTTAAAAAAATGTTACTGAAACCAACAGTTTTACCACTAGGTCTGGCTGCTTCTTTTCAAGTTGTTGCTCTTCAAAGGGTCACCCTGTAAAATGAAACAAAAAAAAACCCAAAGATCTACTGAGACCATTAATTTGTAGTTTGGCTTTAACAGTGATTGCTGAGACTGTTTCTTTTAAGATTATTACTCAAGGTTAAATCCATCTGTTACTTAAGTTTGAACTGTTTCTTTACATGTTATTTTTCTTCACAATCTGAGAATGTTACTGTGTTGAGATATTTTCCAGTACTTTCTGGTTTTATAACAGTGTTGTTAATTAAAGATGCTGGCTGTTTACATTATAGGACTTTTCTGGTTGTGTAACTTGTTTTTTAAGACTTTTATCTGTTTTTCACATTTTGCGATTAGCATCTGTAGCAGTACAGCATGCATAAGCTATTGCCCCTGGAGGAGCTTTCACTTGCCCCCCTCAAACATCAAACTCTTCTGTGTTCACTATTCCTTGAAACATAGCCCTACAGACACTATTAGGATACAAAATTACCTAAAAGTGCTGTGTACACAAGGTGTGACAAGTATCTAATAACAACATGAAAGCAATAGCAAGTGTTGTTCGTGGCAGACAGATAAGCAAGTGGTTGTTTTGCCTACTCTGAGTTGTAGCACAGATAAACTGTAGTTACTGTTTGATATATCTCCTTATATTTTTTTTTTTTAAACTTAGTCTTTGTTTGCTTATAGATGCTGGACTAGAAGTGAAAGTAAAAGATCCTCCAAAGGGAATGATACCTCCTGGGACACAACTTATTAAACCAAAAGCAGAGCCTCAGCCAAACAAGGTTTGGAGAACTGAAAATAAAACCCCACCCCCCCCAGATAGTTATATTTGGGTGGGATTTTACTGTTGTTTAATACATACTTTATGACGTTATAGTGGTACAGTACTTACAGATATTTGCAAATCACTTTAATGTGCTGAATGGAATGAAATTAATATACTGGAGAAAATGAAAGATACTCATTCTGTTTTCTTTTTGTCTATCCATTAATGAAATTGTTAGAAACTCTACAAAAACTGCCTTAGTCTTGGCTTGTCACACAAACGTTGTGCAATTCTTTTGAAAGTCACAGACTGCACTCTGCACTGTTATTAGTTCTTTGTCTTTGATATTGTAGTATGAAATTAATTGTACAAAGGGCTTTACAGAGATTTTGTTTGTTTTGTGATAAGGATCTTCAATCAATATAAAATCAAAAATTAGTTTCTTTAGTGGTATCTTCCTTTTTTAGAATATCATGATTTTATTTTTTAAGGTTACCCTTTCTGTAGCTTTTGAATTCTCCATTTCACCTTTTAGTTCCACCCTGAAGGACTAAAGTAGACACAAATAACAGAAGAAAGCTGAAAGGTGGTGTGGCAGTGCTATAAGGAAAATGCCCAGATGAGGGAATTATCTTCCACTTCCTCTTAGGTGCAAAGGAAGGGTTATTAAATGAGGTGCTGAATCATTTTTTTATGGAATAAACATGTATTAAAAGGTGTGGAATTCTGAAATACCACAAGGTTATCCTTCCTTGCCTTATTTACAACTGCAAATGTGGCTAAGAAATACATGGTTACAGAAAGGATCAGGTGTTTGCCAACTTCTTACCTACACAGAGCACCCTGATTTAGTTCTTTTCCAATTTTCAGAATAATCTAGAGACAGTAACTTTGTTGTACAGTTCCCCAGTCTGTAAATGCATCTAGTGTCTGCTTCTGCCACTAACAAGATTCTTTTCCCTGGACCTACACCTCAAAATAAAAATAATAAATTTACCTTTAGTTTCCACACAATATTTTATCCCTCATTGCATTTGCGTTTTTTTGTTGTTGTGGGTTTTTTTGTTTGTTGCTTTTTTCCCCCCCAAAAAAATACTTCTAGGCTTTCTCCCTTCTCTTGGAAGGAAGACTTCCTGGTTACTTCATTGTCTTAATTGAAATTCCCAATTCCTACTGGATGAGATTCAGCTCACAGAACTTAATATATCTCCATCCAAGCTGACAATCGTATGTGGTGTTTGCTGTCACCAAAGTGTGAGAGACATCTGTTCTAAGATGAGATAAATTGCTAGATGGAAGTGCTGTCTTCCTTTTCAATTACTACAGTGGAAATTGAGATGACTGGTTCATACATAATAGCTACATTTTGTCAAGTAACAGTCTTCATGACAGTTAAAAGTACTTGACAAAAGTTAGGCCTCTGGTGTTCTGAGGCGTTACTGAGTGTTCAGTCATCTCCCTGTGTTCTGCTTGCGTGTCTTGTTTCTTGTTCCAAGCTGTAGTCTCTTTGAAAGAGGAGCCATGTTTTTTTATATAGCGTCCATAGAGCATGCTGCAAAAATACACTAGACCTTTCATGGTAAATCATTTTATCAGTCTTCTTTCTTCTGTGTCATACTAAATCACATAACAAACCAGGTTAGAATAATTCTTTGTGTATGACAGCAGTATTACAAATTATAATACAGAAGGTAATTACTTCACTGTGCTCCATGCTTCTGAAGCCAAGAACACAGATTAGACATGTACCAGTCAGAGACAGACCAATATACCAAATCATGTTTCTATGAGAGAGGGCTTAGTTGAGCTCTAGAAGCCTCTTCCGGTCCTTTGTGAGCCCAAAATTTCAGGCAGTTATAACTAAAAGACACTAACAGTGCATTCTCAGTGGTGGTCTGTTCTTAATTAGAAACACCGAAATATTTTCATTGAGGCAATGGAACATTCCGATTTTGTAGTCAAACCTTACTTGAATTGCAAGTTGAAAATGGGTAATATATTAGAATTTTGTATTGATTTCTTCTTTCTCTGTTATTTGGAGTCAGATGAAAATCTGGTGTTCCTGTCCATCCAAGTTGGTAAAGGAGATTACCATAGTGATCTGGACTCAGCCTGGAGTATATGACCCATAAGAACTGCTGCCTCCTCATTGGCTGTAAAACTTAGATTAACTAATTTGCAGGAAATTCCATTCCACATCCTATTGAGGAAAACATTATCTTTCAAGCTATGTAATACAATTCAGGGTAGTTGGAACCAACTAGAAGAAAGCAGTCCTAGTTTAGCTGAATTGGAAGGGGCAAGACTGGTATCAGAATGATTGGTTATGGACATGTTTTGATTGTTTCTGCTGTCACGACTGAACAAGTACCTAGCATCAGTTGCAAAAAAACCCCACCAAACCCAAAAGCTCTGGGCAGGGGGTGGTTTTGTGCATCGCTTCATAGAATATTAACCCCCTTGTTAAGGTTGCTTTATCCTATGTAACACAGCCTTCTGCGCTGCTAGGAGTACCTCTTTTCTGGTTCACCAAATAAGAAGGCATGGCAACAAAGCTCTTAACCTGCTGTGCACTGATGTACAACTTATGGCTAAGCCTTTCTGCATTAGTCACTTCTTTTAGTTGGAATCCAGTTTGTGTATGCTCCATGGAAGAGCTAACAGTGGGGCTGTTAGAGGACAGAGTTACCGAACTGTTGTGCTCAAGAGAAATATTCCAAGCAAAGTGGTGCTATAGCAGAAAGAAGACTTGGACAATTAATGTTTTTGTGATGGTCAGAAATGAACATAATATAACTTTTCATCTGTTTTTTCTTGTATTATCAGATGATAATGAGTGGATCTGATTCCTGAACAGTTTGTAGTTACAGTGTTAAGTTTTCTATTAACTAGTTAGCTGCTGCAAAGGGGCAAAATGCTCTTTCCAGGCCTGTGCATATCCAAAGCTTGAGTGTGAGTTGTTCTTCCTCTAAATTCAAGTTTTTAATCCAAGTTCTAGACAACCCTTCACATGATTTTCTGAAGTAACATTTTGGGGTAATAATGCAGGGACTCCTAATTTGCAAGGCTTTGTTTCTAGGCTTGTCTATGTTGAGAATGCTGTCAGCAGTGATTCAGCCTTATATTTTTACAAGGACCTTGGCAGTCTTAATTTTGCCTGTTGAGACAAATCTAAATCCTTGGAGTAACAGGATTGTTAGTAAGCAAAACTTTGCATGTTTTAGAGTACGTTACAGTTGAAATTCTTCACATACTTCTGGGTTTTTTTAAGATTAGCCTTAAAATAAATACCATTTCTTAAAATAAATAATTTCTTTAGGAAAAAAAGAAACTACTTCATGAAGTTAGCTGTTACTTTTTTCTGAGTTTATTCTTTCCATATTATTCTGTGCATTATGTTAAAGATTGAGTCCATACTTCAGCTGATACTTTTATCAGTTTTACATGTGGAGTTTGAAAATAACCTTCCAAGAAAAAGGTTGTATAACACATGCATAGAAAATATGCACTTTTTAAAACCAGAGACCAAAAGGATGGCTTATGTTTGTTCTCTATGGGACAGGTGCCTGATAATGTGTTTGAATGGAGAAAAAATGATAGAGAACAACAAGTGGGCAATTTCAGGGGCTGTAGTAAACCAAACTAATAAGGAGGAGCATCTCATGTAACCTGCTTGTGAAAAAGGGAGGAACTATTGAAATAGCTTTTGAAAAATAAAATACAGAAGTGGAAAGATCTGTTCTTTTTCTATTTTTAAATGGTTACTTAAACTCTTCAGTTAAAAAAAAATTCAAATTTTGGCCAAAAAGCTGACTAAACAATGTTACTTATGGTAAGACAAATGAGAGCAGGTAATCCCAGGTTGATCAGTTACTGGAAATATTAAATTTGAAAAGGCAAAACCCTTGAAACTTGCAAGAATTAATAAAATGGAAGGGGAAAGAGTTGAAAGAATTGGAAGCTTGTACTGAATAGTGTGGTATAACAAGAGATCTTTCCAAGGCTGAGTCAATGCACTTTTACTTTTAGGGTTTTTTTGAATGTTATGACTTTATTGGTTAAAAATAAAGTAAAAAAGCAAAGCTATACACAGCAGCCATGGGAAACTAGCAACAAACTGTAACTCTTAAGACTGCCATCTTGTCACTAGCATTTCAGAATCTGTTAAACCTATTTCTTTTTACTCTTTGAGAGCTCTGTTCCAATTTTTTCTTCCTTACTGTCTTCCTTTGCTTCTCTTAGGTTCGCAAATTTGTGGCCAAGGACAGTGCAGGGCTTCGTATCCGTAGCCACCCTTCCCTTCAGAGTGAGCAAATAGGCATAGTGAAAGTCAATGGATCCATCACTTTCATTGACGAGGTAATTAATAAGACATTTCTGTTGAAAATTGGGCTAAGATGTAAAGTTAATTCATGCAAATAATGGTTTTTTCATGTTTAGATGTTGATATATACCACTTCAGAACATAAGAGTATAAATTGCAAAAATCTGAATATTTACTAATTTAGTTTTTCAAGCTGTCATTTCTTTTTAATTTACTTACTTGAAAACCTGTGTAACAAACCTTTGAGACTCTAATATGAGGAAACAAAATTCCTAGAGTTCATCTTATAATAATATCTCTAAGGATTTAGCTGTTCATGAGTTACTATTTCAGCTCTACACAAAAATTCATATGTAGGTGTCATTTTCATAACATCTTTCACTTACACTTCTTAGAGATCACTAGTGTGTTAGACTACTATGCATGTATTTTTCTTACAATATAGCTTTATATACAAGAAATATTTTTGCAATTTACTATGTTATATCAGCAGTGGAAAAATGGAAAGTGGGGAACTTACGAAGCTATGAAGGCTTGGCTTTCTTTCCTCTTTTTTCTCAAAGCAACTCTTGTTATTGCATGATCTGATTTAAATTTATCTTCACACCTTGCCTTCTAAAAAGATATGCCTCCCATTGCTTTGAAATTCTGATTTTGTCAATATTCCTCTCTACCTCTTCTTACATTATGTCAGCACAATGAAGATCATTACTTCCTTGCTACTATTGTCTGTCTGAAGTCTTTTAATCTTTACTAGCTACAGAACAGTTACAGGAGGGCATGGCTCGTTTTTGTTGCTTGTTTCCCATAGATCCACAATGATGATGGTGTTTGGCTGAGGCTGAATGATGAAACAATAAAGAAGTATGTTCCTAACATGAATGGTTACACTGAAGCCTGGTGTCTCTCTTTTAACCAACATCTTGGCAAGAGCCTTCTGGTACCTGTTGACGTAAGTAAAAGGTGCCTTTGAAAAATATCCAAAAGTACACTCTATCCTCATTACAAGACTTTCTTTAATTAAGGCTGCAAATGAGTCCTGAGGTAAACAATATTTTAATTACCAAATACTACCTTATATGTGTTTGCATTTTTGAGGGCTATTGTGTAATGAGGGTGGAGTGTAGAAAGGCATGAGGCTTTTTATGTTGAAGCCTCTTCTCCTAGAAGAGAAACAAAAGTGCAAGGACCACTATAACAGCATACAAAGTATAATCATACTAGATTGTGGTCTGCACCAGGTGTTTCTGATGCAAGATGTCTGTAAAGTGGTCTACTGATGCCATGATTTCAGAAGAGGCTTGTGGCCTGCAGTGGATCAGTGTAATTGAGGCTTTTTTTTTTTTAAACTTGAAAAGTTTTCTAGGCTCTGCTGGTTTTTGTGTATATTTTTTTGTGAGTTTTACACCTGAATCCTTGAGTTATCAATTTATTAGCTAATCAAAGAATCCCAGAGCATCAAGACTGAATTTATAATAAAAGTAAGCATAATTTATCTGGATAACTTTAATGATGATGAGCATCACTACAATTCAAAGATTACTTCTTTTCTGGAAGCAAGATATAGTTTAAAAAAAATGAAAAATAAAGAAAAAATATAATAGCCAAACCAAGATTTCTCAAAATATTTGTTAATGTGCAGGCCATTCTGGCTCGTCTGGTTTTGTGCATTCTGCAGAGTGGGCAGTACCTTGGTTTCTTCAGACCAGAATGCAAATCTAATTGCAAATACTGTTATTTAGATTTGCTTTGTCTTATATGAGTGAGCTGCTGCTGCAGCTGAAGACCATTAATAAAGATTTGGCCAAATTAAGCACCTGCAGCCAGTAATGTCAACCTGTTCATGTTTTCCAATCATAGAAGAACTGAGATATTCCCAGTTCCAGTGAAACTGAGCTGTTTGCTAGTAGCCAAATCTCGCAATTCATAAATCCCCTGTGGCTGCAGCCCGTGTTCTGACAAACACTGTTACATGATGTGACTAGATCTTCTTCCTGTTCACCTTATTGTCTATAAATTATTTGTTGATATAATTCTGTTTGGAGATTTCTTTCAACAAAATCCTTATTTTGGGAATTACTTTAATATTCAATTGTGAAGCAAATTATTTCTGTAGTCAGTCATCCATCAGTAACTCAAACACTGTGACAGCAGGCATATTTATGTAGTTTGTTGTAGAATATATGAAAACGTGGGAAAAAATTAAGCTTTACTTAAAATCTTGCTCATATTTTTGGTCTTTAGAAATTGATACTTATTAGAAAATTGCTATATTATACTTTCACAAAACAGTATTTCTATGCAGCAGTTGATTTTTACCTGTTTACCATGATAAAAGTGAATTCACCTTCACTAAGTAGTTAACTTCAGTAAATATTGTGAGTCTGGATGGGTATTATATTCGGTTAGATTTTTTTGTTTGTTTTTTTAGTTTAACTATTTCTAATACTTTTTTACTTGCTGAAGGGAATAATTGTGAGCTCAGCAGTGATGTATGTGGTTATCAAGAACTTACTAGTTGGTGTATTTCAAATGGCTCTATGACACACTTATTTCTAGAGGAGAACAGGCCCTGTGCTCCCTGAGAAAAGCCTAAAAGGAAATGGCTGTCATAAATAACTGAACATTCAATCTTGATAATATAATCTTGAGAATTCAAATTTCATTTGAATAAGTAGGTCAGGTACAATGAAATGTGAAAACCAGCATTTAATTATCATACATTTCACCTTGTTTCTGTAAAGTTCAGATAAAATATTCTCTCTTTTTTTTTTTTTTTTCTAAAACAGTGCTGTGAAGTAGTTTTGATACCATTTAGACTATTAGGAGCTGGTAGATACGCCTAATTTTCTTTTAAGTAACCACTTACATTAAGTAACCACTTACATTTAAGTAACCACTTACATCATCTTTAATGACACCAGGTAAAAGTCACATGCTTTCTTAGCTTCAGATCAGTAATCAGACAGTGGCCAATGAAGCAAAAGTCTTACAAAAGCAACTATGGTAACTGTACCTATGTATAATAAGAAGTGTGTTTTGAGCTAGTTTCAGATGGAAGGTTTCTTTGCATCTCTCTCTATTTTCAGATTTTTGAAAGGACTCAGCATGTCCTGAAACTATTTAATTTCATTATGGCCTTATTTAAGCATTAAGATTTGCTGGCTTGAGTGAATAATAATAAGAGGAAAAAGAAAAAAAAGAATGTTCTGTAACATTTTCTTTCTCCCTTAAAGGCCACAAAACAAAAGTCAAGGTTCAGCGGTTTACTTTTGAGTGCCTTAGTCTTTACTGCATGGAATTCTAGCGTTATGAACCACACAACTTTATGAAATGCAGTAAACTCTTTTGTAAGTTCCTGATTCTTGTAGCTCAGCTTAAAACTCTCTTTCCTGCTAAATCTTGATCATATAAAGTGATACTGCTTTCTTGGTATAAAGTTTTAAAATAAATTATCTTTTAAGGTGATTACTAAGTTGAGAATATTCAAAAATTTATCTGTTCTCTGAATTGTCCAAGAAAACAACTGTATTTGTAAGTTGTCAAATTTGATCAGTGCAGTCCTCTCGAGGTGAATGACTCGTGGCAAAAGATGCTCAAATAAGTAATAAATGCTAAAGGTTCTGTAGATTAAATTGTGAAGTAATCCATATCTACTCATCCTGTTCTATTGATTTTGGTAACTGAATGACATGATGAGCAGAATGTAGTTTAAAAAGATCTGTTAATATACAAGGTTTTTTTAATCCAAAGCTGTTCTACCAGTATTAGTTTCAGAAGAAGGAAACAGACTGGAACAGTCTTTCATGTGACTAAAATTACAAATGGAAAATCAAGTGGCTGAATTAGTCATGGTATTCCCTGTTCAAATTAATAACATTACTTTTATTAGATTCCATTTTTATTCAGCTCATGAGTGTGCAGATTTGTCAATTCCAATTACATTACTTTGTCACATTTAAGTATACAGGCTTTTTTGTAATCATCCCTTAAGTAAATAAAATCTCTCAGTACATTTTGTGAAATATGTAAAAAGTGTATTTTTAATAGAACGCTTTGATTAGTCTGATTATTCTGTTTCATCACTGTATTAATTGAGCAGTGAACAAAGAAAAAAGAGTAGTTTTTCAGCAATGTTAATTTTAGATTCTTGTCCTCTTGCTATATATATTGTATCTACATTTTATGTTTATTTATTGAGATAAATTAGATATTTCTTGATAAAGCAAACATTGAGTATCTTAGATCTCCTAAATATACTTTTTCTGTATATTTTGATCAAAGCTATTATATTTAAAGATAAATGATCATAGGAAAGCAGAGATTCATTGTAGTTACCAGACTCTTATTTATTTGAGCTGTGGCCATTTACCTTCTTAGAAAATCTGCGTAGTCGAATCTGTTCCTTTTGTTGCTCTTGTCCTTTTATGAGGAACTGCTATGTAGCCATTGATCTAAAATTGTGCATCCAATCCAGTGTAGATAATATGATTATGAGACTGTGAGTTTAATAGATGGTGACTTTGGATAAGAGCATGAGTCTTAATAGATTGCAATTTTGGATAAGCTGCTTCCATGCGTGGTAGTTATTTTTCCTTCTATCTTCTGACATTCAGGTAACGGTTTTTGAAAAAACACTTGTTAAGTTCCTTACGCCGACAGTTATGCATTCATGCTTTACACACAGTACTCTAGTAGAAAGGCACATACAACATAAAACAGTACACATGAGGAAGAAATAGAATTTTATCTTGGTTAAGCTCTGGGACATGACTTTTTAAAAATCATATTCTATGTATGATTTTTTTACTTCACTTTAAATGTAAAACTTTATTATAAGGAATATTGTACTGTGCTGCCCAGTTATATTATTATATTCCCCAACCACCACCATAGGCAAGCAGGATTGAGAAACAGCAGGTTTTTCAAACCATTATTGCAGTGGAAGAAAGAACCAAAATTCCTATGTAGACTGCAGTGTTTGATCACAGAACATCAGAAAGCTGAATGTTCTGTGGAAACGTTGAAGGACATTCACAAGAAATTTCTACTGTTGTTTTAGGCAGGATGGAAGGTAATTGGAGGGTAAAAACTATGTTGGGTAAAATGTCAAGATGGTTGTTTAAGATAAGCCTTCGCTTTGAAAAACAATATCAATTGAGATTTTAAATGCTTCTTAATGGTCTGCTAATTTTTTGTGGCAAAATGAAGTATTTTATATTAAATTTTTTATTTCTGAAACCTAAACTTTAATGGAAAAAGTATGAATTCCTGAAATTATTTTTAGGTTTTGGACGGGAAAGCTTGAAAGGAAAAAAATGAACTAAATCTACAGATGGTAGCATAAGGACTAAATATAAAGCTTGTATGTAGTAGTTTCTTCAGAATGAAAACTTAATTCTGAAATATGTGCCTGATCTATTCATCTAAACTGGTGTGCAGTGTGCTAATAGCCAGGAAGCTCTAAAGCTCCCAGAGCAAAGGAGAGCTTCTAGTTTGATCTTCTCGGTGTTGCTAAGACAGCATGGTTCCACTTCAGTGCTGTTGGTTTCTTTTGTATGTTTTATACATACAGCTTTATAACATACAAAAATAGATCTTTGAAATAATACTTAAATATTTTAGGTATGGGTAGTCCATGTTTCTGTGTACAGTAGAATTCCATCGCAAAATATGAGATACGCTGCAAAATAATATAATCAGTTGGTTAAACTACGTTGGATGCCTATGAAGTACACTCTCATTAGGCAAATGTAGGCTTTTTATAGTAGTCATACTTTTATGTCAATTTGATAAGCCTTTACTCTGCCAGTCTTCCTGTCTAACACCCTCCCCACCTTCCCCAATGCCCCATAACATATCTCACTAGTGCATTGGTACCTCTTTCAATTTTGGGTAGAGCTACTAAATTCTAAGGAAATACTGGTGTTTTGATAATTTCCCTGGTTTTGTCAAAATTGCAAATCGTTGGTATTGCTGAAACTTGAGGTAAGCAGAAGTTTTGCAAACACTATATAGCTAGATGATTTGCTTCTATCATGAGATAGAAGCATGGCTTTATTTACTTTTAACGTGTTAGTATTTTTTCAAGGAATACAGAGGAAGAGGCACGCCAAGAGTGTTTTGTACTTGTTTCTGCTTAAAGGGATTCATTGCCTTTTCTTTAACTACTGTAAGATTTTAACATGGCTGCTGTCTGGGGATTTCACTTGATTCCCCTGTCACGATGGGGATAGGGAATATGATTTTGATACCTCTGTTCATATAGATAAAATGGTTGCTTTGCCAAAGGGATTCTGTCATAAATACTATCTATGTACTATTAATTCTTTCATTTGACAGGAACAGTGAAAATTTCTTTGAAATTATTAGAAAACAGTTTATGGAGAAAAGATGGCTGCTTTTTCATGTTTTCCAGTGATTAAAAAATGCTCTCCTAGCTGTTCTGTGGGAGGAAAAAATAAACAGGACAGCAGCGCTCATTTCTGTAGTATGAGCAATTGGTTATAAAGTTAGTGATGGCTCTCTGGCAGCTCTGGTTTATGATAATTCATAACAAACTAGTAAATGCATTGTATATTTTATAAAATTAATGAAACCTTAGCAATCATTCTCCTTACAACACACCGTGAAATTTTTGGCCCTGGGAAAGAGCGCGATTTTGATGTGCAAACTGGTGAAATCATTCTGTGCAAGTGAATTGCTCTGAATGATAGTGAGCTTAGCCCTTCTGCATCTTTTCAGTTCTGACTTGGTGACTAAAAGTCCATGTGCAGTTTTCTTGCAATACTTGAAATTATCTTTCAGAACAGCAGACTGTCTTGCTATAAAACCATGGTTTGTGGTGGGACCAACTACTGTTTAATTGTAACAGAAGTGTGGGATTTTTCTGTGCACAAAGTCTAAAGCTTTATAAGAAATGTCTGGCTCTTAATTTCAGTAAATGGCATGACACACTACATCCATTTCGAGCTTTTGACATACTAAACTGGTTTTGTTTAATGGATGATTTGCCATGGTGAGCAATGGACTCAGGTGACTTGATGAGGAAAATAAAACTTTCCCCTTTTGCAAAACATTCTACCAGTAAATTTACTTGTGGAGAAAGTTTGCATTATAGTACCTCGACCTTCTTCCTCCAATGTTTCTTTGTTCCCATTTCTTTGTTGATATATGTCTTTTTTTTTTTAAACTTTGTTGCTCAGAATGTCTTTAATGCTAGCCAAGGAGTAAGGGATTTGGACTTTTTTTCATGGACTTCCAAAGCTTTACCCCCTAAGGTGAGTTAAATGACAGGAACAGTCATATTGTATCTCATGTTTTCAGATTGTACCTTATGACTCAACTATACACTAAATATTCTTTGAAGTCTGTTTTACTTTGAATTATTTGTACAGGAAATAGCAAATTTGCATAGAATGCTATATCTGTGTCTCTTCCTTTAGGATGAGAAAAGAATACCAGGGCAGATTACTGAACTTGCATTAATTCATAAGTAGCACTCTCCTTTTTTATAACAAACCAAGTGCGGAGAGATGGCCTAATAACATAATAACGGCTTTCCTTCACTTGTTGATGTAGAATGTGCTAGTAGATTTTTTTTCTTCTGTTGGAGGGTACACATTAAGTTGCAGTATCTAATAAGATGACATTTGTATGAGTAAAGCCACAAATATTTAGTAAATACTCAGCCCATTCTTAATCTTTTTTTAAAATTACACAATTGTAGGAACAATGTTATATGTACAGTTAAGCTGTTTAAATTATCTACAGAAGTGCTCTTCTAAATCTCTTTGCAACCCTGTAGTGATTTTGAGATTGAGGGTTTTTTCATATGAACTTTGTAATAAAGATGGTACTCAGTCTTGTACGTATTGGTTTTGAGATTTAAAAGCTTGTTTTTCCACTGATTTTTTTCCCCCAAAATAACAAAATACTTTATTATTATATCAAGATCTAGAAAATGTTTAAACAGTGTTTAAAACATACAGATTTTTTTTTCCTTGAACTAGTTTGCCTCAGCTTGCATTAACTTGCTTTGAAAATTATATATTTACAGAACAGATTCATTTTTGTATAAAGGCTTCTTGGAAAGACTACTGTGTGAGTCTGGAGATAGTGCACAGAGTTCCATACCAAAAAGCTGAAAATATGATAATTAAAGAGATCAGAAGAAATTGCATTAATTAAAAGAATATAATATAAGCATAAGTTTGGCTTAAAACTGATAAAAGAATGTATTCTTTTACATAGCAGGAAGTGAACTCCTGGAAGTTGTTGTTACAGGAGATTGTGGAGGCAGAAATTATCAGCACAATCAGAAAAAATTTACAGAAATCAGATTCATAAATAAACACTAAGGAAAATAGGGTATACCCTCTAACATCCACAATTAAAAGTTTTTGAAATGTTGTTGGTATATAAGGCACAGACCACTAATAAAATCTTGTATGCTACTGCTAAAGAGCATCTCCTGTTGCCATTGCTGAACACAGTATACTGGACTAGGTGAACCACTGGCTTCATCCTGTAGGGCATTACTTAGTTCTTAACTTTCAGATGTTCTTTTAAAAGCACCTATGACTTGCATTAGAAGCATAATAGAGCTCACTCCTGCTTTTCACTTGCTTTCTTCCAGCATAAACGTGTGTTATGTTACTTCCGTCCCTCACATTTTTCTGTATAATAGCCTTTTTATTAAGCTATGGCTGGCTGAAAAGTCTATGCTAATGTGTCTCTTTTAGTAACTACCAATATTTCTTGGTGGGAACCTCAAAATGTTTTTTTTCATTTCAGATTTAGGTATATATTTCATCTGTAATTGGTACCAGATGAAATAAATTTCCAGGCCATTTTTGTCATAGTGAAAATAATAAATATGCACTAATATTTACATGTGCATTTAAGAATACATGGTGTTGATCTTCGTCATAATTTACCTTTAAATTAACAATGTATTCTAAATGTGAAATCAAAACAGCAGCATATCATTTAGAAAGGGATAATATTCAAATTCCTTTTACAGAGCCTCAGACTTTTTCACAAAATTTTGCAAATACAGCAGGAGGAATGAGCGTGTATCCCAATAAATGTCAGTATGAAACAAGATTTAGTGAAAGCAGAGTAAATAATTTGTCTTGAATGGTAGATATGAGATATTCCTTTATATAAATGGTTACATTTATACCGCTTCTGTTTCAAGAGTAATATGGTGACTTTTCAAATAATGTGCAATTTACTAGTAGTTAGTTGTTTATCATTGCACACTAAAATTAGCAACATAGCTAATATCTCTTTGCTTTGAAATTTAGCTATTGTAGTCTTGAAATAATTATTTCTTATCTAAAGAGTTCAAAGGTATTATTAATAGGTTTTATTCTGTTCTGTTTTGTTTTGCCTTTTTTTTAATTTCCCAGGAATCTAGGTCTAATACTGATGATTTTTTCAAAGACCTAAATTCACACTGCCCACAGGAAGCAGTGATGCAAGAACAAGATATGCCATTCCTTCGAGGTGGACCTGGAGTGTACAAGGTAGTGAAGACTGGTCCGTCAGGTCACAACATCAGAAGCTGCCCTAACCTTAGAGGTATCCCAATTGGAATGTTAGTTCTGGGAAACAAAGTCAAGGCAGTGGGCGAGGTATGGATCCTTGTAGCTTCAGTTCATGTCTTCATAGATACCAGTATATAACAGTAGTAAACGCAACAAAAGAATCTGCCCCTGTACAGGTTTGCTTTTCCAACCCTCATGATAAATACTAACCTTTGAACTTGGTTTATAATATAAATACTAATGCAGTTATGTCTTTTGCCTCTTAGATCTGTGCATTGATTGGAATAATGTTAAAATTGTACTGCAGTTACATGTGCTTGCTTATATATTTCTTTTACAGCATTCCTTACAAAATTATGCCTCTTGTTCTATTTTTTTGTCACATGCTTTGGAAGAATTTTGTTTCACTGAAAAAATGTTTTTCTAGGGCTTAACCAATTAAATTATTCTGTTTCTCTGTATTGATTGTATTTGTGTGTTCAGTTGCTGAACTGTTGTTACTGTTCCCAGTTGTCCAGCTGTGGTGTTTTATGGTTAAGAAGGGCTTAAGGATGAAGTGTGTCATGCTATTTCCTAAATATGTCAGGAACAAAATTAGTACTCATACAAACTTTTCATATATAACTTGGTATTATAATTCTACTGTTACAGCCACCATTAAAAGGCATATTTTGGTGAATATCTCCTTCAAGTTTTTATTAAGGCTTGCTTGGATGTTCTAACGTTGTGGTATTGGTGTTTTACTTCTTCTGAACATAAACAGGTCTTAGATTTAGATTTTTGGAAATACTAACTGTAAATGTGCCATAAATAGTTCTGGTACTTCAATCTGCCTCAGCCTGTGGCCTTAATTTAAGAAACTTTTTTTTTTACATTTGCATTGTAATATAAAGATTGGAGTGAGTGTGATTTTCAGATACTATAATAAGTTGCTGAATCATGCTACTGAATTATCTGAAAAGTCAATAAATTGTGCTTTTTTATATGTGTGCATCAGGTGACTAATTCAGAAGGTACATGGGTGCAAATGGATAAGAACAGCATGGTAGAGTTCTGTGAAAGTGATGAAGGCGAGGCGTGGTCATTAGCTAGAGACAGAGGTGGAAACCAGTACCTCCGACATGAAGATGGCAAGTTTTTGTTTTGTTTTGTTTTTTAAATAAACTTAGGAAAAATTAAGCGATGTAAACAGGACAAATAAATGAAGAAGGAACTGACTTTTAAACAGGTACAACATTAATTTACACTTTTTCATTTGAGTTGCTTTACACAGTTGGACTTCAAAGTTGTTTAGAAATATTCTTTAAATGTTTTTTAAAAGTACATTTAAAAATATTTCCCCATGCTTTCTTCTGTACCAGTTATGGTTCATAAGTTTAACCATCCTTCTTTTAGCTAGGGGGATCATCTTTAAATAATGGTGCATTTTTGTTACCTTTTTAGGTTTACTTTGTGTGTCTGAAAAGCAGAGCAGAACAAATTATGCACGTACCTTTTGATTTTAAGTTTGTTATGTCTGTATGCAGCATCCTGTTTAAAACTTGTTCACATTTTTTAAAGACTATTTAAAATTAACATCAAATTAGTCGATTCTAGTTAGCAAAGTATGATTGCATTCTCTCTGCAATTCTCAAATGCAGAATTTCTGTCCTGATAATTCATGTTCAGACTGGGCAAGACCTAGAAATAATAAAAGAAAACATTAACAAAATGTTAGTACACACAGGTTGGTATTGCTTCCACACCCTCCAATCATCTTTCTTGTTGATCTCCCTCCAAACAGGCTATCATCACTGATCTACAATATCTTTTCACCCTGAATGCTTCATATGAATACCTTGAGATATTCTGAAACCATTATTTCCTTAAGAGATAGTCCTAGCCCATCTGGATGAGTTCTCCTGTGCAAGATTATAGGCTACTTATATTCTCTTAAAAGGATGAGACAGGGAGTGATCTGTCAGTATTTATACCTCTGGAGGAGATCATCTATCCAACCTCAGATCAGGTTGCTCAGGTCCTTGTTTAGCCAACTTCTAACTATCTCCAGCCTCTCTGGACAACCTGTACCAGTATTTGGCTCACCTTCATGGTGAAAAATTTTCCTAATACCTAATCACAGTTTCCCATGCTGCAACTTTTGTTTATTGTCTCTTGTCCTATCACTGTGAACCTGAGATGGGTCTGGCTTCATCTTCCCTGAAGCCTTCAATTAGGTAGTTGAAGGGAGCAATAAGATCTCACTTTGTTTTCTCTCTTTAAGACTGAACAAACCCAGATCTCTCAGCCTCTCTCCTTAGATGTGTGCTCTACTGCCCTGACTGTGTGAGTGGCCTCCACTGAACTCATTTCAGTCTGTTTTCTGATGGGGAGCCTGAAATTGGATGCAGCATCCTAGCTGTCCAGTCTGACCCTCTTGCCTTTCCAATCTCTAGTAAAAATTACTATGGATCTTCATTAGGATGATTTTCTTACAGGTATTATCAGAGGGAAACATTTAAGGTTCTTCCATTGATAATAAAACTTGGTAGAGTTCCCTAGAGGCTGGTTTGTTTCAACTCACTTGAAGAGTTAGTTTCTTTAAGCCTTCTCTTTTTTTTCCTTTCTTCAACATAATTTCTTTGTTTAGGGAATAAATCTTGGCATTTGCAATTTATAATCTTCCCACTCTGTTTATGGCATCCATTTTTCCAAAAGATGTCTTAATGAAAAACTGCCACCTCAGGACTCATATTCTGCTTAAGGTTTTAGGTAGTACTTATTGTACTCTAATTTGTTTATTGTAACAGACTTTTTGCCTTTTTCTGGTTTTAACATTTTGTGCTGAACATTATTTTGCATCTAGATACTCTGATAATTATCATCATGTTACCATATTAAAACAAAGTAATTCATTGCTAATGCTTAAGTATTTGTTGTAGGCTGTTGCTGCTTCACTTCAAGGTATAAAACATTCTGCGAAGAAAGGGAATAACCACGAGTTTTTCATAAAATGTATAAATTGTGTGGGGAAAAAAAGTGTTTACTTAATACTTAGCACAGTATCTTTTTTGAAGTCATAGATTCTCTATTTTTAGTTATGTCTGATAATGTCAAGTTCTGAGGTGCTCCAAGTGCCTAGAAACTAAGTATTTGTGAATTGGAACAATACCTTACTGTTGAAAGCACACGTATTCAATAATAGGGTTTTTAACATCATAATTTTCTATCCTAATCTGAAGCTGTTTCTTTTTCCAGTAGAAGATCGTTCCTTTGCAGTTAATAAATTAAGCAGTGTGCAAAAATTTCCATTCAAGAGTACTTATTCTGAGGAATAGATACAACCTACATTCAAGTCACTTGACAGTATTTTGTGTGTTTTAAGTAGTCTTCTCCAGCTTCAGTAATTTATCTATCATTTCATCTTTTCTATAATTTCTCAATGTATATCTGTGCTTTAAGAAAGAGTTCCCAAATTTGGAAGAATTTAAACAAGACCCTTGTTTGAAGGTCTGTCTTCAGATTCTTGATACTTATGTACTATTACTGAAGGATGTCTTAAGTGTATCGTTGTTCTCACAGAAAAACAGAAATGCAAGCTCCGGGCTTTGAGGAAAAAACTCTGTAGTAGGATTTTTACAATCTAGTGCATAGGGATACCATCTTAGAAACTTTCTGATGCAAGTCCTATGCCTAAAGATGCCTGGTTTTATTCTTTTCTAGATGAGTCTATGCTTTTATAAGTAGGGTGAAGATAGTTGTCTCTTGTGCATCAAGCTAAAGCAGTTTAAGTAGTTATCAGTGCAATTATTGAGATACTTCAAACTATTCTATGTTCCTAGCCCATCTCAGTACCAAGTAAAACTAATGCTCTTATGCCACATCTGAAAATTATTTAAACTAATTGCTTTTCTTTGCTATGAAATATATTAGGAATACTCTTTGTCATCAGTTTCAATGCTTTTGCTGGAGGGAAACAATTAGGATTTGGAGGAGCACTGACTAGATTTGCAACTGTCTATATTTTTTATCCATAAATAATACCATCTTTCAGATTGCTTTTGTATTTTCATTGTTTAATAAAAGGATAATTAAATTCTCTGAAAGAAGTAGGATTTCTGTCAGAGACAAAGCAAAAGTTGTACTGAATGCCTAAATCTGTAGGCAAGTATCCAGATACTTTAGCTGAAACACTACAGCAAGAGAGTTGCCTCTAATCAAGAAAATTCTAGATTCTTTTTTTTTAAGTCGAGTTTAAATTTCCAAACTTCTGTGATTTTTTTTTTTATTTGAATATGTGTGTTATGTAAAAATTTGTAGCCTGAAATGCAGGTTTGGCCTGAAATGCAGTTTTCTAAAAATAGCTCTTAAAAGAGTTGTGGGTTGTTTTTTTTTTTAATTGAATACATATTAATTTTAGTATGTTTACAAGAGAAACTCAAGTTGCCAACCTGAGCTTTAAACCTCCATTTGGGAGATTTCTTGTGAATTTTTTCTTAAAGATCATTACTTGGAATGATATTTCTGATCACATTAAGTCAGTAATGTCTCCCTAAATCTAAACAGTCAAGTGGATTCTATCTCTCATTTATCTCAGCTCTTCTGTTTTTATGGATATTCTGAAAGACCCCAGGCTGGTTTTGGTTAGAGGTTTTTCTAGTATCATACAGAAAGCAAAACTGTAGTACTCAGTAACAGATATGAATAAATCTGTCAAGGGAAAAAATGTCTTATGTCCCGTGAACTATTAGGGGGTAGCCAGGATTAAAAAGCCTCTGAGTTTGCCATTCTGAAAACTATCCTTTCTCCACCCTGCTTTCTCAAATGAATTTAACAATTGCTGTCCAAAGAATAGACATTGAATGGTGTGATGTTACTGAAACATAGTGTTAAGCCTGTTCCTAAGTAGCAGCTGGCAGCAACTCAATCAAACATAAAAACAGTCTGCATGATATTATGTCCTCCATCTTTATATTTTTTTAGAACTCTAAAAGAAAGAGATGTGCTTTTCTTTTTGAAGATAATTGAGTGGAAGAGGGCTACCTGTGGAAAAAAAAAGACTGCTCCTTTGCCTTGTGACTCATCTTTCTAATATAAATCAGTTACTAAGAAGGTCTAATTCTGAAGGAATGTCTTTTTTTACAGAGCAAGTCCTTCTAGATCAAAATGTTCAGACTCCTCCTCCAAGTCCTTTTTCAATACAAGCTTTCAGTAAGGGGACAAGCTGTAGTAATGGACAAGGGTTTGATTATGGCCTTGGAAATAACAAAGGTATGTTTTTACACTCACATTTTTAAAAAATGATGTTTCTCTTAAGTTTGCTGTTATTTTTATTACTCATTTCCTACTCTTTTAGGCACCATCAGATGTCCTCCAAAAGATATAAGCAATAGTGCAATGAATAGCAATGTGTTTTAAAAAACATGTAGTTAATGTTATAACTGCTTTTTTCTCTGCTTTAATTTCACTCAGTCTAAGTACTCTATAGTTGAGGCTTTTTGTAGGCACAAAACTATAATGAAGAAATGAAAATACATCCTTGTAAAACAAGATATGAAAGTTACTGGATTTAGAAAAGATATGTTTTAAAATGATCAGAAACATTTGTAAACACTTCTCACCTGTCTTGACATTTTTTAAGTGCCTTTAATGGGTTGACAAGATAAAAGATACCATTTGAGATTTAATTTGTAAAACTGAAGTTACCTTTCAATCACATAGATACCCCTTACAAATGCTGGGAAATAAATAAAACCTTGTTAATTTTTCTGACATAAAATAATTGTTTCTTTTAACCATGGTTTGTTTTGTTGGCAAGATGTATAATATATGATATATAAGCCATCACAATAAACTCAAACTGCATGCTTTCTGTTCATTCATTGATTATATCTAGAAGATTCAATAATACAGAAGGGACTTTTGCTGGGCCAGATGTCCTTGAGAAATATTACTGAAACATGGAGCTTTGTCATTCTACTCTTAAATCACTGTACTCTGTCCATGCCACTATAAATGTGGGCCTAAGGTGTACTATGTGTTTTTAACACCAGCATATATTCTTAGTGGTTACTTAAATAAAATAACTTGATTTAAGACCTGTTTTAAAGGAGAGGAGATGAGATGAGGGAAAAAATTATCTTTACATGTTCTAGTCTGTTATTTTCATAACATGAAATAATTTTATATCATTTCACGGTGTTTTACTGCATGAAGAAGCAGTTCATAATTTTCATGCATTGCTATAGAAACCCCATTTTTTGGACAAAGCCTGGAAAAGTTGAAGGGTTTTCCTTTTGTTTTATGGGGACTTTTAAACAGAACTGCTTTTCCTAGTTCAGCCATACTGATTTTGAAGCAATGGTTGAATCACGAAAGTGGAAGTGTTTAAGAAGTTCAGCATGAGGCAGTATTACAGCGTGACTCTCAATGTCAATTGTGTAATAGTGCCGAAGTTTTATCTATTTTTTTCACTGCAGAATCATATTAGGAGAAGTTTTATTTTTTCCTGTGTTGTCCAAAGATAAAATCTTGGAGATCAATATGCTATATTAACAGGCATCCTAGTTTCTGAAGACGTTATGATTCTTTTTACTATATCCTGTCTTAAACAGTTTCTAAGCTGCTTTTTGGGGATATTACACTTACAGAAAGCTTGCAAGCTGCTCCTGGTATTGAATCCCATATCATTTTGTACGTATTATTCTCTGGACATACCCTCAAGCTGTGATGTTTAGTGTGAGTGAGCAACTCTGCTAGACGTCTTCATTCATTCCGTGTAGTGCAATTCCTTCTGAATTGCCCAAGACTGGAGAGTT
Organism: Elanus axillaris; assembly: GCA_026212715.1. NCBI lineage: Eukaryota > Metazoa > Chordata > Aves > Accipitriformes > Accipitridae > Elanus > Elanus axillaris. Next base: position 15,663,551 of record JANZLQ010000008.1, read on the forward strand.
GCTAGCAACTATATTGAAAGAATAATTATATTATTTTCCCCAAAATAGAATTCTTCAGCTTTATCATTACTTTATATACAATCATTTTGCATTCTCATGTCAAAGAAGCTTTGAGTTTTGTGGAAAATAAAAAACTGAAGGCACAAACACGACCTCTTAGGGGACTTTCTGAATAAAGTAGTTCTTTTGGAGGTGCTTGTTTGTAAAAAGAACTTCTGTTCTAGGGATGTACTAGTTTCAGTGAAAATTCAGTCACCATCTATGGGCATTTCAAACTGCTGGTCAGTTGTAAAGATCCCTGTGTAAGAGGTCTGTGTTTATGGTGTTACCTGCAAGGCAGAAGACATCCCACATTCACTCATTTTGATGTAGCTATGTCTTCTCTATTCCAGCCTTCTACATTGCAGGCAAGTCTTTAATATTCCTCATGAATGGCCCTGCCCACCTCAATATTTAATTACTGTGGGCAGATGACTTTCAACCTCTTCTCAGATGTTATTCCCTTTAAAATAATTACTCATTTTAGGAAATAGGCCCATCATATTTAAGAATAATAGTGGTTTGTCAAACATGCCTATCACTTCTGAGTTATTAAGGTAGGAAAGATTGCTGCCCAAGTACTGAAACCAGTATTTTTTAGGTATGCTACTTCCAAAACGGTGGAATAAAATTGATTTACTGATACCTGTAGATGATTGTTTTCCAAACATTCTAACTATTCCAACTATTTCCAACTATTTATTCCAACTGTTTTCTGTTATTTTTGTTCTCTCAATTTTGAAACCAAAATATGAAGAAAATTAATGCAAAATTTAATTTTGGAGTTCTTAGGCAATACATGGTTCCATACACCTACCGGTCTTTCTCTAATTCCATGAAAAGACTATTGATAATCACCCAAAAGTGTTGTAAATTCAGTGAGTTGTAAATTCTGTATTAGTTGCTAATTTTTTTACTAAGATTTCTAGAATGCTGTCAGAATTATATGAATTTGCAGAATATGTGATGCTGCTAGGATTTGCTTGGTGATGGTTCAGATCTGAGAGGCTTTCAATCCCTTGCTGTCTCCCAGCTCGTGTTACTAAGTATACTTCAAGTTATAACATGGTGTGATAAACTGCCTTCTTCCTTTAGGCTTCATGTATTTCTAATGCTCACATAGAATTTTTGGGGAATTGGCATTCAGAAATTAAAACTCTATTTTTAACATGCTAGTTTTCTGAAGGCCTTCATTTGCCTCACAACAAATGTATGTAGCTCTTCAGAAAACCAGTTCCGGTTCCTAAGTGGTACTTACTTCTTTAAAATTATCTTCAGTCTGATCTTGAAAAACAGCATGACAGAATACTTTTAAAGATATTTGCAAAAATGAGCAAATATTTATGAAAGCCTTGGCACAGAAATACACTTGCCAAAGCCTAATTACATGTTATCTTTCCCTTCTCATCAGTTTTTCTAATCCTTTTCTGCATGTTCCGTTGCATGTGTGTATTATTGTAAATGCTAGGGATTTCTGTTAATTTCTTTGGCTGCTTTTCATTTTTTAGCAAGGCGAATATAAATCTCTATTTTGAAATGTTTTAAGTAATTGCAGTAGAATATCCATTATCCTTCAAAACCCTGCTTGTACTTTTCAGTAATATCATTGCCATGCATGGGGTGAGAATTTTATGTTTAGCCACAACCAGAGTTATATGTGGCTAAATAAGATTTATGAGCTTTCTCTATTATCAACATTTAAACTTTAATTGAGCACCATTTTACTCTGCCTTTCTGGAGAATGACAAGTAACAGGTTGTAGTTTTGACTGTTTTGCCCACTACAGGTGACCAACTGAGTGCCATACTGAATTCCATTCAGTCACGGCCAAATCTCCCAGCTCCTTCCATCTTTGATCAAGCTGCAAAACCTCCCTCTTCCCTAGTCCACAGTCCATTTGTGTTCGGACAGCCCCTTTCCTTCCAGCAGCCTCAGCCACAGCTTCAGAGTAAGTTTGTCAGCCTTACCTGCCTCATCAGTCCATTTCTGCAGCTTTGACATTGCTGTTCTCAGTTGCTTACCAGCTACTAATCATCCCTCAGTGCACCTTCCTGGTTTGGTTCTGTTTTGTTAAGTTTTTCATGACTCAGAAGCATGTGAGGTAATGCTCCTAAAGAAGTATACTTGTTCAACTTTAATTTCTGTATTTACAATATTTTGCTTTTGTATGTATTCTGCAGTGTAGATAAGTCATAAAAGTGCATTTCCAATATTGTATGCAACTCTGGGTTTAAAATTAAGGTAAATATTTTATATGGTACAAAATGTTGATAATTCTTTTAACATCAAAAAATGGACTGCAGTAAATTCATAAGTGTTAAATTTTCTTACCTCCTAAATTCCTATTTTTGTCATCATTCCTAACTTTAGGAATGTAGCTGGACAGTGGGAACAACTTGGCACTACTCGTAAGAAAGACTTTGGTAGTCTTCTGTTGGGTACTCATAGAATTGGCATGGGCATGAAAGTTTGCACCTAGAGGTGTATAGCAATAACCTGATTACTGCTGGGAGGACAGGAAACTGTTTGGTTTTTTATTAATGAAAAATAAAAGCTCAGCATTCACAATGGATAGCAGATATTGTAGTAGATTCTTCCTTATATGCAGAACCAGGTATAGTATGGGTGACAGGAATACTAGTCTTCTCCTGTCTCCCAGAAGACATCCTTCAGAAGTGCCTCATTTCTTTCTTGTGGGACCCTGTTAGACCCTACCCATGTCTGTGTAGCCCTGGGTCTGTCTGGCTCAACTTACTGAAGTGACAGTGAAGTGCTTCATGTGAGAACTAGATTAAAATCTCTAATTCACTTTTATAAAGGCTATCAGAAATAGTCCGAGATCTGACAGTGATCTTCTGTACTTATGCTGGACTTAGGCCAACATCCTGAAAGCAGAATATTCCAAAACCTACTCAGATGAAACAGCTGATTGCCAGTGGCATCAGCACACTGTCGTTGAGAATTTGTCAATCGTATATTCTTTCTCATCACTTTTAGTTTTCTTCTCTTGTTCAGAGTAGTAAAGTCAGAGTTTCTTACTGAACTTTGCATAAAAAATAACCGTAATTGTCTTATTTCAAATTTCAGATGATTTGTTATTTAGCATTTAGACCTGTGTTGTATGAAAAGAAAAGCTGTCAACATTTTTATTGGCTGCCCAACAAGATCTTGCTGAATGGATTTGCCAATCCAACAGATGTAGATAAGCTGTATTCATTAAGCTATATCCATGGTTTGTGTTTTAATAAGGAACCTTGATTCAAAAAGAAGCCTTTTTTTTGTCAGATAGGGGTAGCACTTGTAGTCTACCAAATAATATAATAATGAAACTGGAAGAATTTTTGAAGTCGTGTCTGATTTGGGACCTTAGCTTAGTACAAGATCTCAACTGGTATGGTTATTTGCCCTTGCAGCAGGGCAAAAATCCTCAGCCAAACTGGTATACTGTTGCACTAACTGTGATTTGATACAAAGACTTTCTTCCAAACAACTTATTATGTAATTTAAGATTTGATGCAGATAACTTAAATTATGCATAAAGGAGACAGAATATAAAAATATTTATACAGAAAAATTCTATTTGGGTCAAATTTCACTGTGTGGATTTTAATCTGTGTTCAACGCTGATGCGGCCATAATAGAACTGTAACAAAAACTCTTTAAGTGTGCAATTTTCATTCATGATTTCCAAAGTACTTTATAGCCTCCTGTTATCAAACATGTAATTAAAAGTTAAATCCATTAAGCAACATATCCCAAGTCACTTGGATTTTTGCCCTAAATGTGCATAGCTTTAGTTTCCAAGTATGTGCTCTGTCCTTAAGTGCTTCCTGTAGTTAAGTTAGATCTAAAAATTAAAATGAATGTTTATAGTCAATAACTGCTATGTTAAAGGGACTAATGATAGTCTAATAGTTGAAAGAATTTGTGCCAGCCTAGATCTCCATGGTGCAGATGTTATATACTAAATACCGGTCTTGACTGAAAGTCTGCCTAAATAGTTTAGTCTACTACTTCCATTTTTCTGTTCTTCCTCAGATATCTGTCCTCCTGGGGAGAAATTGTATTTGGAAGCATGATCTGAGGAAAGTTAGGATCATGCTGAATGTTCTCTAGAATTATTTCCTTAATTTAGATTTTTCTAATAGGAAGAAAAATGTTGGTCTGGTTATAAAACATGCTCTGTGCCAGTGACAGATTGTAGTTTTTCTCTAGAAGAGTTTGTAGCTAGCTGGTTTTTTTCTGAGGAATGGTTTCTGCACTTGCACTTTAGTTTGTTTTCAAAATTCATTTAAGGAAGAGGGAAAGGGCTTGTCACAACCTTTTATCTTCCGATACAGTGTCTGGTTATTTTTTTTGCAGAAATACTACAGTTTTGGACAACCACTTCCTCAGATACAATGCTTGAAAAAATTAAAAGTGTCTCTGTTATTCTTTTCACATCATAAATAGGTAAACTAACAAGAGTCCTGTGTGTTTTGTCAAAGAATTTGTTACAGAAGGCATATTATAAAAGAAGGAGAACAGTGTTACTTAGGTTTCTGTTATTTGCTAGAACACTATAAAGGGCTGATTGTTCTGTCCTACTTAATTCCTTTGCTAATTTTCACACATGGTCACACAAGGGAAAAAAACTGAGAGATTATTTTCTTTTTCACAGGGACAGACAAAATTAAGATGCTCTTGTCATGTATTTTAATTCCTTGTCAGTCTTTTGTGCAGCTAAAAGTCAAAAAAAGCTAGAAGAGATGGAGTCCTGAACCTACCTGGAGTTCAGGAACAGCTGTATTGACTTGGAATCTTAGCAAGGATTTTTTTTTTTCCAGAAAGAGCACAAGTTTATGTATGTTTCTTCCTTGATTATTTCAGCAAAACAGTTTGTAATTACTCCAGCCTGCGTATGCTTGCTTCTGAGAAGTTTAAGATCATCAGTAACAGATCTGCTCAGGACTGCAACCTCCCATACCTGCAAGATTGTTACTGGTTGCTTGATGAATTTGTCTCTGAACTTTGTGAAAAGCACAGAAGACTCAAATTTCTGAATTCTGAGTAGGTGAAGCATAGAAACCCAGAGGGTCAACTTGTTTCTCAACCTTCAGCAATGTGTGCTGGGTCATAAAACTTCATAGATATGACAAGTCAGGGAAATGGGATCTTGCCAGGCTGTCCAGCATCAGTTATCAAAATTTCAAAATTGGCTGTTGAATTGTGAACTTGGGGAGGGAAGTGTGAGACCTTGCCGTCACCAATGTTAGACCTTTATGCCATGTTTCCTCATGTCTCTATTGCTATTGTATATAAAGAATGGATTTATAGGCTGAAGGGACTTTGGACCCCTCTTGTTAGCTTTATCTGTTGCATTCTCCCTCTTCCACTGCAGCCCTGGCAGCTCACTGAGCAGCTGCACATCACAGCTGCTGCTTCCTGGCTCATCTCAGTCCAGGCAGAAGCTGCAGCGCTGAGCTGCTGTTCAGTACGTTCATAGTGTCCTGTCAGGCTGCCTCCTTGCCAATCCATGCCGTGGAGCTGCAGTCCAGCATATAGTCCTACCATATATGGTTAGCCCCTACCATTCATGTCAGTAGTTCCTTGATACATCCCTTCAATATTGTGCTACCACTTTCTTTTTGGTTTTGTTCCTTTCCTTTCTAGGTGCTAGTTACAGAGCATGTAGAACCACTGGCTTTGCCTGCAGTGTTTCTCTCTGCATTTCCTAAACTGTAGAGGGGGCACAAAAGACCAGCCCACATAGGGAGCACATAACCCTTCTCGGTAGTGTTTTCAGTAAAAGGGAGGGAGGTGATAATCTCAACCAAGCACACTGATTTCTTCCATATTATGCTGAAATGATTCAATTGTCACGCAAAGCAGCCAAAGAGTATTGGTTTAACTGTTTTTTCAGATGCTGCATACTGCCAAAGCATCATTCGTGAAAAATTGAGCTAATAAGTTAAAGCTTCATACCCTAGGCTTTACAGATTTGATAATCAGAGATAAGTATCAAGCATACATTTGTCCAGGTCCCTGGGCGACTGGTATGGTAAAGTTTGGAGGAAAAGCATAAATTGTGTCAAGCTTTATTTTAGAAATAAATTTAGCTTATCACATCTTCAAAAATTGTATTTGCAAATTATAGAATTATAGAATCATTTTTATCTACCCTTCTAGCACAGGAATGCCTCTTTCAATTCATAAACTTAAGTGACTCAAGTATTGGTGCTCCACACCCTACCTTTGCGTAAAGAATATTGCTAATATTTTTCTAATGATACTGCATTTCAGCTTTTGCTTTCATTCACTCACTCATTCGCCTACTATAATAGCATGTAATACTTTTTGCCCTTTTTAATACTTAATATTCAAATGCTTGTTGACTTCAGTATATTCTTTTACTTACGAAAAAAAAGAGTCCTTGCAAAACTGTCACTATGGCATTTGGCATTTTCAGGATGTGGAAAAAAGATACATCGATTGCAGGGCTTGAGGAAATTCAGCTAACAGCCATATTGTAGCTTCCATGTCAGTAACAGAGTGAAAGAGAAATACATTCTTTCTGAAGAGGCATCTATTGCTTAGGCAAAAGAGCAAAAGCAGGTCAGTGCTTTCCTTCATCATCATGCTGAAAAGCAGTGACATTTTCTCCACTCTCCAGAGACATTTTACCAGTTTGTTTTAGAGTTTGTTTAAAGAAGACTAACGTGGACTAGTTGGTGGTATGTCATGTCTCCTGGATTGGTTCACCAGTGTTTCCTCAGAGGCAGTAGGCACGGCTGTTAGAATACTGCATCCTGCCGTAGTAATTGTACTGCCTCTTACGTCTCCATATTGTGTGGCTTTTCAAGCTGGATCTATTTCCATGTTGAAGGAAGAGCGCAACTAGAGATACACTGTCACATTCAGATGTGATGTGAGATAGACCTTGCCTACCTTGTATTTCAAGTCTTTGTAGTCTTTGAGGGTGATTCAAAAAGAAGGAATCCTGACCAAAAACTGGTCCCTGGGGCTGACCAGTTATCCTGGATAGATATACATTGTTTGCCAAGGCAGCAAGATCATGTGGGAAACTCATTCTCTTTGACCCACAGTCCCCTTGAAATGATTGAGTAGTAGTAGTACATTGTTCATCATAAACTAGATTACAACATTATAAAATGTAAGTATTCTCAGACACAGAATGAAGTGTAAATGTGCATTCGTGAAAGTGGATTTAGTAAAGAGTTTAGTTTAATTATTCATAGAGTGGAACGCTAGTGTGTCAATTTGACATTTTTAGGATTGCTTCTATTGCTACTTTGTGCTCCTGATGTGCTTTTCTGCATTTTACCTTTAAAAATTGGTGGAGTGACATCCTGTTACTCAGAAGCTATATAGGTAGTATTGGGTCTTTCTGTATCATTTGTAGGCATCACAGTAGGTACTGCTAATATACAGTAATACTGGATTGAGAAAATACAGATTATTTTCTTGTTTTAAAGAATGAAGTTCTTATGTCAAATGTGTGAACACCTTCTCATTGGAGAGTCTATAGAACATAGCTCATTGCATAAGATAGTATATTTACGTGTACAAGTTAGTAAATGTAGTACCAGACAAAAAGATGTCTTAAGCAGTGCAGGAAATTATATCACTTATGTTCAATACACATATCTTATTCCATTTGTACAAAAGGGTCTCTCTAAAACAGAGTATCTTCTAACATCCAAATTCTCTTTAAAATTACTAATGCTCTAAGAATTTGACTTCTTTCTAAAGAAAGAAACAGGAATTGGAATTAGAATTAAAAACAACATTAAAGGAAAGTAAAATGATACACTGAAAGTCCCTGTTGTTATCTCACTCCAAGTTTCATTTGGAGCTGTATCTCTAACAGACTCGGTGTCAATAGACTCTCTACTGAATTCATCTTGGATTACATCAGAATTTAACTTTGTTTTTTTATTTAGGCAAAATTATTTTTTAGGACTGATACAGATTTATTTTCATATCTGTACTGTTAGATAGAAACTCTTCTACTGCTCGTTATGTCTCTTGATAGTATTGAGAAACTACGTTCACGTTACATTCATGAAGTTTTTCAAAACATTACATTATTGAGGTGCATTCAGATTAGAAAACAGATAGTTTTGATGGATCTAATATCTTTTTCTTCATTCCTTCCAGTGATTAGTGAGACTTTCTAACACAAAGATTTAGTTGTTCTCTAACTTTCTCAAAAGAATGTGAAAATTGGTCATCTAGAAAGCCATATTGCAGTTTCAAATAACTCATCTCTGAATTCACAGATTAAAAGTTAACATTTCAAACCAGAGTTCAGTTCAAAACTAGATACGGCTGTTTTTTATAATAAACCACAAATCTCTAGTAGCTAGTCTACACATACTACATTTTTAGATCCTAGAGACTAATACTGAAATCACAGAAGTTCTTCTATACTTTTAAAACTTAGATCAGGTAAAACATTTTGAAGTAACTGTTTCTCATTTAAAGCCAATGTAGAAGTCTAAAGAATGAATTCAGAATACTTAAAAAAGGAGATGCATATAATTTGAAATGCTTGTATTTATCTTTACTGCTTTTTCCATTGAATCTGTGCTGCTTCTGTACAACTGTTTTCCACTGTAGAAACTCCATCCTGCTGCCTTGCTTCTCGTGAGCGTATTTACAAAACTAGTGATGTAGCTGGGCCTGCCTCTGCTCTTTCATCCCTCTCTCACAAACTGAAGGGTGGGTATGCATGCCAACACAGCAAGGTTATTCAGATTTTTACATTCACAATGTTTTTTTTTTCTCCTTCCATTAATTTTCATTTCATTTGCTTAATAATGTTTTGGAAGTAAACATTCAAGTTTGGTATTTGTTGGGAGCTTGTTTGAATAACCAATTCAGTGTTGCCTTCCTGAGCTATAGCACTTTCATGATACATGATCTAGCTATCTTTCTGCTTTGTAAACAGAAAGGTGACTATTAATCTAATCTAATAACACCTGTTTTCAAACAATAGGCAAATGAAATGTAGAAGAAGAAAGGGGGGAAGTATATGGGGATGGTTGTTTGTTTATGGATAAAAGTTTGCTACATGATTATGCAGTTTTTCATTTTGGGGATTTTTTTGTGCTGATAGTCTAGAATGCTAATTAGGATATTTTTACTTCTGTGTGCAAATTCAAACTTTTCTTTTTAAAAAATGTAAGTTTTTTTATTGCTGGAAGATAGTGTTAAACTATGCCTTTCATAAGCAGCTTTGTTCTAGAATGTTCCCCTGCTTCATATTCACTAGTAATGCATATACTTTGAATTTGATACATTGCTGAATGGCTTGGAGTGGTTTATGTCCTCTAAGACAACTGTTGTCATCTTTTCACTATATTTTCCTATATGAGGAATTCTGTAAAAGATTCTGTCTAGAGTATTTTCTCATCTGGCAGACCTTAAATTCATCTTTTTATTTGTTTGTTTCTGGGAAAAGTGTGTATAAAGTAATTATAATTTTCTGAATTCATATATGCGTGAAGTAGGCATCTCAAAATAGCTCATCAGTAGAATTGGTGAACAACTGAGCTGGCATGAGCAAAATGCTTGGACTGATATTTAGGAAACTTTTTAGTTTTTTCTTTTAGCCAGAACAATCATTTTATAAACCATAATGTACCATGCTCTTTCTTCCCTTCCTTTTCTCTCCCTGACCCCCCAAAAATAATTTATAGAACTCAGAAGAAAAAGGAATAAACACTGATTAGACTCTCAAAATTTATTATGATAATGTTTGAGATGTTCTCATTATATTCTGCTGTTTATATTTGGCATATTGTTCCTGAATATAGACAAACTATTTCTTCTCTGCCTGGAGAAGTATGAACTTCTACCATGTCCTGTGTCCTGGGAAGCCAAGAAAGTACCCTAACCTTCAAGCTTGTTAAATATTTCAATATCCTTCACTTTTTCCTGTTGCTGTTTGTTTTATTATAACCTACTTAAATATGGAAGTAAAAAAATAATATGAATTGTTTTGTAACCTGAGGAAACATCTGGGTTGCTAGACTATGCTTCAAAAAATACATTTGTTTTTGTATTGTGAGTGGAAACAGTAGGAAAAACAGATGACTCCATGCTTCTCTATATTTTCTAGCGTAGGGATAAGGCTTCATGACTGAGAACTGGAAGAAGTTGGTTCAGATCCCATAATGCAGAAGGAAGTAAAGACAGATTTCCCACCTTCTAAGTAAATACTGAAGGTACTGGATAAAAGATGACTCTCTGTTCCCATTAGAAATCCAGGTCCAAATTTTCAAATATTCTCTGATTAATTGAGACTTTATTTTTTTAACAAACAGTTCTTTCCAAAAAAATGTGCCCAAATGAGTGGAAATAATCTTTTAGTGTCTAGAAATGTAAAATAATCCAAAGTACAGTGACCTAATTCTACAAGCTTTACTAGACAAGCTTCTTCATATTTAACGAATGAAAATGCATTCAAATCAGAAGGACTTAACTATACATTTAAGACTTTGCAGTGTAATGCTTAGTGGAGAGACAGTTATATTTAATTCACAACTGCTGCGTTGCTTGCCAGTAATTTCAACATTGCTGATCTTAATTTTCAAAATACAAATTCTGCAAGAGACACCGAGTGTGTTCACAGAATTATTAGAAGTGGATTGCTTTAATGAGCTACTTATTTGTGTATACTTGTTTTGTATGTGTTTATATTAAGCTACCCATGGTTTTTATAGTTCTGTAGATTTATGTATGTACAAAGTCAGTGTGCATACGAACAATAAATTAGTGCATCAAAGTAAAAGGACGTCATCGACCAGAGCTGATGTTTTAGGTTTAGTGGTTGAAAAAGATTGGGTTTTTTTTTTTTAGTAGGTTGTGTTCTGGTAGCAGAATATTGATAATTTGTGGCCTTAAAAAAGTGTATAACTGACGTTATCAACGTGAACCATTTCAAGTGTGTTTGTATGTCTCTTTACGCAATTTGCCTTATAGCTGTATTTGCTTCCTACGTTTTCTGACTTTTGAGCATTAAAGAAAATAAATCTGGTAATATATTTATCTTTCTGCAAGTTTCTTGTTGCACTCAGGCTGACACACATAGAGATAATAAATAATCCCTGGTTTCTACTGCAGCTGTGGTAAACTTAGCTAACTCCTGGCATTATACCTGAGGATGTAAATTGTGCTTCCTTTACTAGTGTTTTGTGGAAATAGTGAACTGTGCCTTTTGATACCTCCATAGTAGTTTTTTTCTCTGTAAATATTTCCTAATGCTTGTTCGTGTCTATATTTGGTAGAAGAAATGTATTGAAAATATTCCTGAGGAAAAAAATTCCCTTTATGTTTCCTTTGATTTTGATGTGAATGGAAGCATGTGTTTGATTTTTAACTTGTCTGCAGGTCTTTAGTCCTTGCTTTGTATTATGAAAGGTATCACTGTCAATATATAATAATTTAATTATAAAATATACTAAACAGGTGACCGAATAAATTTCACAGGAGCTGCTAGACCAGTTTCTCCAGCAGGAAAATCAGACATGTCATCAAAACACAGAGCAGACAGCAGGTCACCCAAGCTTGATGTGCGAATGAATAGAGCTGCTGCTGACCAGAAGAAACCTAGGAATACAGAAGGCTTATCTGCCAGTGAGTCTCTTATGCTGAAATCAGATGCTGCAAAATTGCGGTCAGACTCTCACAGCAGATCTTTGTCTCCAAATCATAACACTTTGCAAACGCTAAAAACTGATGGAAGAACAACTACTGTTCTGAGAGCTGAATCTCCAGGGCCGGGAACCCGGTCATCTTCTCCAAAGACAAAGACACTTACAGCCGTTAGATCTGGTGCTAGTTCTCCACGATCCTCATCACCCCATGACAAAACTCTACCTCAGAAAGCTTCATCCCCTGTAAAAACAAAGCTTGATCCTCCTCGAGAACGCTCCAAATCAGATTCTTACACATTAGATCCAGACACACTTCGCAAAAAGAAAGTACCACTAACAGAACCCTTAAGGGGGAGGTCCACTTCACCCAAACCAAAAATTATTGCAAAAGATGGAAAACCTGTTACAGAAACTGAAAATAGAGCTCCTTCCCCTCATGTTGTACAGGAAAATCTTCACAGTGAGGTAGTTGAAGTATGTACTTCAAGTACTTTAAAGACTAACAGCATTACAGATAGCACCTGTGAAGACAACACAGAATTCAGAAGTCTCGACGATGGTTCTAATAAAGTTCATTTCAGCATAGGAAAAGCACCACTGAAAGATGAGCAAGACATGAGAGCATCTCCAAAAGTGAGCCGTAAATGTGCTGGCAGGCACACAAGACCAAAAAAGGAAAAATCCAGTTTTCTTTTCAAAGGAGATGGCTCCAAGCCTGTAGAGCCTGCCAAGCAAGCAATGTCACCTTCCGTTGCAGAATGTGCTAGAGCTGTATTTGCTGCATTTCTTTGGCATGAAGGAATAGTTCATGATGCTATGGCTTGTTCATCTTTTTTGAAGTTTAATCCAGAACTGTCCAAAGAGCATGCACCAATACGAAACAGTCTTACTCAACAACCTGCAGAGGAAAAAGAAACCAAGTTGAAAAATAGACATTCATTGGAAATATCATCTGCTCTTAACATGTTCAACATCTCACCTCATGGACCAGATATATCTAAAATGGGTAGCATCAATAAAAACAAAGTCCTCTCTATGTTAAAAGAACCACCTCTGCATGAAAAGTGTGAGGATGGAAAAACTGAAACTACCTCCTTTGAAACATCCAGTCATCACACAATGAAATCCAAGTCTCCTCTTCCATTAACACTGCAGCACTTGGTAGCATTCTGGGAAGATATTTCTTTAGCAACTATTAAAGCAGCTTCCCAAAACATGATTTTTCCAAGTCCTGGTTCTTGTGCAGTGTTAAAGAAGAAGGAAAGTGACAAAGATAACAAGAAAACCAAAAAAGAGAAAAAGAAAAAAGAAAAGGTTGAGACTAGGCCAAGGGGAAATCTTTTTGGTGAGATGGCCCAGCTTGCAGTGGGAGGACCTGAAAAAGACACCATCTGTGAGTTATGTGGAGAATCTCATCCATATCCAGTGACTTACCACATGAGACAAGCTCATCCAGGTAAGATTACATATTTTTTAGTTACTGTGTCCATCTGTAAAATATATTGCACGCACACAGTTTGGTATTAGTTACTGTTACGAAAATGTGTCAGGTTGTCTTGTCTAATGTTTTAAGAGAGTTCACTATATAAGCTAAATTAAAACTTACACTTAATTACAAATTATTTACATGATTATGTACATAATTTTAAGTAGTTACGGATTTAAGCTTTCAAAGATGCTGAAGAAAGTTGTTTGAAACAAGGCCAAAGTAATAAGCTAACTTTACAGTAGCTCTTCAAGAAGTATGCCATTTGTTACACTTTAGGACTTGAAACTGTGATGAGAAAATTGGAAATAAAATTAAAAAATATGAGATTGGTTAATTAGAGTTTCTATGTTGCCAAACGTTTTCTATTACTATTCTAGTATGAATAGTAGAAAAGTTTATCTGCTGTGTCAGCACTGGGTATCAGTGACTTAATTTTTTTGTTTGAAAATGTATCTTAAACCAAACCACCTCTGGTTCAAGTCTGTAGACAATTTGCATTTTAAAATACAACCAGAGTCTGCTATTTTGTCTCTTTATGTGGGTGTCTGAATTTTTTTCAGGAGTTTGTTTAATGTTTGGAAAATGAGATAAATCAGTGCTAGCTTGGTATTATCTTAGCTAGTCAACTAAGTTCAAAAGGTATGTAAGTTGTGGGTTTTTTAGAAAAGGGATCACTAATAGAAGGGATTAGCTACAGTATAGCTAGTAATATGTAGCCCTGTTAAAGACATTATGATTTCTGTATTTTCTACCTTGTAAACATAACTAATTATTTTGCCAGTTAGTGAAGTTCAGGCTGATGCTTGTTTTAGCACTGTATGCAAAGATAAATCAAAATTAAGGATCCTTATTATTAAGCAATTATCAATGCCCTGAATCTTTCTGAGAAACAGTAGTCAGCAAAGGAATGCACTTCATTCCCTTTTAAGCATTGTTAGACAGAGGGTAGGTTTTTTATGTTTGTTAAATTATAGATAATGTTGGCTAACATATAATACTGACCTTACCATCACTTCGCTGTCTGAACAGGGAGCCATTGATGCTTTGGACAAGTTTATAATAAAAACTTGAAAACTGCAGTGCATTTGGTTTCTTTGGATACTGGTGGGACACAGGGATATGTACATTGTTTTTTAATCAGTTCAAAGATACAGAAAAGGAGAAAAATAGGCCAGGAAAAGAAGTGTCTTCTTTCCCCCTCTCCATCCCTCTTTTACAGTAATGAATAATATAATAATAATCCTTCTTTTGAAGTAATATTTTTTTTCATCTTTTTCCCGGGTACAGGTTGTGGCCGTTATGCAGGTGGCCAAGGTTATAATAGCATTGGGCACTTTTGTGGAGGATGGGCTGGTAATTGTGGTGATGGTGGTATTGGAGGAAGCACTTGGTATTTGGTTTGCGATCGATGCAGAGAAAAATATCTCCGTGAAAAGCAAGCAGCAGCAAGAGAGAAGGTATTTTCATCTGCTTCTCATACGTTTAGCTCTCTATCTGCTTGTTCACAACTTGAAAATAATGTAGGGCCAGTTTAAAAAATTTTGAATTTCAGAATTTTTGAAGGCTTTGTAATATCCATTTATGTCATTGATAGGTTTAAAATAATAAGGTAGAAACTTTGCTGATTACTTCTGACCAGATTTCTTCCCTTGAGATGGTAGTGTTTTCAAATTTGTAAAGTAATTTTATTTTTTATCCCAATACAACTGCAGCATTGAATATAGTACCTTATTTTTTAAAAGTATGTGTCATTTTATTTAACTTTGAATTTAGTTTTTGTTTACTGAAATAGAAGTATTATTTTAACTTTATGTGTTTATAGTTTCTTTAATATTCTTAATTATCCAGATCATTGGATACAGATGCCAAACACTGGGCAAACTAGAGCAATTTTTAATGGGAATAGGACAAAAGTTGTTCTTCTTATATTGGTCTTCCATGACCAATTTCAAATTCTTGTTCAAAGTACACAGGTCTGTTGAGGTTTTAAGATAAGCAGAACAGTACTAATTTAACTTTTATTTTTGGAACTAAATCTGTTAAAGTTTTTTGCATACAAAATTCATCCTGAGGTAAACATCAAAAGTTTCAGGTGTTTATTAAAAGTTTGCAAATTTATGAAAATAATAGAAGTGTCATTTTGTAGTGGAAAATGTTTTATAACAGGAAGAATCCAGCAACTTTAGTATATGACATTGCCAGCTTTTCCTGTGATGAAGTATAATTTAAATATACCTTTTAAAAATTCCTCTAGATTAAACAATCTAGGAGAAAACCAATGCAAGTTAAGACTCCTCGTGCCTTGCCAACTATGGAAGCTCATCAAGTGATTAAAGCCAATGCACTGTATTTACTGTCGCTGAGTAGTGCTGCTGAGCCCAGTATCCTCTGCTATCACCCTGCAAAAGCATTCCAATCTCAACTTCCCAGTGTCAAAGAAGGAATTTCTGAAGACTTTCCCATTAAAATGCCATGTCTCTATCTACAGACTTTAGCAAGGTAATTAAAGGAAGCTTATGAATATTGATTTTAATACTCATTTATTTATAGTGTTGGATAAAAATGTGTGTGTATAAAGTAAACTAAAAGTTACATAGAAAAATACATATTTTCCTAATTCTTTGTGATCTTTGTTCTTTCTCTCCGTTTCCATGTTCTTGTTCAATTTCTTAGATTGTATTTGCTCCAAGGGTCAAATATACCCTCAATAGCCTTTGGATGGTAAATATCTCTTAAAAACAGTTCAGTTTCTGTCCAAAGAATTTAGAATTTCCTGAAGAGTTTAACTTGGTGTGTTAGTAGCAGACATATTTGCTACTTTTCTCTCTTTTCTGGTTTCCTTCTTACTGTTTTTAACTGTAGACTTGTGCTTACTTGGTATTTCTAAGTAGATGTCACTGTAGTATCTTGTATTTATGATGGATAGACATTTGGGCCTAAAATACATGATGAAAATACCTAATGAAAATACTGAAAGATAGCAAAGGGTGATCCCCACTCCTTCTGGTTTGAAAATGCTGTTATATTTTCCACTAACACTTGTAAGTCACAAACAGCTTAAATGCGTTAGGTGAGGAGTAAATGAATAGTGTTAGCTGGCTAAAGTTATTAGCAAAGGACTTTTGTTTATGTCTGTGTTTCAGGAACTTGTATTCCTTAAACCTAATTTAAAAATCTACTTTGATGTAGGCATCATCATGAAAATTTTGTTGGGTACCAGGATGACAACCTCTTCCAGGATGAGATGAGGTACCTGCGCTCAACTTCAGTACCTGCACCATACATCTCGGTTACTCCTGATGCAAGCCCTAATGTCTTTGAAGAGCCAGAGAGTAACATGAAATCTATGCCCCCAAGGTACTTCCTTGTAATTCAAGCTACTACATAAAAATGCTAAAGCATTAGCATAACACCAATTAAAAAACAAACCAAAAAAAAAGAAAAAAACCCCAAAACATTGCTGTAGTTAAGTAGCTGAAGTATCACATCAGCTCAGATCAATCTCTGAAATGGCAGCAAAAAAGCCAAAATCATATGAAGCTGTAGTTAGTAAAATATCTTCAGTGAATCATAACATAGCAGGTGTATTTTCAACCACTAGCCATGCAAGTTTGCAAATTGGATTTGAAACTTTTAACTGTAATGCAAACCAACTGCTTCGCTCTAGAAAGGTCTTGGATTTACAACCTAAATATGAAAAAAGTTTGTTCAGAAATTGATAAGGACTGTTAGCATACCTCAGGGAAATTTATCCATAGTCCTTATTCCAGGGCTGCTTATTTCCCTGTAGAGAAAAATACAATTTTTCCAGAATCTCCAGAACTACAGAACTGAGTAAGTGATCTAAAGAGCAGTGGTCCAAGGACCATAGCTGTTGCAAAGTCCTTGAAAATACAGAATTTTTTTCTTCCTGTATTTCTGTTCTTTAACACAACTGACTGTAGTGCAGATTAATGGCCTTTTTGAAAGGAAGTGGCTGTTAATCCTCCTTCCAAGATTTCATCCCAAAGTTTGAACAGGAAGGAATTTCAATACCTTACATTTTTCAAAGCAAATGTTGCTGCTTCTTTCTGTGCAAAGTTAAAATGTCACTGAATAAATGACAACTTAATGCTATCTAGGACCAAGAGTGCTGGATGGTTTCTGTCAGGTTAAGCCAGTTTCTTACCTCATTAACTTTACTGTGATCTAATTCAAGCAATTACAGAATTTTTTGTTTTGCCAGGGAAAAAAAGGCTATTACTGTTACTTAATAATAGTCCAGAATCAACTTAGAAGCTTGGGGTTTTCAGGTGTGAAACAGTGATTCCTCATATTATCATGAGGATGTAATAAAGAGAAGACTTGCTTTTAATTTGATTTTATTTCAATCTGTTACATTTTATACTAACTGCAAAAACAGTTTATTGGAATGCTACAATCTACAACGTAGTCTTTTCAGAAATAGAACTTTTCTAACAAAACTCCTTAAGAGTGCATCGTATTGGTATATTCCTTTATTAAAACTGGACACCATGGTCCCCTGAGGCCTCTAGGGACAGCATAAGATGGGAGTTCTTCTGCAGACTGTAAGAACTCCACTGAAGGTAAGGACTAAAACTTGTCAGAGGCATAGCTGTAGCATTTGAAAATTGGCTTTAAGGCTAATGATGTCAGAAAGTCTTACTTCACATAAAGTTCTAAATTTCAGTATTCTTACATATTAAAAATTCACTCCATAGATGTTTTCACATGCATTCTCAGAGCAAATTTGGTCTGAAATGTCAATTCAGGCATGATCTGAATGTTTGTATTCTCTCTAAAGAATACCTAAGTTCTTGGAACTTACCATGTACTTCATTACATTTCTTTATAAAGCACTTGCATGCTTTCTCACCATGTGTAATTCTAATATGTGTTCCTTCTTTTCCAGCATTTAAATGGTTATTAGGTACAGAAGACAAACTTTTATGCACTTGTCATTATGAAATGCATGTGTCTTTATTTAATATTTATGTATAATACATATAATACAAATATACTCTATATGTTCATTAATGGGTCTATAACTTCACTATTTTCTTTGTAGTTTGGAAACCAGTCCAATAACAGACACAGATCTTGCGAAGCGTACAGTCTTTCAAAGATCATATTCAGTTGTTGCATCAGAATATGACAAACAGCATTCAATTTTGCCAGCACGTGTAAAGGCAATCCCTAGGAGAAGAGTCAACAGTGGAGATGCGGGTAAGAGCACAGACATCAGAAGTAGGGAAAAAATATTCAAGGATATGGCATTGGATTTGCAGTTGTTCTTGAAAAGTGTAGACAAATGTAATTTTTTATAAATACATGTAATGTATTTTCTGTTCTATTAATAAACATTAGCTGTTCGTTAATCCACACAGGACTAGCCTACAAACAGCTCGGGAATTACTGCAGTTGTGAAATTTGTGTTACATCTTTTGTGCTAGATTTACAAATTAAAGTGGCATTTTCTCAGTTGAAGCATCATTTTTCCACATTGCTTTTTTTAACACGTTTTTCTCATAGAAAACCAAAGAAAAATATCAATTCTAAAATTACTCTATTGCTTTTTATTTTTATTGTGGCTATAAAATTAAAATGCACAAAGAATCTAATGTATGCATATTTTTGTGCTTTTGAATAGAAGTGGGGTCCTCTCTCCTGAGACATCCATCTCCTGAACTTTCTCGGTTAATCTCCGCCCACAGCTCTCTTTCCAAAGGAGAGAGAAATTTCCAGTGGCCAGTATTGGCATTTGTAATCCAGCATCATGATCTGGAAGGACTTGAAATTGCAATGAAACAAGCCTTACGGAAATCTGCTTGCCGAGTCTTTGCCATGGAGGTATTAATATACTAATGGATCTTGTATGATTAAAATAAGACATTTGTAAATTCTGCCTTCAGAAATTTTTTTAATAATTTTTAATAGAATAAAAAAAAAAGAAATTATTTTGTAATGTGCAGTAAACCTATTCTAAAAGTTCATTTATGTGTATTATTAACTCTAAAAGTTATGAATAAAAAAGTATTGCATGTAAACCTTCTTAATAGTGTATCTGTTGTGTAGAAAATCTCTGATAAATAAAAGATTATTATTAAGGCTGCAAAAGGCAATTACACAAATACTGTTTTCTCCCCATTTGCTCAGCATCTTCCTGGTCTTGCTTGCCATTCCTTTTTCAAATTTTGGACTGAGTATTCTTTTTTTTTTAGAATTGTTTTGATGCTAGTAATATTTAGATACTTCACAACTTCTTCTGAGATGGCAGAATGCTACCCCTGTTATGTAGATAGTGAGTGAGCAACCAAAAGATCCATTGAGGATCAATTGCTTCAATAAAAGATGCAAGAGGCATCCTCATTGAGGGTTTTTTTGGTTTTGTTTTTTTTTTTTTTATTTTCAGCTAATCTTTAGTAAAGTTTGTTCTGAACTGGAATAGAGCATGGGTATTTTTCAAGTATCTGTAATATGTGAAAATATAGGTGGATTTTCTCAGATAATGTAAAAAACGCACCTCTACTGTTAAGCACAACCAATCAAATTTGCAAACTACAACATGCAGAAGTATTTGAGCTTTTAGAAGAATATAAGAATGTTACAATTCTTAAAAAATATTTTTACCTCACTATGTTGATTTTTTTGGAAGTGGCTGAATTGTTTTGATTAATTCAGCCAATGGCAGAGACCAAACAAGGAAACCGAATCTCAGCCTACAGAGTTCTAAATTAAAAAGTATATTTACTTTTTTAACCAATTTCAGTAGTAAGGACTGCTGCCACCTCATCTTGTAATAATCTCTGAAATTATCTAAGAACTTTGCTTTTTCATCCTTAAAGGTTTTTTCAAAGAACTTATTTTTGTGTATGATGTTTGTGAATTACTTTGCTATGTCTTTGGTAATATAGTTGTCATTTTAATAAACTGTTTTAGCTGCAGAGAAATGTGTTATCAAGACCTCTGCATTATTATTATTTGCTTGTCCAAAAGCATCAGCGCACCTCCTTACATAAATGGTTTAAGAAATGGCATTACTCCAGGTTTGCTTAACCAATTGAGAACTCCTTGTGTGTGTTTTGTTTTAGGCTTTCAACTGGCTTCTTTGTAATGTCATTCAAACAACTTCTCTTCATGATATTTTATGGCATTTTGTGGCTTCCCTGACTCCTGCACCTGTAGAACCTGAAGAAGAGGAGGATGAAGAAAATAAATCGAATAAAGAAAATGCAGAACAAGTAAGCGAGGTTCAGCACTCCTTTCGTAAATACAGCATCTCTGTTGATTTTGTACTCTATTTAGAAATATTTTTATTATGTGTGTAAAAAACAAAACAAAAAAACACCCCCAAACAAATCTTAATCCTCCCTCTGTGAGACAGAACTTTAATTATGGAATGAAAAATTCTTAGTCTTAAATTGTAGTTGAACTCTTGGTAGTCATAGATAAAATAATTTTTCGTCTAAAATTGCCAGAATTTATGTGCTGATGAATTACAGTGTTTTAATGCACTATTTTTGCCAGTATTCATGGTAAAGAAGAAAAAAAAAAAAGCACAGGCACATTGCTAATCCAGTAACAGAAAAATTTACTGTTTGGTTTTTAATTCTTCCTTTGCTCCCCAAAAAGAAGAGAGAAAATATTTTTTGGAGAAGCCTTGTTTTTTGGTCTGCTGTGTCTTTCAGTGCTTTAAGAAATGTCTGTAGTTAATTCTGAAAATCTATAGTTAATTTAAGTAATTATATATATACATAAATAATTATATATTTAAGTAATTATATATACACTACATATAATTAATTTAGAAATTTAAGAGAAATCTGTAGTTCTGAAAATGTAGCATGTAAAATGGTATACTCTAACATATCATTCTTCCAAAAGGTATCTGTTGTGGTTTTACCCCAGACAGGGACTAAGCGCCACACAGCCGCTCACTCATTCCCCCACCACCCAGTGGCATCGGGAAGAAAAGTAAAATTCATTGGTTGAGATAAGAACAGTGAAATAGAACAGAAAGGGAGAAACTAATAATAATAACAACAATAAAATGACAACAACAACAACAACAACAACAACAATAATAATAATAATAATAATAATAATAATAATAAAGGAATTGGAGTATACAAGTGATGCACAATGCAATTGCTTACCACCCACCAACTGATGCCCAGTTAGTTCCAGAGCAGGAATTCCCCCCACCCCCAGTCCCCCCAGTTTATATACTGGACATGACGTCCCATGGTATGGAATACCCCTTTGGACAGTTTGGGTCAGCTGCCCTGGCTGTGTCCTGTGCCAGCTTCTTGTGACCCTCCAGCCTTCTCGCTGGCTGGGCATGAGAAGCTTGAAAAATCCTTGACTTAGTCTAAACATTACTTAGCAGCAACTGAAAACATCAGTGTGTTACCAATATTCTTCTCATACTGAACCCAAATCATAGCATTACACTAGCGACTAGAAAGAAAACTAACTCTATCACAGCCGAAACCAGGACAGTATCTTTACACAGTCTTCTCTTCTAGATTTAGCTCTGATTGAAATCATTATCATGTCCACAATGAATAGCTCAAGAAATCATCCTAGTGCTGTTAGTAAGTCGGGGTAATTTTTATCACTTCAAGTCTAATCCAGCTTTGAAACGAGTTCTGAAATTAGTCTTTTCAGCATTGCAGCCCTGGTACGTTGCTACAGTTGTTTACAAAGCAACTGTAATCTTGTCCTAAATTTTATGTGGTATATCAACTTCTCCATGTTACTGTATCAACATGCAGATTTATAATTCTACTTACTTATTTTCCAGTGTGCCAAATTATTGTATGTATACATTAAAGCTGATGTGTAGTAGCTATGTATTATATTCTGAATACTGTTTCTGTGCTTGGCTCCCAACAATTTTCTGCCTTGTAATAATTTCAACTGCTACATCAAAACCACTGCTAGGGCAAGGGAAATGTATTCCCACTGGTCGTTATGCTGGTCAGCCTCCAAAATAAGAAGCTTTACTATCTAAAAGAATAAATAAATACTGTCTTAACTGTAGTTTGGATAATTACTGACCGAAAGATAAAGAACATTAGAAAGGAATGTTAAAATAATGCCACTTCTGCTCTGGTGGTAATGCCACTTCTCTTTTGATATAATGAAGGGGGGACTTAAAAAAATTCCCCTTGGTCACTTGGCTGGGATGAATAATTTTATGTCATACAAGAAACTGGCAACAGTTTTCAGCTAATTGTTAAATATCACTCAGGTGGTGTATATTCAAATCACAACATCTTCCTTCTGTAGTCTGATCATATGATAAAAATACCCATGTACATGTACATGTATGTACACAATGTAATAAATCATAGGTAGTTTGGTGCTTTCCCACAACTGGGATTCATTTCCTTATGTGAAATATTTTTTTAGATATTCTTTTAATATACTGAGAGAAGATGAGAAATCCCAGTGATGAATTCTGTAAAAATGGGGGATAGGGATTAGAACCATAAATGGTTTAATGCAGAAGATATAGGTTCAAGGGCAATGTCCTGGCTAAAGCAAAACAAAATGCAAAAATTACTAAGCTGCAGAGGAGAGGGGGGAGCAAGATGCTATCTGTGTAGATAGGATCCTTGGTGGAAGGGGAATACTTAGGCTTTGAATTTTTTCTGAATAATTGATTATATTTAGTGTAGAGTTCAGTCTCATGCTTCCTGCTTCATGTGCTGAGTACACTTTACGACATTACACCCTCCAGGAAACCACAGAGAAATGTCTGGTTCGATGATTCTTGTCTCTGTAAGCATGAGCCTAAAATTCATTTCAGATAATACCGTAAAATTTCTAGGTATTAAGCAGTCAAGATCCATGGGAAATCTACTTGCAAGAATATACATAGACAATTTAATGGGTTTAAAATACTAAGTCTGAATCTGGCTTTAGATGTCAGTACATTGGGAGCATGCAGCTGGGTTCCATGGTTCAAGCAGAATCAGATTTTCTTTTAAATAAGAATCAAAGGGAACAATTTGCATCTTTCATAGATGAGTCCTGTCTTCTGAAACAGGGTATCAGAACCTCCTTTTCTTTCTCTACTACTGTTCCCCATAACACACCTTGATGGCCCCCACCCTCTGGTCTTCTGCCACTGCCTTTGCACCCACTGCCAAGTGGAACTTGGCTTCCAATGCACAGCTATTCTGATACTGATACACCTTAACTAAGTCATTTTCACAGCTCTAATGAAAAAGCAGTGGTAACCTTAGCTTAATTAGCAAGTTTGTTATGGCTGGGTTTTGCTGCTCAAAAAAGTTGTTATTAACAGCTGGAATATGTTATTTTTTCTAGTTTGTTTTTTGTTTTCAATTTATTGCAGTGTAATTTTTCCACATCTTTAAATCATGAGAGATATGTGGTAGTATACAGCATACTTTCTGAATTCCTTGTTTGGTGTTCATGTATAACTTGTCATTGTAAAAACTTTCTGACAAGAACTCCTTTGAAATTCACATTCATTATAGGATTGTTGCAGTTAGTCTTAAACCAAATATCATAAATGTTTTTATTTCTATTTATTTAACATTTTTTCTCTGAAAGTCTGTTAAAAACATACAAATTGCTTTACATCTTAGGAAAAAGACACAAGAGTATGTGAACACCCTTTGTCAGATATTGTGATTGCTGGCGAAGCAGCTCACCCATTACCCCACACTTTTCATCGCCTTCTTCAGACAATCTCTGATCTTATGATGTCTCTTCCCAGTGGTAGTGCATTACAGCAAATGGCCTTAAGGTAAGCACAAATTAAGAAAATTCTTAAAAGGCTGCAAACGATGCAACATTATAGATGAAAAGATTTTGCAGCGTAGATGGGAAGCTTGAAATAACTTTATATGCTTGTGTGAAAAGGAGCATGTCTATCCTTATGCATAGGAAAGATATATGTAAAAGATGTACATATGTGTTTATACATATAAATAATAATATAAAAGACTTTATAGAGAAAAATGTATTTGTTCTTAAATTCTGCACTGTTTCCACTGTGAAAAAAAACCCATATTATTGAATAATATGGTAGTATCTGTGTGTACATGCATGGTAACATAATACCTTTTACTCAGAAATTTCATCTGAATAGTATCCTTAAACTGTTTGAAATTTTTCCTGTGTATCTTGTCTCAAAGATATGGATTTATTAATAATTATTCACTGTTGAAATTCTAAGAAAACTTTACTCCTGCCGTCCTTAGAATGATGCATAGAAATACTTAAGATGCAGCAAAAATTTGAAGTTAAAAGTTTATAGGAAGTATTTTGAGAAGCAGAAACGTAATTAATAGTTTCACTGGTAAGTTATGCCTTTTAAACAATATTCAAAATTTCAAAGTGCCCTAAATGTGTTTTCAGGTGCTGGAGTCTCAAATTCAAACAATCTGATCACCAGTTTCTGCACCAGAGTAATGTTTTTCATCATATCAACAATATTCTGTCTAAATCTGATGATGGAGATAGTGAAGAGAGTTTTAGTATCAGTGTTCAGTCTGGTTTTGAAGTCATGAATCAGGCAAGTATTACACCTCTCTGAAGCACAGATCAATTGTGAACACCCTGTACTTCCTCTGATCATTCTGTTTGAATTAAAACATTCTTTATTGCATTGCCATATTTCCTTGAGTGTATCTCAGATTGGGATCTTGTTGCTGATATTCAGGTTCTCATATGTAGCTTTAGAGGTTCAAATATTGACCCTTAACCTGTATATCACTCAAACCTAAATTTTGAAGCAGTGCTTGTAAGTGCTTGTTTGCAAGTAAAGTGTTTGGGGATCTCTCATAGTTGATTTAGTTAATTAATTTGGTTCACTGAGTTAGTTCATTTTTTAAATGCTGTGTACTTCCAGTTCTTACTTGCTTATATCTTTTTTTTTTTCTTCTCTTATTCTCAGGAGCACAAATTAGTACTCCTGATGAATATCTTTAAAGTGTTTTTATCCATTTATTAATACATTTAGGTATTTACCAATATATTCAGCTGTTAGCTATTCATATTTCCTTTGGTTTAAAGGGCTGAATAACTTGAATCAATAAATGATAAATTTCTTCTTTAATTCAGAGAGCATGTTCGTCAGAACAGAAATGTCTGCATGGTTTTAAAAATTGTAAATAATGCCTGTATTTGGGCTTACTTTCAGATATTTTAAATATTTACATTTATTTTCACAGGAACTGTGTATAGTGGTTTGTCTAAAAGACTTAACCAGCATTGTTGACATTAAAACATCAAGCCGACCTGCCATGATTGGTAGTTTAACAGATGGGTCTACGGAAACGTTCTGGGAGTCAGGAGATGAAGATAAAAACAAAACTAAAAACATCACAATTAACTGTGTAAAAGGAATCAATGCACGTTATGTGTGTGTTCATGTTGACAATTCCAGAGATCTTGGGGTAAGAGGAAAATGAAATATGTGTCTCACTGAAGGTGCATAGTCAAAGTCGCTTATATTTATCAATCAAGAATGACCATTTTCTTTGTGCAGTTCAGTTTGTAATTCTAATTCAGAAGCTCACATTTCAAAGTAAAGTTTCTAATTCCTGTGGTTTTGAAAGCAGTACCTGATATGATCAGACAGATCCAACTAAATTTGCAGTTTGCAAACTTAAGACAGGGTAACTTAATTCTCAGTGCCATGTTCAATTTCAGATGCATTTTCAAGCATTTAATTATTTCATAAGTTACTTTTCCTGCATATGATTTCTGTAAAAGCATTCAAATAAGGAGTTTTCATAAAATCTGAACTATTTTCTAGAGTTAGTGCATTCGTGTTTATTGATCTGTACAGTAATGTTACAAATATATTTTTATTTCAACTACAGCTTTTAATACAAGGAGCAAACTATATATTTTTTTTCAGAACTGTGCTTTGGAATTCTTTGTCCTTGGTTTTGATCACTTTTAAAATTTTTTCTTGTAATGAAACAACTTGTCTCTCTTTATGTATATACTCTCTTAATATGTAAGAAATAATCAGAATGCTCCTCAGTTTAAGTGTTTTGTTCTTATGTTGCTTGTCTGTGGCAGAACAAAGTGACTTCAATGACCTTTCTGACTGGCAAGGCAGTAGAAGATCTCTGCAGAATAAAGCAGGTAAACATTTTAACAGTTGACATTGAAAAATTGCCATCATTTTTTGGCTGCATATAGCAGAAATTTTCTAAGCAAATAGCTTCCATTTCATATGGTATATAAATTATTTTACAAATATCAGGCATCATAATATTGTTGGAAAATACGGTATTATTAATGACACAATTCAATCATATATACTGAATATTGATCAAGCTTTCACTCTTATACTGAAACAGAACAGGGTAATATAAAATGTTCCTTAGATTTTATTTTTTTTAATTACTACAGCTGAAAAGATAAGTGATCATGTAGAAAGTTTCCAAAAAAGACTGTTTAGGTTGCGTTTTATAAGATCCAGCAAGCTGTTTGATTTCTTTTAGGGTACTTATATCTGAATATACCTGAAGTAATTGCATTAAGTAATGTTACACATTGTTAGATATTCTGATGCCTGGCTTCTTAGTGCTGCACTCTCATTGTCTTTTATCTGCTTCAGGGTATCATTTTTCATTAGAGAAATGCAGCTTAAGAGTTAGCAGAAATAGAAGACCATGAGAAAGGAGAAAATAAATCATATACCCTCAACATGAGTTTTTCTTGTTACATGGTCTAATACACATTTATAGCACATATTTTACCCTGCCATTTTAGTTTTCAGCTTCAGGTAGCTGAAGACTTATGTCCAGAGACTCAATTTCAGAATGATATTCAGTCTTCATACTTCTGTTGCTAAGCTAAATGCTAGATGTATGTTTTTTACACAGAGAACGATGTTTTGTATTTTGACACTGGTGTGACCCATCAAAGATATTTAAGGTTTCAAGCAGGCAGTTAATCATTTTGGGCTCAAAACTTTATTATTTGGATTATTGACAGTCAGTGGTAAAATTATTCAGGAAGAAGCATTATCTTATTACAGAGAGGTGGTTTGCTTTTCTCTATCTCCTATCCCCAGAGAGCATTTAAGGCAAAGATATGGCTCCAAAAGATGTTACAAATCAGAAGAAATAAAACTTTGGTACAGTGGGCTCATATTAAACAGTGAAGTGTGTGTATATACGTAGATAGATACAAAGTTTGTGTGTGTGTGTACTTCTTTGTGAGTATATATAATGTAGACAGAAAATACAGATGGACATGCACACCCATCTTGGAGAATTCTTCTTCTGTGAGAAGACTGACTTGCTATGCCTGGCTATCCAGCTAAATAAAAGAAGGCCATGGCAGAGCTGAGGCACTGCACTCATTCATACAGCTTGTTAGCTCGCTGCCTGGCCTTGTTTCCGTCTGCTCAAACACAGTGCCCAGGCTTTTTTCTAGGGATGGTTCAGTCCCAGAAGACAGATGGGACTTGGTTCAGCTTTGCTCCCTCTTTGCTGAACAGTCCTCTGACACTTCTCCAACAGGTTTTTTTTCTATCTTCAGACACACCCACATGCTATATGCTAACTAATGCACACCCTGTCTCATGGTATTTAAAAAAAAAAGTCAGTCATGTCTGCTGCAGCGCAGTTCAGTGCAGACACTGAGAACTGGTGTAGAAATGGGAAAGAACCAATATTAGCTTGATTATAAATGAGCCTATGGATATGAGAGAGGGCTCACTTAGCTCAGGTCCCAGTGTAACTGGGGCCCACTGGGGTTGCTCTGAGCAATGATATGAGGCACTGCACCCTATCGGTTTTTGGTTTCCAGTAGTGACATCACAGTTTAAATCATATAACATTATTTTCTTCTTTTTTTTTACCACGTTTATTTTAAAATAAACTGAATTTGATACAGTTTGTCTGTCTTTTTTACAGTTACTAAATCCTGCATCTCTTGATAAGGATATCAAACATTGAATTCCACAGAGTTACAATTTTTTTGGCAGAAGTTTTTGTAAATAGGGATGAAATAACTTAACTACTGATAATTGTGTGTTAAATTTTCAGTTAAATTATGGCAGCTTTTTTTTTAATTAAAATTAGTGAGCAATTACTAGTTCATAGTGCTTTTTTTAATATGTGATCTGTTGCTTAGAGGATAAAAGGGTTATATAGGGAACTATTTCTAATAGGCTTTAAAGACAAAAAATAAATGGCTATGTGTCTTTTAATTTGATTTTTTTTATCTGAATTCATGAGATTGAATATTTTTATAATTAAACATAATAGTATTACCGCTCAGGATGAAAATTTCATAGCAAACACTGTATTGGTTTCAGTGATACATGATGGGTTTGGTTTAGAGGTAGGTGACTTTTTGTTTGATGTACTGTCAGTTCCCATCTTTATATTCCTGTTTAATAGGTAGACTTGGATTCAAGACATATTGGCTGGGTAACAAGTGAACTTCCTGGGGGTGATAATCACATCATCAAAATTGAATTGAAGGGTCCAGAGAACACACTAAGAGTTCGACAAGTGAAAATTCTTGGATGGAAAGATGGTGAAAGCATTAAAATAGCAGGCCAGATTTCTGCAAGTGTAGCTCAACAAAGAAACTGTGAATCTGAGACACTGCGAGTATTCCGACTTATTACATCCCAGGTGGGTTTTTAAGGATGTGTTATATGGTGAAAGTTACTATAAATCATAAACTTTCAATGCTTTATGCTTTATTGTAATATGTCCTATCTGCTCAAGTTTGTCTTTGAGATAAGCTAATTGTAACTGTCTTTCTTCCAGGTATTTGGAAAACTCATCTCTGGAGATGCTGAGCCAACCCCAGAACAAGAAGAAAAAGCACTGTTGTCTTCCCCAGAAGGAGAAGAAAAAGTACACAATGTATTTATTTGTATTCTATCAATAATACTTTGCTGAAAAATTGATCCAGGGTGATTTTAAGTATTTGTCCTATGTCTTACACTACATAATTTTCAGATCAAAACAGAAGCAAAATGTTACAATTGCTTATTTTTTTAAAATTATTGGGTTTTTTATTAGTAAATTATAGTTTGAGCATATGCATTTAATGGAAACATCATAGCAGTGGTGGCACAAATTATGCCTACAATTACAGAGGTACTTAACACCTGCAGTAATGGTCAACCTGAAAGTCCTTCTTGCCTATTATCTTGTGCCTTAGGAGGGGCTCTGTTGATGTTTAGAGAAAAAGTATTAAGAAACCACACTAGTATCCTTTTACCTAGTATACTCTCCTGTCTTCCAGCAACGATTAGTTTAAGAAACATTCCTGAAAAGGTCATTGTATCTGGACTATCATGTTTAATAGCCAGGATTGGACTGTCCTCAATGAAAGTAATTTAGTTTTTTAGATGATACATGGTTTTGCTGTACCCAGTACCTTGTGGCAATAAGTTTCATGACTGAATTACTTATTTTGTAAAAGTGTATTTTTCTCACACCTCCTGTGTGGTAACTTAATAGTGCATTCCCTGTTTCTTTTATTGTGAAATGTATAAACTGAAAAGTATATTCCATGCACTGCTTTACAAAGACTTGATCAGTGATTGTATTAAGCTATGTGAAGAGGCTGAATATCAGATAATTATGCTTCACTTGTTTTGTTTATTGATTATTTTATTTTATTTCATGCTTAAATTTCCTCTTCTAAAAAGAAAGTAAATACATCTAAGAGGTATTTATTGACCGTAGTTCAATTGATCTTGCTTATATAACTTATTTCTCTGTAACAAAAAACTGCAAACTTTTAGAACAAAGTTTGTTGATATTCCATGTTAATAATTGCTGCAGTAATGAGGAAATGTTCTTGAAACCCTTGATCTAATAAATATGCTTTTTTATGAAGGCAACATCAGATGCAGACCTGAAGGAGCACATGGTAGGGATCATATTCAGCCGGAGCAAACTGACAAATTTGCAGAAGCAGGTTTGTTCATTCTGAAATGCTTTGAGGATTAAATGTTTGCATGTTGTAATAAATATGCTCATTTTCAGTGAATGTAGTATCTTATACATGACACTTTCAGTTCTTCTGTTGTTCTTTATAATCAAATTTTGGTTTACATTTTAAATAATATGTATGTGCATTTTATATGAAAAATCTGTGTTGACACTGAAAAAATCCAATTATATAGGATGAAAAACTATATCCTATTAGACTCAATTTAAAAGGAAAAGTTTCAGAATTGAGTTGTAAACTGTACTTATTCGTGTTTGCTGATAATATTAGCACAATAGTAGACTCTCAGATTTCTAGGAGAGGTTACATGACACAGTTTAAATTCTTAGTTTTGCACATTTTTACTCCCTTTTTCTGTCATCAAGAAGTATTTAGGTTTGATAAAATTTAATCCTGAAAAGGTAGTCAGTGTATAGATTCTTAAATTATTCTTTCCTGCAGTCAATGAAAGTTTGGGTCTATGGTTTCCTTAGTTATCTTTGTTTTTCTTAACATAAAGCAGTAGTTAGAGTATGTTTTTTCTTTTCCTTTTGAATATTTATTTTTTTAAATACACTAACTAAAACATCTTTTATATTATCTGTATTACCCCTATCACAAGACATATGTCATTTTGCCATAAAGATTTTCACAGTAATACAAGAGCTATTAGATTCATTTTGAAGTTTGTCAGATTAGTAATTCATGCAGAAACTACTTTTTTGTCACCCATCTTAGCAAACTTTAAAATCTCTTACATATGCTTTTTAACATGCTATTGGTAAAATGAAAACATGGTTTTTAAAATTTTTTAAGCTTCCTGAATCGTAAACTAAATGAGATTAAATTTTTAAGTCCTTTTCTTTTGTAGGTGTTAAGTAAATGTATTTCTTTGGGACTTCTTGTGTGTTTTTTTTTAATCTGAATTCTATGTAAAAAGCAAATTAAAAGGCAGGAACTATAATTTAAAGAAAGATGTATTTCAATGAAGTTTTCCAGAATGAAGATGAGCAAATTCAGTATTAAATCTAAATCTTAATTCTAAAGAATTTTATCCAATCTTTACTCTAAATTTAACTCTAAATTTTATTCTTCATTTGAATTTATGTTGAAAAGTAATTTAAGCACAGGACAAATTTCACAGGCTTTCCATTTTAGTCATAGTTGTGAAGGTACATAAACCACAGTCTCTTTCACTTTCTAAAAGTTTTTAAGAGTTACTGTGTATTTGGATTCTGTTTCAATAGGTATGTGCTCATATAGTCCAGGCCATACGAATGGAAGCAACCCGTGTGCGTGAAGAATGGGAGCATGCCATCTCTAGCAAAGAGAATGCCAACTCGCAGCCTAATGATGAAGATGCTTCTTCTGACGCTTATTGCTTTGAGCTGCTATCGATGGTTCTGGCATTGAGTGGTTCCAATGTAGGCCGGCAGTATCTAGCTCAACAGCTGACTCTGCTTCAAGATCTCTTCTCATTACTACACACTGCTTCTCCCAGGGTGCAGAGACAGGCGAGTGCTAAGTGTTCCTTGGTTATCTTGGTTTTCACAGAAAAAAGTCGTTAGAATTCTATAATTGTGTGTGATAGTATAATATGTATTTGAACTTCTTTTTTGGTGAAATGTAATTTTGTGGTTTCACTTCAAAAAATGTTTTCCCAATCATACTAAGATCACCCCTATATTCTACATAGGGAATAACTGTAAATAAAGCAGCTTATTTTTTTATAGCAGTCATGAGGAGAGGGCAAATAGAAATTAATGAACATTTAAAAACAAATTACAGAATCTCTTTTTGGAATTTAAGTATGAGGTTTAGGGTGTTTTTTCCCGGTTTTTGAATGGGGTTAAAGTGATAAAGGTTTATGTGTTTGATATATAAGTACATATATACTCCAGCACTACCACCACAGTTTGACTCTATAAAACTTTGTAGGAGGCAAACAGTGTTGAAGACAATGAAGGCTACAGTTATGAAATTAAAACAAACTCACTTTTGAGTAAGTTTGTAATGCTTTGTCTCCAAGAGGTAGAACTGAGGTGTAGGAACCCAAAATTGCTTAATTAACACTTAAGTCATCATAAACCTAAATCAGCAAACTATTCTGAAATACCTTTGAGTAATATCACTCTTCACCTTTCTTGTCCTTATTCTGAAGGATTTTGAATAGGGCAGGATAAATTGCTTTCTCAAACCATGTATCAAAGGGACATACGTTTTGTTAGGCAGGGGTTGTTGCTGAAATAAAGTAGGATGCAGAAGAGCAATTAGTCATTTTGTGCCCCCTAATGGGGGTCTTTTATGTGAACACATGGCCTTCATTTTGGGAGTGATGTTGCAAAGGATTCTTCAGTGAATCTGAACTTCACAGTATTCAGTGAATCTTACTTCACAGTAGCCCAGTTGTTCATGTTTTCAACAGATTCATCCATGTCCTGTCACGTATGTTCAGTTTGTCAGGTATATCCTTTCTGTTGCACTGACTAAGAATTCTCTTTTTTAAGATGAAAGTTCAGATTCTGAAGTTGGCACTGCCTTTTGACTGGCAGTACTTAAATTTAGACCTGTGTTATGTATTACATTCCAAAAAGGAGATTTCTTAAAGTTCATGTATTGCATTTATCTACCTTCTTTATAAAGGACATAATCATCCAAATATTAAAGCTGTTAATTTCCCATTTCTCAAATGTATGAAGTTTAAAAGCTGGTTTCTTGTTTACTGCAAATAAGAATTCTGTATAAAAAGCAGTTATGTTTTTAGGTGTGGAAGGAAGCTAGTGAAATGACCTTGTGCCCACTTCATTGTGGGGAAAGGGTCTGAGAGAGCTACATGGTTACCCCCATCCATGTGCTCCATATGTTGGTAAATATTTGCATGATTTGAGGAGGCCATAGTTAATTCTTGCTCTTTTAATATTGTGTTTGACCTTGAGGCATAGTGGCAGCTAGAATTATGGGATAACTAATGACTGTCTTGCTAAAACAGCATAACAGATGAAGCAAGATGCCTCACTGGTTGAGATTAGACCTTGAATGAGTAGAGCATGGTTGAAATGTCTGTCAAAGGGGCAAAACCTAAAATTCCACTGTTGACTGGGTATTTCATATTATGCATCTATAATGCCTATATGGCCCATATAGGTAAGATGAGAGGTTTTTAATTAGCAGCGTCTAGTACTGATCTGACATGAGTCCTTAGCATCTTTGTCTTACACTCAGGCTATGAGTGTAGTAGTGTGGCACTAGACAATTCCTTTCTACTCTTGGTATCCTCAGGTAGAGCTTTAATATCTATTTCTTTCTGAACTTGAATGTTGTCTATGTTTATTTATATGCACATAATATAAATATATAGACATATAAAATATTTGCTGTAGTACAGTTAATGCACTAGTTTGTTGTTTCTAGCTGGTATGCCTTCTCTAGGTGGATTTTTAGTTCCTGCTTCAGAAGTTATGTCTCCTACTCTCTACTTTTCCAGTTTTCTGAACTGTTACAATGTTACATCTCAACTTGCCTGGGGGCAGATATTGCCCCACTTAGTAATTCTGAAATATTGCAGATATGCAAAATACTGGGTTTTCTCCTTAAAATGTAAATAGTTTTTCAAGAGAACATTGAAGGCTTGATAAATTGGATATGAAATGTTAACTCCTTAAGCTTTCAAATATCCTGATTTGGACCAAACTTTGCATGATAAAATTTCAACCCCAGTCCCACCAGCTGGTAAGGTTGAATGAAGTATGTTATTTCAAGGCAGCTTCTGGTAGATCCAGAGCAATTGAAACAGATTTCCTTTTCAAAAAATTCCAGTTAATATATCACAAAGAAAGGAGGGGGGAAAGTGTCATGATTCTCAGTACCTTGGGGCAAGTACTCTGTTTTCAGAAGTCTAAAGTGACATCTAAAGATTATATCTAAATATTATATGCAAAGTGGGCAATATGTCTGTAACGTGCAAGCAAATCAGAACTGTACAAACATCTGTATGACTGTTATCGTAAGTCCAGTACCAAGCATATTTTTATTATTATATGAAGACTAAGTATTGTTTGAGTAAGATCGGTTCTGGACTCTTCGGCCTTGTCTCACTCAGCATATTAATAAACCCTTCAAAGAAAGATGGAAACTTTACAGAATTTGTTACAGGTGTGATTCAAGTACAGAAAGTAGGTTCAGTCCTTCTTACTGAAATAACTTGTGAAGAAGAAGAAAGACTTTATTTGTTTTTGCTTGAAAACTCCAGCTGTCTTGGTAAGAATTGTGGTGTTCTGATTTTTTCTCCAGGTAACATCATTACTAAGACGTGTTTTGCCTGAGGTAACCCCTAGTCGCCTGGCTAGTATTATAGGAGTGAAGTCTCTTCCACCAGCAGATATAAGTGATATCATTCACTCAACAGAAAAAGGAGATTGGAATAAACTAGGTATCTTAGACATGTTTTTGGGATGCATTGCCAAAGCTCTCACCGTACAGCTAAAAGCCAAAGGAACTACTATAACAGGGACAGCTGGCACTACTGCAGGCAAAGGAGTTACTACAGTCACACTTCCAATGATCTTCAATTCCAGGTTTGTTTAAAAAAAATACATACATTCTCAAGCTAAAGGCACAAAATAATTACATTCTTTGAAGTCAGTTATGTTGTCTTTTATAATCTTTGTTTCATAAACAGAAAAATTGTATGACACTGACAGTATGAGTCATGTTATTAGTGAGATTGATTTAAAAAAAAAAAACAAAAAAACAAAAAAACACACCACAACCTCCTATTCCTATGTGGTGGATTCTGACAAATAGTATCTAATTACTTGGATTAATTTAATATATTTCCCTATGTCCTTTGCAGCTACATTCGGCGAGGTGAAAGCCATTGGTGGATGAAGGGTTCAACACCTACACAGATTTCAGAGATCATTATTAAACTCATTAAAGACATGGCAGCAGTAAGTTTCTATCCTTAAAATGTTCGGAGGATATTCAAATATTTCTGATAATGAAAAGTACTTTTTTTTCATTACTTTCTATTACAGTTGGTGTTGGGTTGAGCTGTTAAATGTAAGTTGGTCTCAAGAAGAAAAAAGGTATAGTCTTCTGGGTAGAGTCTAGGCCTAGGAGCAGTAAGAACTGAGTTCTGATTCTGCTAAACAGAAATCCAGTATTGAAATCAGCTTTTAAATAAGTCACTTGTACCAAAAATTTAAGAAGTAAAAAATAATTGTGTGTCATTTTTACATTATTTACTTAGATGCCTAAGTTTTTAAGACTTGAGCACTCAGAACTCCAATTGAAAAGTAAAAAGTGTCTGTGGAGTAAGATAATAGTGTTTTCACATAACTGTATGTAGATTTTATATGTGGAGTTTCTGATTAGGACTGCATGTTAAGATTGACTTCTTTCAGTCTTACTGAAATCTATTACTTTAACCATCTGGTCTGAAATTTTCCATAGTTGTATCTGCTTCAGGCAAGTTTTTTTGGCAGAACAATTTGATGAAAAGTGATTCAGCTATTTCCCAAAAACAATATTGGCAAAAAACCAACAGGTTATGTATATGTTTAGGGGAAAGGAGTTTAGTTGGGACGTTTTTTTGCTTTCCTTAATTCTGTACCAACTTCAGTGAGATGCTCTAAATGATCCAGATTTTCCTCTGTGATAACCCTTTGAAAGCTGTTGCAGTATGTTCAGCTTTGAAGTCCTATTTTCTAAACAATTCACTGTCCTTAGTTTAAGGAGATCCCTTCTCAAAGTTGCTGAAGCTCGATGGGAATTCTCTGCAATTGCTACCGTTGATTCTGACAACAAGATTTCAGAATCTCACAATTCATCTTTAGTTAAGAGTTACAATTAAAGTGTGTCTCATCCCTCAGTAGTGCTGGTCCATGCATAAAATGATCACTCTAGTCTTTGCTTCAGTCACTGCAGTGACTAGAAGGGAAAGGTCTGTTGTAGATACCACTGTGATTCCACATGATGGATTTTTGTTTCTGCTTACTTTATCAACGTTTTAGGTAATTGCACATAGAAACTAGGACCAAAAAAAATAGCAGTTGCAAAGACAATTAGAATATAGTAAATGCAAGGATTAACGTGGTGCCCCCTGTATGTATATGCCCATATAGTTTTCTTGGGCATCCCACTTTTTTCAGTGTATGAGATACAACATATTGGGAATGAATTGGGAGGGGGAGAGGTGATTTGTTCAAGGTTTAATTTTTTTTAAAGGTTATTGCCAGTGTCATTTGTAGCCGTTGTTGGTAAGTATGCTTTGGGTAAATGGGAAAATGTCAGGGAAATAGTGAAGTCTCTTTTGCAGTATTTTTAAATAGTCCTGCGCAAGTCTTTTGAAGCAAACTCTGTGGTCTGTGTTTTATGGGGTGCTGGCTCCCATGATGATGGGAGAGCCTGTCCCTTAATGAACAGCTGATTAAAACTAAGCTGAGCAGAGACATTTGCCAGGAATAAAAGAGATTAGTAGAAACAGAAAATGGCTGGCTGACTAGAATCAGATGCTTCTATTTTTGTCTAAGCAGCTCCTCTAGCCATTCAAGACCTTCACCCACAAATCTGTTGCATTTGCTAATATCTGGTTCTCCAAAACCATTGCAGAAGTTAGTAGGAAAGTTCTTAAAGCTCTGGAGTCAGATATGGCAACTTGTATGCATATCCAAAGTATGCTAGGCTCCGTCTTCCACGTACCTGGTAGTTTTCCAGTAGTGCTGGCTGTTGGGTGTACTGGTGTGGGTCTTGAATTCTCATGTTCAAGCCATTCTACTTGGAATGAATATGTAACCCTTGCAAAAAAAGAAAGGGATCAAGTCACTCAGATAAAATGTAGTCCTCTCAGACATGGATATAAATCCCTCTTTCAGTAGATTCTTAATTGCTTACTTAAAAGTGTAGCAGCTCCTGAAGGAATGATTGGGACTGAGTTTAAAGTATTCACTAGCTGAACAATAAGGACCCTCCTCTCCTCCTGTATGAAGATGAGATCTGAACTTTATTCCCTTTCATTCTAGGTAGGGAGACCTGACTGAGGCCAGTCAGTGGTGGGAGTAATAACATTTCTTGATTATGTTTTGTAAGGGACCTTCTGTGGCTTAGGCATGCTCAGAACTTTTTTGGGGGGTTGGCCTGTTACCCAAAAGAGGGTGGAGGAATAGAGGAGTCCTAGTTTAAAAACTTTTCTTTGAGGCTTTTTAGAGCTGCTACTTGTCAGTAGGGTGACATCAGGCTTAGCAGCCACTTTGTAAGTTACAAATGTGATTCCTTTTACTTTTTCAACATTTGCAGTGTGTAGGTACCTACGCTTGAGTTAGTCACTGTGGTTTCCTTTTTAGAGTCCAGTGAGTCTCAATTATTTCTGCCACCTTTAGCATGAGGTTTAGAAATTCAGAGATTGCATTAAGAATTTAAGGATTCAGCAATCTCTGAATCGGGAACTTTAGGCTGTGAGTCAGTGCCATAGGCTCAGAATCTTTAAGGTTGGTTTGGA
This sequence comes from Elanus axillaris, assembly GCA_026212715.1. Classification (NCBI taxonomy): domain Eukaryota; kingdom Metazoa; phylum Chordata; class Aves; order Accipitriformes; family Accipitridae; genus Elanus; species Elanus axillaris. Next base: position 15,701,205 of record JANZLQ010000008.1, read on the forward strand.
AAGTATGCTATAGTTCTGATGTTTCCTATGTATTCCTCTGTATTTCTTTCAAATATAGAAACAGTGGAAAGTATTCAGGAAAGCCAAGCTAGGCAAGTGAAGCTGATTTCTTTAGGAACGCACTGTAATCTGTGTGTTGTTCACAGTCACTTACTTGTGCTCCAGTTCTGCAACTTTCTTTCTCCAGGCAGGGCTTTAGGAATAACCCCTTTCATACTTCAAATCACATGCCCTCTACCTATTCTGAGTTAGTTGTTCCAATAGTTGCTCAGAGGCTACCTCAGTCACCTGAGTATTTGAGGGCTAATTTTTACCAGATCTATCTGATTTGAAAACACCTGATTTGTCAGTCATCCCTGACTTCCTCTTTCTCTATTCTAACTTGAGAACCTAACCTGATGTTGCTTGTAGCACCTTTAATTACAGTTTTAGTTGTTCTTGATATTAATAAAAGCTGTAATAAAATGAGTTTCCTCTTTAACAGGGTCATCTGTCAGAAGCTTGGTCCCGTGTGACAAAGAATGCTATTGCTGAAACCATCATAGCTCTGACCAAAATGGAAGAAGAATACAGATCACCAGTGAGGTGCATTGCAACAACCAGAGTAAGAACTTTACTGAACTTAACATTAGTTCATTGTAAATGTGCAGTAGAAGCCCAAGAATCCAAGAGCATTCCTATATTTTAGAAAAAACTTCGGAAACAGTGCATACAGTATACAGTTCATATTCTCCAAATCTAGCTGTGTGCATAATGGACAGGTATCCTAACTAAGGCAATAACTGTTTGTCCTAATAAAAGTCTTGCTTTCTCTGTGTCACAGCAGACTGAGTTTTCTTCTCAGTGGAAGAAATACACCAGTAAAAAATGAATTTTGATTAAATATCTACCTTGGGTACCTCCCAGGTAATGAAGAATAAGTGTTATGCTTATACATTTGGGGTTTATCCTTGAGGTAATTCTGCTTTAAGTTGGTGATAATTGCCTTTTACTAAATTTATGAGATCATCTGTGTGGAAAATTGTACAGTATGTATCAGCTGTCTTTTTCCAGCTCTCTGCACGATTATTTTAAGTGATTTGACTTCTAGGTCATCAGCTGCCACATCCCAAGGCTATTATGAAAACGGTAACAAACATTCTCTAGGACAATTTAGCTAAGCTTCACCTGTGTTTTAGTCTCAAAATGAAAAAACATTTGCTGAGCCGTTTTTTATTTACCTAGGGTGGTATTTTTTCTCTGTCCTTACATCTTCCATGACTCTTTTATAGAAACTTGGACTAACTTAACCTTAATAGATTGCTTGAAATCCTACAAAAAGCATACTTGTAAATTGTGACATTCTTACCATCTAAGGGAGTACAGATTTTGGCTACTCAAGCATAATAATTACATGTAAAAGAACAAGTTTGCAATGGTTACAAGCATTTGACACTTATATTGTTTTCCATCTTAAAAGGCTGTACCAGTCGTCCTTTTCATCCCCTTACTCATATATTCTCTTGCTCTTTGGAAGACATGGTCTCAGAGTACCACCAGCTCCTGCTGTCACTGTGTTAGTTTAATCAGGTCTCAAAGGAGCCCTGAACGTCAGCCTAGCCCTTCTTCTGAATGAACTTAGTTCTGTCTTGGAGGTGTGCAGCAGAGTTTTTCAATGAAAGCCATTTTGTTCAAATCAAACCTTTGATCAAAAACTATTGCAAAATGCAGCTGTCAAGTGTGTTTCAGTTTGGGTTGCAAGCCTACGGACAAATTATGCTCATGTAGCTTATCTCTTTAGGATTTCACTGTAGTCAGTGGAGAGGAAGAGAGCAAAGCTTCCTCTGAAGAACAGTTAGCTCAGAACCCTTTTCTAGGTAATCTCAAATGCCCTGTGCAGCAAGGAGAGAACACAGGGAAACCAATCTCAAAGACCTACAAGTTTTGTTGTTTGGGGTTTTTTTAATTAAGTCTGTGTCCTTGAATTTCATCTCCCCCAAACCTTGTAGTGTTTGGGATTGATATGCAAGTCTGTATTTGCCATTTTTTCTATAATACACTCTGGTTGATATTTCTTCACTGTTTCTCTCTAATGTGCTAACTACTGTATTTATGACCATAAAGTGATACAACTGAAAGAAACAAGGTAGTTACCAAAAGTTCAATAAGTTTTATTGTGTGTTTGACTTCTTTTGGAAAAGAAAAAAACTTGCATTGTATGGGCAGGCTTCAGCTAATGATGATATAGTTAGTAGGTAAGTGACATTCCTGTCTGCCAAAGTTTATATTTTTAGTATTTGGGATTTTTTTTTTCTTTTTTCTTCCTTTTTTTTTTTTTTTTTTAGTATTTCTAAAACACTTAATTCTACCTTGCCTTTCAATAGCTATGGCTGGCCTTAGCATCCCTCTGTGTACTTGATCAGGATCATGTTGATAGACTATCCTCGGGAAGATGGATGGGAAAGGATGGACAACAGAAACAGATGGTGAGACTGAAAAGCATATCTTTTTCTGTTTATTTTGATTTGTTCAGTAGTCAAAGAATTTAAAATAATAAGGAAAGGTAGACTTGGCCTAACCTTTTTCCTCCCTATTTTCCCCAGTGGAGACTGTACATGTTTGAAGTATTTGTGTTCTAGAAAAGCGCTACACAGAAAACAAAAATTCCAACTTAAAACAATAAGATAGCAAGTCTGCTGGTATTCAGGATGGAGCAAGGCCTTCCTAATACCTGTAGGATGGATTTTTCAGAGTAGATTGACTCCGTTATACAACAGAGCTTTTTTTTTTTTTTAATCAGAGCTTTTTTCTTTCTGTCTGGATCTCTGTCACATAATAAAATCAATTATTTTGTGTTCCTTAATAACGTCTCTATCATTTAGCTTCCTCTTCCCCATCTTAGAGAGTGATTGCCCCAAAGAGAAAGAAACCTTCTAACTGAATTTAGTAAAGCTACCATTTACCCAGAGGATTTACAAATTTAATATGGAATATGATGGATTAATCCAAGTTTCTATCTATATTTTTCAGTATCACAAAAAGCTTATGCTTTTTTAATATGATTCTGGAAAGACCAAAATAATGAAGCAGATCTCTTTATAACTTGGTTAGGTGGGTCCCTGTCGGAGGCAAGGGACTATTGCTCCTTCCCACTAGCAACTGAGGATGCTTAGCACAAAGAAGCCTCCAAGGCAGTTTAGCATAGGCAGAGAGAGACACAACTGCAGCAGCAGCAAGGACTAAAACTCTGCTGAGAGAAAGAAGCAGACACAAAAGTTTCTGAGGTGATTAAGGAAGTCAAGGGACTTCTGACATTTCCAAAGCTCTACAGAAGAGTAGCCAAGACATCATCAAGCAAGGATACAAGCTGCTGAACCCAGCCTGAAATTCCCCAAACCTATTTTATACCAGGATATTCAGATGCTGAGGTGAACTGTGTCCCCCTCTACCAGGACTGGTCTTGAAAGGATTCTGTTCTAAGTTGCGTGAGCAATATCATGGAAACCATATATTCTGGGAGTAGAATGGAAACTTGCTCTCAGACATATGCATATGCATAATCAAAGTCAGTCACTGAACTCTATTTGTACAGGTATTTTGAACTACAAAACAGAACTGTCTTGAATTTTAAAAATTTCTATCAGTAGAGCAACTCAATTTTATGTTGGATTTTGAAGTTTGTTACTTTGACTCTGTTCTCTGAGTTATATATGAACTACAGCTTCAATTAGATGTTTGAGTAGAGTAAACATAGCAAAGTAATTAAGGTTAAATATTTGATTGTTTTGTATGTTGACTGACCTGAGTACTTATATCTCTGAACTTTTCTGTTAACATTCCCATAACCCATTGTTACCACATAAATCTATTCTCAGACTAGTTGAAAAAGATGTCTCAGCTATATTGTTGAAAAATGCCTTTTTTGCTACATCGTGCAAAATATAACATGAAGAATATCAGAAGAACTGATATAGTAAATTGGGGCTTTCTGTGTCCAGGAATAATTGTTTAGGTACTGATTATTCTAAAGATACAATTAATAGCCCAAACAAGCTCTTTATCCCTCTTTATTGATTTGGGCGAATGAGTGGTGGAGAATAAAAACAGGTGCTGGAAAGAAATGAGGGATTTAATAAAGAGAGAATTTTTTCTTTTTTGTTTTCTTTTTTTTTTTTAGCCAATGTGTGATAACCATGATGATGGTGAAACTGCCGCAATCATTTTATGTAATGTCTGTGGGAATTTGTGTACAGATTGTGACCGATTCCTTCATCTCCATCGGCGAACAAAAACTCATCAGAGACAGGTAGAGTATTCATGACATCATTTTGTATGCAGTGCATACATTGTGTGCATTTCCCCAATTAATGTACAAGCAAAAGGCAGTAGCAAGAACCAAATCTGAAAAGGTATTTTCTTTTATGTTTGAGATGGCATAGATAAGTTTCCATTTAATTCTTTTTAGTTGTTGCTAGTTAAATTCTCTTGTCCTTTAGCTTTTGAAGAAGACTGGGAAATCATGTAGCTGTCTCTACTTCAAACTCTTAGGCTACATCAGCTTTCTCCTCTCTTGTTCTAATGTTTTTTAGGAAAATCTAGGAACTGTATAGACTTTCTTAAGTATACATTCATTCTTTATTCCTGTTACATTATATCTGCCTTACTACCTCTATCATATAGGTCAGTGCTTGTCAACCCCTTCATTTTTAATGTATATAAGTTTTTAATATTCAGGAAGACCACTTGACAGCAAATATTCCTACCGGTTCCTTTATGTCAGTCTTCTCTTACTTTGCAGTATTCCTCCAGCTCTCACTGTCCCTTCACAGAGACATATGTTGTCATATCCATAAGCTGGAAAATTTCCTGATTTCTTTTGGTTTTGTTTTTAGGATTGAAACGTCTTTTGCCTTTGACTTACCTAAATGAGTTTTTACAAATTGCTTCTTACTCTGCTAATTAGTGTTCTTTTGTGTTATTCTTTTATCCTCTTCACCTCTAAACCTGAAACTACGTTCTTGGAATATTTCTTTTTCTCATTGAAATTAGTGTTGAAGGTGGCTTTACTTCTGAAACTATGGAATGTTTCCTCTTTCTTGACACTATTTTTCTTTGTGTTTTTTGTGGTCTTTTATTTTCTCCTTTTCCTCTGACTACTTATGTTTGTACAAAGGCTAAAATAATAAACCTAATTAATAAAGTTAATTCAACGGAAATCATTCTCCCTCTCCCAGAGTGTATCTACATTCTCTTTTTAGTTAGGATGAGGAATGGGCTTTTGAAGTCGATCTTCTTATCTCCTTACCATGCTTTGATTTGTGTTATAGAGCAGCCTTGGATTGCATAAACTGGATTCCTTTCAAGTGAAACTAAAACCAAAAAAAAAAATAGATGCAGGGACACACTGCTAATGGTCATTCAGTGCAAGGGATCAGCTAGTCTAGAGCACACATCAGGCAAACTTCAGTTCATTGGCACTGAGTTTCACTCTACAGGTCTTCTTCTTGGTGCCTCAGCACTTGCAGCATTGACTCAGCCTGGAAGTTCCACATGGATCTGTTATTTTCTATTTCTTAGCCAGAATCTTTGCAATCCCCTTTGAAATTTTCCTGTTTTGTCATCCTAAGATGATGATTTTACATGTCTACCCTTCTGTCATGGCACAGCACAGTCTAGTCTCATTTATTTTTCTGATTTCTCCTATATAGCCTGTTCAGATTACAGTTGATAAAAAGTAAGTTCTTGTCTCAAAGAAGTCCTTGCATCTCTCCTTTAATCTGTCCAAAATAGCTACTTCTCAAGATTTTCCTATTTTGTTCTGAAAGCATGTTTAAACTTATACTCTTTATTTACCACCTTTACTTTTACATCTCTCATGTTAATTCCCTCAAATTTTAAATTCTGTCACGTTCCATGTCTCCTGTTTTTTGATAGCTTCCTGGTTTTTGTCCAACTTCTGTCATACATACCTCTTTAATGTATTTTCTCTCCCTCCAAGAAAGGACAGCATGTAAGTTACTACAACCTGCATACGCAACTCCTTTGTGAAGCAATTGGGATTTTTTTCCTGATTCTATTAGGAATCAAAACAAAGATTAAATTGAGTATATACATCCACCTCCAGGAAAATTCTAACTTCTATTGCATTGCAGGTGAAATGAATGAAAACAGAACTGCCTTCAAAACTTAGGAAAGGAGAAAAAGAAGAGACTGTATAAAGTCTATTAAGGATCTCATGCTTTTTTTTTTATTTTGCAAAATTTTGTATTTTCCTCATTGTAGCCAAAAGTATCCACTCTATATTTAAGTAAAAGTAAAAAATATTAATATTAAACACTTATATAATTGTTATTATATAGTACATATTATTAAGACCATAATTATCAATGTTGCTTTGATAAACTACTAGCGTGGTTATGTGAAGATATTTCTAATGTTATCTTGTGCTTTTAATATACTGTGGCCTACAGGATGAATTGAATAGTTATGAATAGTTATGAAGTCCAAGCTTCATATTTTTTAAATTAGAAAAAAAAGTTATGCAGCTGTCTTCTTAGCATTGCTGCACTATTGTTTCCCAGACATGTTAGCTCAAGTGTTATTTATTTATTTTTACTTTTAAAAACACCAAGCCTTTACCTATCCATTCTGCAATATGTACAAATTTTGGAATCCATAAAAAAAAAAAAACAGCTCACAGTAGACAAACTCTCCAGAATCTATGAAACATCTGATGAACACCCAGAGAGACAGTGACAAAAATAACATAGAGATCCTATTTATTATCTGTTTGGTTAACCTGACAGGTATTCAAAGAAGAAGAAGAAGCTATCAAAGTTGATCTCCATGAGGGTTGTGGTAGGACCAAACTTTTCTGGCTGATGGCATTAGCAGATTCTAAAACTATGAAGGCTATGGTGGAGTTTAGAGAACAGACAGGTAAAACAGAACTGTTATTACTTGTTCTTTATCCTGATTATTTTTACCTTTTACATGAGCATTTGTTAAAAAAAAAAACCCAAAACCCCACTTGAGGTTTGCACCTGCTTTAGGGCAATGTTTTTAACTGTTTGTTAATAAAAATAAAATAGTTCAACTGTGTAAGAACTGCTGGTTTTCTGGTTGTTTTCTGTGATTGTCATTAGAATATCAGTCCCTTATGTTTACTTACAACAATTTTTTGGGTTTGTTTACTTTTGCGGACTTAGGCAAACCAACCACAAGCAGTTCTGAAGCATGTCGTTTCTGTGGATGTAGGAGTGGAACAGAATTATCGGCAGTGGGAAGCGTTTGTTCTGATACAGATTGCCAGGTGTGTATTAACAAATATCAGTGATCATGAATTACATGAATAGAAGGGACTGCAGTATCAAATTGATTCCTTATTTTGAGTAATTCTTGTTCATCCTTGTGATCCATTTTAAATCAGACCTGTCATAGGAAAAGGTTTTAATGTTGACTATTATACTGTAATACAAATACTTCTGAGTTTGTAAATGTTTAGTTTAACTACAGGCTACAAACACCAATAGTCAACCAAAATGCTGGGTAGTTCTGTTATTCAAAAGTATCTCAAGTTTTCACAATACTGTTCCGAGCATAAAGTCAATATACACTGTCAACATAAAGTCTAGTGTACTGGAAAGCTTGATAAAAAGTAGTTTGCATAACAGCCTGCTTATTATGTGAGCACAGAACATTTAAGACTTGGCCAGGTTTGTCAGCTGTATCCACATGTCCTGAGTGTTTTTGTGCCCTATAGTAGAGGTACAACAGAGGGCCAAATCCTAACCAGTTTCTTATCCCACCCTGCATATTTCTGTTTGTGTGTGGCAACTTTGTCTTCTTTTTTTCTCTCTCAGCCTACTGCATATATTATATTATTGCTATATCGATTCAGTTCAATTTGTTGTTTGCTTCTGGGCAACTTTTATAAGTTTTCTACTTACTAGGGATAGGAATTAGAGGTCATTAAAATGCCATCTCCATATAAAAGTGCTTTATGCTGGTTAATGATCAGCTCATAATGTGTTCTTAAGAGTAGGTTACTTCACACCTTTCCTGAAGGACCTAAATCTGCAGATACCTTAAAGCCTGTAATACAGGGCAAGCAATGTTTATGCGTGAGGCAGTTAATATACAAATTACACATGGGGGATTAAAGAATATTTCACTATATTAAAATTAAAAGTTAAAATTTAAAAATTATGGCTTCATTATACCATTGCTATTCAGGAGTAACATAAGTAAATGAAGGTATCAGTTCTACTTCAAGCACACAAAATGTGCAGTTTTTTCCCAAGGACCTGCTGTAGCAGCAGACAACACGAATCATGATTCTTTCATCTTAGCTTATTGCACAAACCAGCAGTCCTTCAAAAAGCAACACTGTATCAAACTGTTCAGTGGAGGGGAAGAGAAGATTAATTATTTACTTTTAATAGGAGTATGCTAAAATTGCCTGCAGCAAGACACACCCCTGTGGTCATCCATGTGGAGGCGTTAAGAACGAAGAGCAGTGTTTGCCATGCTTGCATGGCTGTGATAAGAATGCCACAACTCTTAAACAAGATGCTGATGACATGTGCATGATCTGCTTTACTGAAGCACTTTCAGCAGCACCGGCGATCCAGGTTTATCCATTTTTTTTTCCCCCTCCTTTTTAAGAGATTAATGTTATGGTTGTAATGTTAAGTGTAGAAGTTAAAATACAAAGTCCTTCAAATTATACTCTTTAAAAATTTCAAAACAGACACCGTAACAATGTGTAAGGTACTTTAAAAGCTTTCTTTTTGTCTGGCACTACTGCCATTTCAAGAAAGCAGATTGTATCAATTTAGTTTGCTGTGTCTACTTTTATAAAATATCATATATTGTAATGAACAATGAGAAATACAACTAAGATAATTAATGGATATACTTTGTATATGTTTCATATATCCACTGGTGGTTTTGGGGTGGAAAGGTTATGATTTTAATGACCATTTTATATTCTTTGTTAAGAGGAAAATAAGGGTCTTCTAGGATTTTAAATAAATTAATCTTGGAATTTATACATGTTGCCACTTAAAAGCAAGTAACTACTTCTGTTATAGTAGTTAATGTAACTTCAGTGTTCACTTACATGCATTATTTTCTAAAGCTGGACTGCAGCCACGTTTTCCATTTGCAATGCTGTCAACGAGTACTAGAAAACAGATGGCTTGGGCCAAGGATAACTTTCGGGTTTATGTCCTGTCCTATTTGCAAGGTAAATGAGCTATGTGTTTACTACCTGGGTCAAAAAAGTTACCTAATACTGTCTTTGGTTTTTGGTTTGTGGGGTTTTTTTAATAATATATTGCTTGTTAAAATATAAATTAGTTATACATTACTTGTTTCCTTGATTTCTCAAGTCACCAAAGGGTATCACTGATGCATCTTTTTACCTTCCCCTACTGGTCCCTGAAGTAAGGGTCCTCTTAATGCAGACATTATCTTAATGCTGCTTTATTCTTGGCACCATCAGATTGTAAATTCCCAGTATTTGGGGACAGCAGGGAGAGGAAGAAGTAACCTTAATGCATATTGTCTGAAGCAGGAAACTTGGCTTCTCTATTTTACTAACCTCTTTTAAAGCTGCTTTGTTTTTCAGTATGAAGACAGAGCTGAAGAATCTATGTACTTAGTTCAGCTTAAATTACTAAAAATTCCTCTTGTACTCTACAAAATCATAATTGCTGTAAGCAAAAGCATGATAGCTGCTGGGGAGGAGAGCACCTTAACACCCAAGGAATATGAAACTGTGAATGGTCAGCCATTCTGCATGCCGAGTTTCTTCCTTCATGCTGTATTTTTGTAGTTTATGGCACTAGCTTGTGGTCATTAAATGATAAAGAGCTGGCATAGAGGACTGTCATTATTCTCAATTACTGAGCAGTAAGTCAAAAAAGGACCAGAATTAGAGAAAACATATGATCAGAATATTCCTGTGCCATGGTGAATATTTCATGTACCCTTTAACATCCCTCTGTGGTTGTTACGGTCTGTTGTAAGGGCCAATGATTTCATATAACAAAAGGCCATATAAGAAGTATTCCTGGTTACTATTTTTGCAGCATACAAATTATAATCTATATCAGCCATTTTTTTAAATGTCCATTGCCTGGGCTCTCAGGTTTTTGTCACATCCATTACACTATATTGCTTGACCATAATACAAATCCTTACAGCTGGTGTAATAAAGAGGCAAGATATTTTAATCTTTTTTTTTTTTTTAATTTTTATTTCAGAACAAAATCAATCATACAGTATTAAAGGATTTGCTTGATCCAATCAAGGAACTCTATGAAGATGTAAGGAGAAAAGCACTAATGAGACTGGAGTATGAAGGGTTGCACAAGAGTGAGGCCATCACAACACCAGGTGTTAGATTTTATAATGACCCAGCTGGCTATGCTATGAACAGATATGCTTATTATGTTTGCTACAAGTGCAAAAAGGTATGATGATTAGTACTTTCTCAAATTAAACTTACGTTATAGTATAAAAAGTAATTTCTTAAAGAATGCAACATATATTTAATATATTGGATGTGGAGTAGGAAAGCGGGAAAAGAAATTGTTGTTAAATCATAATTTTAAAAAAAGTGTTGAGCAAATTAGATGTCCATAGAGTCTTATCTTGTAAAGCTCAAAAATATATGCAGAGTAGCTCAGAAACCAAAAGCATGTTGAGTTGATAGCTTTCTTAGAAGAATGTGCAGATGATACTATGTTAGAACACAACCCATCCCTTTGTGTCACTTCCAACTCATACTTACATGAACATTCAAACAGTATGAACATAGATTTCATTCTAATTCTTTGATATGGACAGTTCCTCACTAAGATTCCACCTAAATATCACTTTTACCCAAGTTGGAGTTCTTTGCAACTGCAGTAAACTGTCTTTGGGGCAGAAGTGTTAGAAAAATGAAAAAGGAGTAGAAAGAGGAAATGGCCTGATGGACTCTGGGTCACATATGTGCAATTTTCTTCAGGTAGAGAATATGAAATTTATCCAGAAAACAAAAATCATATACAAACAGCCCCTGGTTTCCCCACCAGCCTTTAAACAGTCTTTATCTGTGGTTAGAGAAACTTTGGATAATCACTGAACCCCCTCCTATTGCTGCTTTCATCTGAAGCTGATTTTATTGCCCATCTTGATCACACCTTTTTCCCTTAGGAATGAATGGAATAAGGCAATCCCTTGATAAAATTTTCAAGGGAAACCCCAATAATTTTTTTGTTAAATGGAAGTGCACAATTTGGGAATAAGAGGAGAAAGGATTAATTTTGATATGCTAGCGAAGAGCAGTAATTAATCCCTGTAGCTCATAACTACACAGTTACTCAGTTCATTTCTGTTCCTGCCTCCCACATTTAATCATTTTCACTCATCCTTCAGCAACTTGCCTACTGCCTTTTTCAATTCCCTTAACAAAAAAATTACTTTTTTCATCTTACTTTCTCCAGTTTTTATTCCTGTCCCCATTTTTCATTACACTGTCTTTCTAGTATTTAATACTCAGTATTTCAGTGGTTTTCTTACTGCCCTTTTTTTCCTTCCCTTGTATCTCATTATTCCCTTTCATACTGTATCCATATGTCTGAAGAGCAACATTCAACTGTCTAATTTCTAAATTCTTTCCTTCCTCCAGCACCTGTTCACCCCAAACTACTACCTAATTCCCTGACATACATTGCATAGGACTCTCCCTTTTCTTTTCAGTCTGCAGATTTTGGGGGAAGGTGGGCTTCTTGAATCTTTCCTTCCTCATAGTTGCCTTAAGACCACCTTCCCTATCCTTTTACAATCACAGCAAAAAGGTGAGAATTGCTGAGAGCAAGAATTTTGTACATTGTCTAGTTAGTTAATAATATGGTAACAAAGGAAGCAAGGAAGTTACTCATTGCCTCATCTTGCTACTCCATGTGAAAACACTTCAGTATATGAGGAAATTCGTCAGAGTTGGGCAGTTTACTTGGTGCTTTTTTGTGCCCGGTATGTCCTGGTAGAATACAATGAGAAATAGAATGAATCTGTAGAAAATACCAAAATCCTAATTATAAGGGATCCCACATGAACATAAAAATTGATACTCCTTTTGGGTAGTAAAAAGCTCTCCTGGTAGAATGTTTCTCTGCTGCCTTCAGCCTCAGTCCTGTCTTTCCTACATACAGTTCATAGAGCATCCAAATACTGTTTCAAAAGCCTTGCAGTCACTTGCATAGACCAGAGTATGTTGCACAATTTTTAGTCTTGTTTATCCTGAGATCGAGAGACATTGTCTTAGTGCCTCAAAAACATGTAACCAGAGTCAGAGTCCAGAGTGGCCAGAATAGTGGAGACTACAGTAGGGACCCTTATTCATCATTTTCCCCTTGCACATTGAATTTGTTTAAATAATAGTTGTCCCTGGTTTAATGTCCAATCATTCCTGTATGAAATTTAGGCATATTTTGGTGGTGAAGCTCGTTGTGATGCTGAAGCTGGACAAGGAGATGACTATGATCCAAGAGAGCTTATTTGTGGTGCATGCTCTGATGTTTCAAGGGCTCAGGTAAGTAAAGAACTTGTATTCATGTTTTTATTTCATTCTGAAGCTCGGAATACCTGAGCTGTACACAGTCATTTGTAATTATATGTATTGTATAATATTAATATATACTAGAGAATGTAGAAATGTGTTGTTCAGATTGTTACAGCATGGCTACTTCATCTATCAGTGTTTGTTTTCTTTTGTTTAGATGTGTCCCAAACATGGTACAGATTTCTTAGAATACAAATGCCGCTACTGCTGTTCAGTTGCTGTTTTTTTCTGTTTTGGGACAACGCATTTTTGCAATGCTTGCCATGATGATTTCCAAAGAATGACAAGCATCCCTAAAGAAGAACTCCCACACTGTCCTGCAGGTAGTATTTTTATGAAGCAAATTTACCACACTGAATTCTGAGATTAGTAATCCGTTCTAACTGATACTTTTCTCTTTTCTTGCTGATGATTTTTAGAAAAAACACAGGGTCAGTCATACAAGTTTTAAATTCAGTATCTTGAATAATATTGGAATGGGTTTGTTCTATGCACGCTTTTGATTTTTCGCTTTTCTGGCAATAATACAGGCAATGTCATCACACTGATCCTTTAAACATTAGATACTTTGATACAGAATCCAGATGTGTAATGATGTGTTACAATTATATTAAAAAAATTAACACAGTACTATAAAATGATATATCTGTACTTAGGTACCTGTCATGTCCAAACTGTTGCCAGTGCCTTAGTTTCTAACTTCATGTGCCATTGTCACATTATTTATCTTGCTGTTGAAAAAAACTGAGAATTTTTTAATATATTTACATGAAAGAAGTAAAAAGAAATAAAGATTGCTGATATAACCTTAGAATTCTTTTTTCCTGCAGAGTGACTTGATCATATTTATCAATTTTGCTTTTAGATTGTGCTAATTTTCTTCCACAGTATTAATGAGATTAAACTTATTTTATGATTCTCCCTGTAAGCTTTTTGCCTTTTTACTTTTAATTTGGTTTATTTTATATTACATGACAGTTTGATTTTTTTTGTCCCCTTCAAATACCAGTTCAACATGTAACATAACTGTTTTAAGGAGCTAGCAGTTCTTGATCATTTTTTGTCAGATCTAATTGAATGGCATTTTTTTTCTTGGCCTATTAAGCCTCTAGACTTCTTGCTTGAATTTGACTGTGTGAAAGCACCTTTCTATCTGCTGTTTCTGCCTTCATTTTTGATGCCTTATAAGTTCATATTATAGACATATTACTTTCACTTAGCATGTGTTTTGAGGAAGTGTAATGTATGTTTATTTACATCAAATGTGCAAGCATTAATCTTTTCTTTTCCCCTCACCATTGAATTCACTGTAGGTCCCAAAGGTAAACAACTTGAAGGAACAGAATGTCCACTTCATGTTGTCCATCCACCCACTGGCGAAGAATTTGCTCTGGGTTGTGGGGTTTGCAGAAATGCTCACACTTTTTAGACTAGCGTTTGTGGGTTTTTTACCAGAGCAAAACAGGTGCCCTCATCCCTCAAGTGTCCTGAAAATAAAAGTCCAGCTGGGATGAGGATGGGACCATTTCATAACCTGGGTAAAAGGAACAATTTACAGTGCAAGAAGGATGCCAAATACCATGTACATAATTCTTGCTGTGAGATATTGACATTTTTTGAACCGAGACATCAAAACTTGTGAGGTGTTTGCATGTGGCCATTACAGTCATTGGCTAGGAAACATTGGACATTTACAAATAAATAATTGCTATTAAAGGATCTGTGTGTCTGTGGACTATGAATGATGCTGGCTTTCAGGAGAAAGGAAAAAAAATATTGATTATTGTATACTGACTTTTTGTAATCTTGTACAATTGTAACGCATCACAAGTGGGGATGGGAAAGAGGAATATTCTGGTTTATTTCCTAGACTGTTATAAAAAAAAATTGTGTTAGGAAGGCATAAATGTAACAAGTATCACACTGTATATAAAGGTATCAATGTTTGTCCTGTATAAGAATTATTAAATTACAACAGCAGTTTCATTTAAACTTCTGGGTTATGTTTGAGCCTGAAATTTTAATGAAGTGCAATACTGAGTGTGCCTCATATCTTGCAGCTGTAAACATAATGGAATGTACATGTCAATAAAGCCACTGTACATTTTTATACAGTGAAAGTCTAATGAATGTGTACGCCTCTATTTTCAGAAATGTTTTTTAAAACGGGGGGGGGGGGTTGGTTCTTATAATGACTTCAGCGGGTTCTTTTAAAAGAAGTAGGAAAGTTTATTGGGTAAAATGGTGGTTATGGAAGTACTTAAGACATAAAGAGCACTGCTCAAATCTTTAAAAGAAAAGCTGGATAAATGTACATGTGGATTCATATGAAGTATTGTACTTCCATTTCAATTTCCAATAGTGTTTTAAAACACAAAAGAAGACTCCATTTTAAATTATTTTTATCAGTTATTAAGACTTCAGTAAAATATCACCCCACTTTTGCCATGAATCCCAAAATATTTATTTCATTTCCTCAGAGTCCCAAGTCCTCTGCTCCTCTATAGTGAAAAGCAAACTATAACTTCAAGTAACGACATGAACAACTGCGCTCTCAGTTAAGATACTGGTAGATGGCATCCAGATAGGTCACAGGACCTTGATCGGACTGGAATCATGGGACCCGTCTCACCTAACTTCAGCCACCTGTAACGTGTATGTCTGTCTGCACTTTAGAAGAGCTGGGGAAAAACACACACCTCTGAAGTACAATTCATCTTATTCACAGTAGTAATGCAGGGGGTGGGAGAGGTTGCAGGCATTGAGACAAAGGTTGTCAAACAAACACAGGCCTTGTGCTAGACTTGCAAAGAAATATGCCACATCATTTTTTTGAACAGTTAACAGTCATCCAGACAACTGAACCTGTGACAGTGAGGAATTCCAACTAGCGAGTATCTATCTATTTGGAAAGATAGACACCACGAGATGCTTGGTAAGTTCTTGGAATATATTTGGAATAAATATACTATATGAAGTAGAGAAAGTAACTAAAAGGCGGCTTTACTAGATTTGATTATGACTGAAAGGCAGTTTAGATGAAAACAACCACACAGTGACAATGTTCATGATTCTGAAAGGAAAGATGAGAGAAAAAAGATAAAGAAATTATATTCAGTAAATTCACAGAAGTCTCAGGTGGGATCCTGTAGAAATCAAGTGTAAAGAAATAAATTATTTAGGGGAGTTGACATTTGCTTTAGAACAACCAGCTATACTAAGATCACAGCCAGCAGCTATCCTAGTGCAAACAAAGGATATAACTTGTACTAAGCATTCTGTGTAGCCAAGTCAGGAATTATGTATTTAAAAAAAGAAAGGAAACAAAAATTACTACAGATGAGTAGCAGGGCGGAAAAGGTGCAAGATAAAACTTAATTTGCAATGGACATAAAGAATAACAAGTAGGCAAGAGAAAGATTGGTCCTGTACCTGCAATGATGAAGCCCTTCATTCCACAAAAAAATCACCCACAATTTCAAATCATGTTAAACCCTCTATTTGAATGTTAGGAGGAAGCCGGTGTGGTGTTCTTATTTAGCATCTTGAAGAGTAAAGATTCTTCCTGTGTTGTACTTCACTTACAGAAACTGAGAGTATGACTCCCCTGTCCAAATTATGTCCATGCTGTAGATGTTTACCTCAGATATAGTCATCTTCAGTTGGGAGGGGCAGGCACTTCTGGGATGTGGTTCATTTCATCTCAATATGAAACACAAGCCACCTGAATAGCTCAGATGTAGATGACTACAGTGTGCAGGTTAAGTCACCACAACCTACTCTGCAGTCTGAAGCAGAAGCAATCTTTTGGACCCATGACACCACAACCTTCAGCACCAAGGCAGGGGCTTTTTTTTCTAGAGGATGTCGAGATACGAAGAGTGAAAGGTCAAATCTGAAGTGTTCTTCCATATTTGTGGCTCCATGTTCTCTGGTTAATGGTTTTTTTCATAAACAGATCATCAGCCTTTCCTCTGGCATAGCACTCCATGCATCCTGGCACGTGGAGGGTAAACATTGTGGTCTGAGGTTTGGCAGTTCGTGTTTTAATGTTGCCAAATACTTCCTGGAGACCTATGATGGACCTTAAAAAGACTAAGTGTCTTTGTTTGAAAATGTGAGCTCCTTACTCAATACTTGTCGATCCTGTATCTACAACCTGTGAACTCCTATTGGGCACACCCTGAATCACTTCAGAATGGCAGACGTAGAGTAAAAGATGCAGGATGATGTTTTAAGGACTCTTCTATTCATCATACAAGAAATGTGTTGTAGGGTTATCAGAACTATTATACCTATTAGTAGGGAGGTACTGCAGTAAATTTGGATTATAACAGTATTAACCAGTGGTTAGAGTACAACAGGGTGTACATAGGACAGAAGGTGGAAGAAAGCAGAGCCCAGTGTATTTATTAAGATCTCCCTATCATGCTGCTCAGATACAGCTCTCCTTCACAACCCAGCCCCTTCCTCACTCCCTTCTTACCTACACTCAAAGCCTCCTGTCGCTGCTCTCCTGCTCTTCACCAGGAATCTCAAGTGCCGTTTTCTGTCCTAATCCACCACAGACAAGCCCTTTTTCTCCTTTCATTGATTTTTGGCTGCTGTTTCTCCAGTTTAGGAGCCTTTTCCTGCACTCCAGTGTGCAGGAACAGAGCTGCCGTGTGGAGAAGAGGTGCCCAAGTCAGGCTGGGCACTCCTGCTCTTCCCGGCTGACCGCGCACAGCTGAGGAGACACACAGCAGAACCTGGAGCTGCCAAATCCAGTGTATGGCGTGTGCCATACTATTTTAAAGCCAATCTGAGATGTTACAGAAAGGAATAATTTTTTTCCTGTGTAAGTACACAAAGAGAAACCTTGTTTTAGGTGTTCAGAATGCAGCTGTCAACCAGTACATAAAAGGTATGGCTGCATTTACACCAGGGATTTCAGCACTTCCATGTTCACAGGTCATGGATTAGATGTCTGTTATGGAAACTCAATTCAGAGGACATTTGGTTTAGAAAAGTCATCTTTCTAAGTGTAAACTGACTTGATGAGGAGTCATTAAAAGAGAATACAAAAAGAAACTTTCACCCAAAGAGTATATTGAAGAAAGACAAATTAAATACAGTGGAAGATTGATGCGCATAATTTTAAGTGGTTTATATCTTTATGCATAGTTTCTTGGCATAGGTCCCAGAAGGTCTTTGACATTCTGGAAAAATGAGTTAGAGAGCAGATGAATCTGAGGTGTGTGACTCACTGTCCTTTTTAGAAAATTTTAGTGTAGCACCATAGTTACAAATTAATGCTGGTTTTGAATTTTCCAGCCTTCTCTTTCATTTTAGATTAATATGAGTATTAATTCAGGAAACTAAGATTGCAGTGGGGAAAAGACATGACACTGCTATATTCAGTTTATTAAGTGGACTGAGTGAGCAATAGGTAGTGTCAGGGAAATGTTTCTCTCACACACGACAGACCATCCCCGATTACTACTCCAGGGAGATGGCACAGCCGAGCATGAGCATCAGGCTCTTGGGTAGAGCTCAGCTCCCACACGTAATGGTTGCACCTCGGACACTCCGCTCCTACGCTGTGTCAGACATTCACGTCACCACATCTCCTCCTGCACCGATCTCTACCGCTGATTATAGCCAGATGCCAGCACAGGCCACTAATCAGATCAGTCCACAATAAGATTGCTGTATGCCTTTCCAGCAGTCTCATGTGCTTTTCTGTCAGCTGTTGAGCCACAGCCCACGCAATGGAAATACTCAGTTCTTGTTTGCCCTACCCTGTTTGCCACAGCTCGCCACACTCAGCCACTTCATACTGAACTCAGCTCCCAGCCAAGGCGAGGCCACAGTACTCCCACTCAGATCATACATCATTTGTTTACAAATAGCTTAAACTTTCACGGGTGTATCCACCCACCAAGCACAAAATGAACAGTAAAAGTTAATAAGGCAACAGATAGTTAACCAGTCACCTTCAGGGCCTGATATCTTGGTCCTTACGAAACAGTTTTCAATAATCACGTCCTACTAAGTTCATTGATTCACCTAAACAGAGGCTATCTAGGGAGCTTCAGGACCATCCAGTCATTCGGGATGTAACTCAAACTTTGTAGGTTTTTGCCACAGCACCCCCTCCCCCCCCTTAACCCATGCCAGACATTGCAGGTGACTGAGAGTGCAGTAGCTGTACCACAGAATGCCCCATGTCCCTCAGCCCAAGGCAGACTGAAAGGACTGCGCTGTCACAGGCCCTGCTCTCACTGCTGGGGTCTAGTAGCAATGGACTTGCGCTACCAAGCATTCCAGGTGGTGGGCTCTTCACCACGTATAACTACATAGACACAACCAAATACAGAACAACAAACTGATTACAATCAATAGCACAGCAATCAGGTGCAACAGGACATCACGAGTCATTGACAGTCACCCAAAGATATCCCCCACCAGCTAGCCAGGGAGTTTTCTCAGGCAGTGGCCTGAGGCTCTGCAGTCTGTTGGGACTGAAGAGGCACCAGCAATGGTGCTCTGTGCTCTTGCCACAAGGTTTTGTGCAGGCTGTCTGCTGCTAGTTGAAATTCAGTCACTTTGGTTCTAACAGTTTCCTCCCACGGTGTGCCTAACAGGGAGTTTGGCCATTGAAACCTTAAACAGTACTTCAGGCATTGCTTTGGGTTAGCTGCGGAGCAACACACACAGTGCCATTTGCTGTCACCATCATGGCATTGCTTCTACATTCCCACTCCTTTCTGCAGCCTACCAGGATAACCACCCTCCCTGGTTACTGGTGTAACAACTGATATTCACAAAGTGCCATTTCCATTGGTCACTACTTGCACTTTTTCTTCTACCTAGAGCACATTACCTACCTATAAGTCAAACCGGTCAATAAACAGGGCTCTGTAAGGTAGACAATACCAGAATGACACATGTAGCATCCATGGGTCAGTTATTTACAGCTCCAGTTTGTTCTGACATCAGTACAGCCACCAATGCAGGGCTGCGCCTGCCATCTTCCTCAATTATGTGTGGCAGAGGCATAAACCAGCCTGCAGGAGCCCCATCTGGCAGGGATGGCAGCAATACAGGTACCCCCAAATGCCTAGCTCTATTTGTGGCCCATTACTGCTCCACCCGAGGCCACAGGAAAGCACACTGCACCACTGAGGGTCATTCGGGGCAGTGCCCTTTAGCCAAATGCCTCCCTTTTTGCATGAATCCCCCATGCAGCCACCAGCTTGTAGCTTGGGTTCTACTTGCCGGAGTGAGCACCACTCCTTGGTATGGGAGGAGCTCCCTGCTTGGGGATGGACCAGGTGATTTCAGCACCCTTAGCCCATGTTAACTCTTAGATGATATTTCTGCCTCCCCTCTGTTCATTCACTAATACTCCTTTCCTGAGCAGCACAATGTGGCTTTGTGTACATCTTCCCCTGCACAGTTTACCCTTTCTGCTCAGTCAGCTGCCCTGGAAAGGGTTCCCGCTCCACCCAGCCACATTCTTAGGTCTCTCCTGTGACGTCCACTCCATCTAAGCAGCCGTGAGAAGAGGGAAGGATGGAATTAAACACACTGGCACGTACAGGGAATGCATACTCCAGTGTGGACACGTGCAGCACTGTCACATCACTTAGAGCTGTATCACCTCGGAAAACTTAGAGATTCAGGCAGTTAGGTATGATGGGCAGGGTATAGTCCACTAGCAGTAATTTGCCATCTTAATGATGATTCCTAACAACAAGACTCAGAAACTTGACTGATGAACCTGAACAACCCTTTAAAAGCATTTGCCTGGAGGCAGGTCATACCAGTGGACTCTGTCAAGGAGCAGTAATAGCAACAGGGATGACCCCAAGTACAGTATAAATGCAACTTAACTTACCCCCGTAGGTTTTGCTGCAATACACATAATGTAAGATGATACAGTGCATCTGCATCCACCTCTGTCCCCATTTCCCCCAAAACAAACAGGATTTGAGCAACAACACCCCCATTCAAGACATTGTTACTCATAAGATTATTGTCTCTACTTCTACACCTTTGGGTTTTTCCATACTCCTGGTATGGTGTCATAAGGCCTGGGTCCATAAATCTTTATTTCCCTCCTGATGGAGGCTGGGCACAACTAAACACGTCCCACCAGGCAAGTCCTACATTCTGGCAAGCCCCAAGTGCCTTACTGCTGACTGAGTTTGACATTTCCCATGAATAGGTGCTTACTGGCAGGACACCAGATCTGTTCTTCCAGCACACTTCTATCTTGAAAAAATTGATGAACAATATCTAGGCTTTGCCCCCACTGCTGGGATACAAGAGTTAGAAACAAGGTCCTGGACCCATATTTGAAAACCAGCATTAGGGTGTCCATGCAGGAGCCATTTGACATGCTACATAAGGTACCCTTCTTCAGTGCCAAGGCCAACCCTAACACAAATGCCAGCCCTCTCCTAGCAATAAACCTGTTTGGGATTTTAACTTTACCACTACTAATTTGTTAATCATGTTAACTCCTCACCCACTGGCAGAGACATCTGAAGCGATTTGCAGGGACACCTACAGAACACAAAGAAAATTCCTGTAAACCAAAAAGCTCCTCTACCGGGACATTGTCAGGTCAACCTATCAATAAGATGGCAATACGCCTTTCCAGCAGTATTGTTCTCCTGTCACCTGGTGATCCATGGTCCACACCATGAAGTTTGTTCAGTTCTTGTCCATGCTGTCATTTGCACAGCTCAGCACATTCAGCCCATTTATATGGATCTCCTAGCCAAAGCCAGGCCATGATAGTCCTGTATCAGAGATGCTCCAGCAAATGGCAAATTTTACATTACCTTACAAAATACAGCAGCGTGATACAATACTTTTTACAAATGAAGAAACCATCTGAGCCATTCATCTGGGAAGAATCACTATAGACTCTCTCTAGAGACAGAAACAATGTTGAGACAATGAGTTTTGAGGAACCTTTTAAAGCAATTATCCCCAGCTTTTACTGAAGCATGAGCAACAATATCAAGTAACCAGCCTGCTGCAGGCAACACTCCACCCTGCTGTCACTTGTTCTTAGTTTTATCTTTTTATTTTTCTGTGGCTGTGAGGCCTTAAGTTGATGCCCTCTGTTTTAAGGCCCATTTACCTGTGGCTACTTTTTGAAAAACAGGTGAGTTTCAGCTCCTGTTCTATAAGGCCTTGTTTGTGATAGATAGTATTTACTTGTTTTATCAGTCCCTAACATTGTATTCTAAAAGTGTAAGCACTTCCCGCCCCCTACAAAAAATTCCTGTGTAGACATATTAAGAGGATAAAAAAGGGAAGTTTCCTGAACAATGATATCCATTGCTGAAAACAGTAACTTCATTTGGCATTGTTAAAGAACAAGGTCTGCTTTCCTGCTTTTTTCAGCACAGTCTGCTGAGGAATAAGACTGTGACAAGCAGCCTAGAACAGGTCCTTCAGCCACTGACTCATCACACTAATCTGCCCATATTTTTCACAGCTTGTATTTTCATTAAATAGGACTGGCTACTCATGCCCTGCAAGCCTCACGTATTTTTCATAGCTGGATCTGCTCTATTTTATTGTTACTTAACTCTCTTCCAACTGCTTCTATTATTTTCCCCTTCACACTTTTTTCCTAGCCAGATGCAAGCCAGGCTTATCAGGGTGGAGCACAGCTGCTGCATGACTGCTTCAGAGCCACTTGAATGCAGCCAGAAAATCAGCACAAATGAGACTTTCAGTGTTAAAAGCTGGAGCATTTACAACCAAGACCTCACAGTTACAACATTGCTGCAGGCTTCATTAGGCAGGTAGTCTGTCAACTGAAATAGGGAGAGGTGTACCTGTAGGACCTTAGCCTGATGTGGTGAGATCTCCCATTAGTAGGCTGTAACCAACTATCATTCTCTTGGCTTTTATGGAAGGGTGTCTGTGGGTTGTTCCTCATCTTCACATGATCAAAGTCAGGGCTACTTCAAATCCCTGCCATAAGTGAGTGACTCTCCAACCAGAAAGACTGAAACTTCAGAGAGCTTCTCTTTCTCTTTTGAAAAAATAAAAATTACAAGGCAGTTTTCTCAATAGTCTCATTTCTGCATATCCAGGCTCAGTACAGGCCCCTGGACTTTTTCTGGTACTATTAAAATTGTACACAAAAATAATTTCACCTTTATCATTTAAAATAGTTCTCTCTCAAAAACTCCTCTGCTGTTAGTTAAGTGATAAGTAAGGCAGAGAAACCACCTAATGAAGACACACCTGTTGAAGATTTTCAAGTTACTAACCAAAGCTTCAAGGTACCCTGCCACAGCTGGCAACAAGACAGCTCTTTCATAGACCAGCCCAGCGCTCTGAATCTTGTCTTTGGACCTTTGCTACTTGGACATTTCTTAACCTGCTGCTACCTGTCTCAGCGCCAGCTACCTCAGAGTCCAAGAGCTCTACAAACCACATGGCTTTGCCTACCAGCTAAGCCAGAGCCACCCATGGGGGGCTCACCAGGTGCCAGGAGAGGGTGCCCACAGGTTTTATTTTATTTAGTTCTCGTAAACTCCCCAGTTCTCATGCTTTGCAAACAGACCCTGTTGGCAGTGCTCTGTGCCATGTCCAGGGCCAGATTTGGCTCTAAGTATGGAGCTGCAGCTGCCTTTCTTGCTGATTTTGGCTACTGTGTCCCCAAGTAGTGTGATTCAAAGAGCTTCTGCGCTAGTTCTCTTCTCCTCCTACACTTAGCGTGCCTAAAACATACTCAAGCAATTACAACAAAGCAAATAAGGGCACAGGCATTGAAGCAAACTTTGTTTACTCCGAATATCAGGCAGCAAAATAAAACTGCAAGGCACTGTAAGAAGTCTCCCCCAGTAAATCAATACATCTAAACTCAGATGATGCAGTAGGGGTTTTAAAATAATGTTACCTCAAAATAATGACATTGCAGCTATCATACATCTCCCAAGACTTCTACGCAGACCCAGAAAATATTTTTTTTTTGCCACAAGATACTCCTTTTTTTTTCCGCAGACACCAGAATTTGACTGGAGCATTAACCTTGGTGAAAAGATATTTCTACTGACTGTACATGACATGGATCAGTTACATCACATCATCAGTATAATGCTGCCTGAAAACAATAAGGGAGGTGACCAGGAGAAGCGGCGGCTGCTGCTTGCTCCACCTTCATTGATAAAGAGTAGATTCTTCTCTCCAGATACTGGGCTCAGGTCTGGGTCAAACCTTTGCAGTCAGTCTACCTTCCTCTCCCGCACCTCCAGCAGCTTGCAAGTTATATACCTGCAAGTATAACTCGTCATTACTAGAAACTAATTGGGGGCTGTTACCTTGCCACCTTTAGAGAACCAGCTATGAACTGGAACATGGGGCTGAAAGGAGAATTCCTGAGCGGTGAGAATGGAAGACACCGAACATTTCCCAGTGGGGACAGCAAAACAGTTATTTCAGTTTTCTTGACAGTATTGGCTTCAGCACGTAGCTGTTCTTTATAAGGGAACAAGTTACACAGTCACATATTTGCTATTACGTGCTATTACAAGCATGCCCGAGATGCTTATTGCTCTGCTCAAGGTGAGGTGATGACCCACCTCTAATTTCCAGATTTTTATTGCCTTTCCTGAAAAGCTGAAGGCTGGACGTAGATTTATAAACACACACAGAACTATAATGGCTGAGCAGTAGTAAATGTCTCAAGACATTTTGAATTGGAGAAGACGACATGATTCTCTCATAGAAATTCAAAACTAAAATGAACATTTATCACTGAAAAGCATTCCTGTTTCTATGCAAGTCATTTTTACCCCCACTAATAATCTCCAGGAACTAGACTTTGAAGTGAAAGAAAAACCCCAAAGTTTCTTTTTTAATAGACTTTAAGTATGCAACAAAATGCTGAAGAGTTTTTTTATATGAAGTGCTTCTCAAAGAACACGGAGACGTTGACATTTGAGAGGTCACCGAAGAACTGCTACCGTGTTTCAAAGCCTCTTCAAGACTGGGGAGAGCACTGGATCACATCTGGCTGTTTCCAAGAAACTTCGTGATGGGAATTGAGCTCACAATCACTACGTACATGGGGGACATGTTGTAAGAAGGCATTTGCAACCCAAGGGAATTGTCACACATCACTTTGTCTTCTTGGCCAGGCAACATCCCCAGCACTTCGCTCCCGGCAGCTGCTGGACCCACGAGGCACAGATTGTTTGCTTTCTCCGTTACATTTACTCCTAAGGCTAGCCTGACACGGAGCTTCCAAATTACCCAGATAACTTGCGCTATCAGTGAGGAAGACCCAGCTCCTCTGCCGGCATTATACAAAATACCCTGGTATTTTTTCCCAGGTGTCACTCCCCCCTTTCCCGGCCGCCGACCACCCGGTCTGGGACGCCTCCGGCCAGCCCGGGCCTTGCCACCCCGCAGCGCAGTAGCCTGGCGAAGCCAAGGGCCTGACCGCCACGGCGGCCCGGTGAGACGGAGAGAGAGCGGGAGGACGAGCCGGCCCTCAGCGACGCCGCTGTCCCGGGAGCGGCAGGAGGGCGGCCACGACGGCGGGCAACCGCCCCGCAGCGCCTCGCTCGCGCGAGCTTGGGGAGTGAGGGGAGGCGCCGCCTCTCAGCCCGCCCGCCGCCATTTTGACTGATTTGCGTCGCTTCCGCCGCTGGGAAGTAAACAGAGAGGGAGAGAGGGAGGGAGGGAGAGGAGCGGCGGTCGCGGGCGAGACGGGACGGAGAGCAGAGCAGAGCACAGCCGGGCGGAGGGGGCGCTGGGGTCGGCTTCGGTGGAGGGAGCCGATGTGGCCGGAGCGGAGGCGCCAGCGCGGCCCGAGTCCCGGTTAATGCGAAGCGCAGGAGGGAGCCGCCAGGTGAAG
>JANZLQ010000008.1:15726765-15751953 GCA_026212715.1 Elanus axillaris
GGGGGGGGCGCGCGGGGGGGGCGGCAGCGCTTGGGGCCCTGCCCGGGAGCGGAGCGGCCGCCCGCCGTCCGTCAGAGCTCGCCCCGGGCTGGGGCTGGGGCCGGGGCCGGGGCCGGAAAGAGCCGACCCTGAGGGGAAGCTTCTCCGGGAGTAGCGGGGCTTAAAACCTACCCGCCGCATTCGTAGAGTATCCCTGCCTCGCAGCCTTCTCCTAAGAACAGTAACAATCGCACGATTTTTAGCAGAGCTGGTTGTTCGTGGCGGTTAGGGGTTGGCGTTTTGTCTGGTTCGCCCCCTCTTTCAGTCCGTTCCCTCCGTTAGCGCACGCACTCCTCCTGCTTCTAGAACAGCCTTACTTCAGCTGTAAAACACCACGGCGAGCTCAGTTAGGCTTATTCGTGGGCAGGCGTTCTCGGCTGGATGTAAACAGCCGTGCACAGTTGTTTGTTTGTTTTGATTTTTTTTTTTTAACTGCCATTGTGTTCTGTCTTGCACCTTACTCAGTAATAAAAACAACGTTAAGCATGTGCTTTGCTCCTCCTCCTCGGTGACTGAACTATGCGATTATGGTCGAACATGACTATTGCAAGCAAGATAGTGTGGGTTGCGCCCGGGTGCGGAGTTCAGAACACTGAATTCAGAAACAAGTTGTTACAATAGGTTGGGAAATTTAGTTGGAAAAATCTTAAGAAGCCAGGCATCCCGATTTCGCCCATCTTTCAGTCCTGGTACAGTTGCGTATTTTTCCCCCCCCTTTCTGTCAAGGTCTTCGATTTTAAAGCAAAGTTGATTATAGCAGAAGTTTGGAAAAACCTATCAGTGAGAAGTGTGTCCTGAGTATGCCAGAGTTAAAAGCAAGATTGCTGGCTCAAGCATCGTAAGAGATGATAGGCAATCACTGTTTGAAAAAAAATAGGTTGTATCCATGCAGTAGTATGCTAGCATGGAATTTTGCATCAGTGTCTTTCTGCCTGAAAAGTTATGTCTGTTGGCCTTGGGTTTAAAATGGTTAGATCTTTATGCTATCAGATACATAAAACAACGTGAACTGAACTGCCTATTTGCATTTGCCTGTTGCTATATTAAGTTTGCAGAAAGGTTTACTCTCATGAGTGGCCTTATTTTTTTATAATTTTTAGATGAGTCTGCAAACTTCTGTAGGCAAATCTGCATTCTTTCAATCTTGTATTTATTTTATTGTTAGGCATGTGAAGAGGTTGAAACCAGTCATGTTTTTTAAAAGCTATTCCAATACTTTAAATTCTGAAACAAGATGACAAAAATTAGACGAACAAATTAATTAGAAGCTAGGTGACAAAACAGTCATCTGATTCTTAAAATTTTACTTTTTAGTCTTGAGCTTAGATGTTTTTTTCTCTTTTGAAAAAGTTCCACAATGACATATTTTTGAAAACTTATGATTACTTTTTCTTTTCAATTGCAAAAACATCTGAGATGTCAGTAACAAAAAAGTTGTTTGGAAATGTCTTTTCCCCATCCCCTAATTTTCAAGCCATTTTTTCTTAGAACGCATAGCATCTTAGTTTCCTGGGGAGACTGTGACCTGAAATTCATCATCAGTATAGCTCTAGTGATGGCCATATTGTCTCCTTTCTTCATTGGCTGTCTATAAAAACTTGGGATAGTACCCCACAACTTAGTGTAAAGTTCAGAGGAATATTGCGTTTCAGACTAGCTTGTTATAAATAACATGCTTGGACTATGCTTAGCAGTTATCTCAAACACAGACGTGACAGGTTTGCAGTGGATTTGCTAATCTAATTCTTGATTAGTTGTTAGGTATAATTATTCAGTTTTCACAGTTGTAAAATCCAGTTCTTTCATCTTTTTGTTAGTTGCAGGTGGTTCTAAGTCACTATTCAATTTCCTTGCTTTCCTTCTGTACTAGTGAAGTTAGTGGCTCGGCAACAGAACTCTCTCTTAGGTGGAAAACTTGTTTCAACACAGGGGTCATGTTTTGCATAGTCTCCTCGTCATGAGCTGTGGATCACAGTAAACAGTTCTCAGGGAGCAGGTAGAGATTTTTGCTGTTTTCATGTAATGATTGCCCCCAAGTGCTACTGGGATTAAAAAATTAAGTTGAAAAAATCAAGACAAATTCTGTCAGTCTTTCATGACAGTATGTTCATGTTTGCATCATTTTATGAGTAGCTTCAGACCTTAAGTGACAGCTTGCTATTGTCTTGTGAGTAGGTAGGATTAAAGTGTTTCAAAGATATTTAAGGAGATGCTGGCTTTGAGAAAATAATCTGTGATCTGTTGGCTGATAAACAGTGTAATTTTTCACTCGTATATCTAGCATATTACACTTTATTTTAAAAAAGACTTACAAGCTTTGACTGACTTGTTGTACATAGCAGGAAAAGTTAATTGTCCAGATCTCAAATGAACTGGGCATATAATAATCTTGTACGTGTAATTGTACTTGAATGTTAAATCAGAATTCTTGCACTGTGTGCAAAGTCCATGCTTATCTTGTAGAAATCATGGGGTCTGTCTGGGGTGTGTTTATACATATCAAGCCCACCACAGCCCTGGATTTTCTTAGCCTTTTAAAGACTAGTTGAGTGTATTGTAGTTTAGTGTGTGATGTCTCATTCATAGTCCTCTAGGACGTGATATGCATTGCATTGAGGCTTTTAAAAATAAATTATTAGATGCTAAGTTCAGTTGTAAGCTGGCATGTACAAAAGAACATGCTTTGATCAAAACCCAAAGCTAGATTTATTTTAGATATATGTAGTGGTGAAGTTTTTTTCCTCTTTAATATTGTAATATAAGGTAGAACTTGTGTAAGTGAGACCACTATGGAAGAAGAATATGCTACTGAGAATGAGATAACCTTTTGCCTCAGACTTGCTGAATTTAATATGATTTTGAAGAAGGTTTGCTGCCTTTTTTTGTGGTTGAAACTTCCAGATTGTTACTGAAAAATCTTTCATAATCCCTATTTACTAGTTGGAAAAATGAAAGCATGTGAATGTTCTTGATGAAATATATTTTTAAAGATACTGATTTAAAATAGATGTCTATTGAAGTAACCTTTTTTTTTTTTTAAATAAATAAAAAGAAAGTAAATGTTCTTCCTGTCTGGGAATAAAAAATTAATTGGCCAGATATAACATCTGCAAGATGCAATGCCTGCAAACAAGCATATGCTCACTATTTACTTTCTTTCCTGCCTTTTGGCTTCCACAGTTTCAAATGTTGTTTCTGGTGAATGGGACTGGAGCAGCAATATGAATGCCTGTGTTCACAAAATTTTTCAGAAGAGTATCTTTCCATTAGTATGAAAGTTGAGTGATAATGATCAAAACAGTAAAACAAATTAGGTTCAAAGTGTTCTGAAAACAAAAGTAAAACACTGAAGGAGGTTGACTGTTACAAATGGATTTGCACTGTTAATGATTAAATAAGTAATATTAAAGCTATCTGTTTGCATGGTAATGTTATTTTTAGACTACCACTTCAAACTCGTTATTTGGGTTTTTTCCTTCATGGGGGACACACTCCTGCAGAAGTGTGGTTACAGAAAACATGCTTTTTCACCTCCACAGTTTTCTATTAATACTGTTCTTTTCATATCTGTTACATTTACAAAATGTATAGAATTTTAAAAATATATTTTTATAGAATGAAACGAGGAAGGAAAACGAATGAGGCCAACAGCAGTTCATCTGAAGAGACAACTGAGAAAGAATCGAAGAGAAACAAGGTTATAGATGAGAAATCCATAGTTGTGCAGAGTCCTGACTGGGCAAACCTGCTTCAAGACATTATCCTGCAGGTTTTTCAGTACTTGCCCCTTCTGGATCGTGCTCATGCATCGCAGGTCTGCCGGAGCTGGAACCAAGTGTTTCATATGCCTGATCTCTGGAGGTGTTTTGAGTTTGAACTGAATCAACCAGCTACCTCTTACTTGAGGGCTACACATCCTGAACTAATCAAGCAAATAATAAAGAGGCATTCCAATCACCTGCAGTATGTAAGCTTCAAGGTAGTGTATTTTATAGGCTTTTGAAAAGTAATTTTATAAAAATAAAAGCATCTGTTAAACTAAGTTTTTTTTCTTTCTTTTTTCTTTCTTTTAATTCAGAATATTTTAAGGAAATATCTCTGATACTTTTGAGACAGCTTTGACGGTTCATCTATGTAAATATCACAGCATGAGAAGTATGATTTAATGGCAGTAATTGAAATACTGATGATAACTGCTAATGGACAATTGTGATCAAAATATTTTAACATGCTGAAAATTAAAGAACATCACAGAATGTTAGGAAAAGCTTATGATGTTATTTTTGTGATTAGGATTGTCAGTTATTTAAAAAGAAATACGGCAGCTCTCAGTGTGGTAGGCCTTGTTTTCAGGCCTAGTATACTGAAGAAATGGGTTCTCTAAATGAACATGTAGACATGGAGGTTACCTCCCAATTGATTTGTTTATTTGGGTATGTTTTCAGGACCAAAACTTGGAATAACAGTTCTGAACACACCTTTTCATTGCCTGGGGATTTTTTTGTTTAGTGTTTTTTTTTTTTTCTTGTAGCATCTTAGCTGTTTAAAATTCTGCCTCAATGAAAGGGCAGAAATAGTTCAGTTCTGATACTACTGTACATGTGGGTACCTGCCTCAGAGTTAAGTTTGATCAGAATGCATAAAGTGAGCATTTCCCCATTTCCCATCCTCTAGAGATTTGGATCTAATAGTCATGGTCAGAAAACATCTAATGCACAGAGAAAGACTTCAGTACTACTAGTAAGCAACTAGCAGTTTTAGTACTAAATTGTATGGGACTCTCTGTGTATGGCATCTCCTCAGCACAGCAGTGTTTCAGTTAACTGAAAAAGTACATGGGACTTGTACAGGATGGTGTATCTACTGATTTAGCTTGGCTGAGAGAAATACCATTTGGTGAGAATTGGTTTTGTTAACATCATGGAATTATTTTCAGCAGATGAAAACCTTTAACATTGACCTACATATCACTGTGTTTTGGAAGGGTGCTCTGAAGCAGTCATGGCTGCATATGCATCAGCTACGTGACAAATTTGGAAAGGAAGTGACTTACACAGCAAAGTGGACATACTAATTGTTTGTTTTTGAAATCTGGCAGTTTTAATGTAAGAGTGATCAGTATGCGGGTAGCTGGGGCACCTCTGCCTCGTCACGTGTATTGCTACTGCTTGATGCAATACCAGCTACAAACTGTTATCACAGGGTTTGCAGGGTTTTTATCAGTGTCCAAATAAAGAAATTTTGTAGCGGTATTGGAATGACCTTCCAGTGTCTATCTCCTGTCTATGTTGCTTTGCACCAAGTATTTTTGAAGGATTTCGGATGCCCTTCATTAGGAGGGTGATACCCACATCTTTTCTGGAATGTATCGCTTCAGTTGTCCTTCAGTGTTGCAGAATCAAAATTAGATCACAGGAAATACTAAGTAGCAAGAATAATCACAAAGAATTGGATATAACAGTGACTGTTACTCTGCCAAGGCTGAAAACTTGGGGGTTTTTTTTGTAGGCAAAGGAAGACTGGACTGTTGAAAATCAAGTTTTTTTTCAGCTTCTGTTCAAGCAGAAAATGAACATTCATTGGACATAGATCAGTTGCTGACATGGTAGCAAAGCTTATGGTAGACTTAAAATTGATACTGTGATCAAGCTTTTTACTGTTCTGTAGGTTTGCAAAGCTGTCACGCCTACTGTATATAAGAAGTTATTCGAAAGGCATATCTGAGTATTGGGAGAAATTCCACTGGAGGCACATTAAGGATTCGGTTGTGTAACAAGCAGACTAATGAAGATTATTTTTCAGAGTATCCATTGCATATCTGTTGTAAAATTAATGATGAAGGCCCAGTCATATAGGTTCATATGATAATGCACTTAACTCTCCAGCAGCTCTATGTTATAAACTGAGGTGCCGTTAAAGGAAGCAGCTTTTTCACACAGTAGAGGATTTATAGAATTCCTGCATTTTGATAAGGAAGAATATAAAGAGGAAGTGAAGTAGGCTCTGGATCCAAATGAACCTCCACTTGCTTATTATTTTGTGGCTTGAATATCTTGGAACAAGCTGTTTAGCTGACCCCTCACCATGCTAAGTGGGCATGTAGTGACAGGACAAGGGGTAGTGGCTTTAAACTGAAAGGGGGTAGATTTAGATTAGCTGTAAGGAAGAAGTTCTTCACTGTGGGGGTGGTGAGGCACCCAGGTTGTGGTGAGACAACACAGATTGCCCAGAGAAGCTGTGGATGCCCCATCCCTGGCAGCATTCAAGGCCAGGCTGGATGGGGCTTTGAGCAGCCTGGTCTAGTGGAAGGTGTCCCTGCCCATGGCAGGGGGGTTGGAACTAGATAAATCTTTGAGGTTCCTTCCCACCCAAACCTTTCTATATGATTCTATGATGCTGAATTTTACTGAAGTGTTTAGGAGAGTGGTAAATTTATAGCAAATTATCTTGGATTTTTGATATGTATTTGGGGGGGAAAAAAGAATGACATTGATGGATTCCCAATGAGGTGTTTTGGGGTTTTTTTTTGACATCACATTTCAGAAGGTAAAGTGAAAAAATCCACTAAAGTAAATATACTCTACTCTGCTTTTTTTGTAAAGAGTGTGTTTGATTCAGTGTTTTCTGAACATCAAATGTTTTGTTTTAAGGTGGACAGTAGCAAGGAATCTGCAGAAGCAGCTTGTGATATTTTATCACAGCTTGTGAATTGCTCTCTGAAAACACTTGGGCTAATTTCAACTGCCCGGCCGAGCTTCATGGATTTACCAAAGGTATTTTAATGTGTATACTTCTGTATAGCAAAGTATTGCAGTGGTTCATACAGTATTTCTATAATTTATGAGAAGTTTTATTGTAAGAATCTTTGGTAAGGAAAACTTTATTACTGGGCTCTATTAAAGGGAGGAACTGAGATGTCGTACTAAGATGGATAACTAAAGTTTCACTTGTTCTCTGCATCATGTGAGAACTTAGTCCTGACCCTGTTCTTCCAAGTCCTCCTGTCTGTTGACCTCAATGTAATACTGAGCAACATGATGCCAGTCAGGAGGCTAGATGATCTGTGTCTGTGTAATTGTACTGTGAGACTGTGGGAGATGTTTAGGAGACATTTATAATTGCATGAGTGGTGGAGTTTTATCCATGTGGACTTGCTGTAGGGATTATATTATTGCTGAGCTCTCCTGAGAAAGCAATATGATCATGATTTTCAATACTTCATGTTACGCAGCCAATTGTTGGATTCTGAGGTAAAGTGTGCTGTATTTCTGAAATTATCTGTCAGATTTTTACCTTGCAAGTTTACCAAAAATTACATTTATTTAGAAGACAGGTAATGTAGAAGACAGCAAATCTCTTAGATGTGCTTCTAAACAAGAATTCCTGCTAGTGAGGTACAAATGTACTGTTGCTGAGGAGCAGGAGGCTGGTTGGGGTAACCTGGGCTGCTTGTTCTATGGCAGGGACATCTCGGATGTCTTGCAGCCGCAATTCTTGAATCCAGTCCACATATATGTGAAGGGCCAGATACAGCTAGCCTATTAGCTGGATCTCAGTGATGTCATTGCTGATGATGGCAACAAGGACAAGGAAGAAGTAGGGACAGCCTCAGGAAGGGAAGTAGGCTATAGGGTTTAAGCAAGGTTAGCTACAGAAGGATTATCAATTATTGTCCTTGGCAGTGACCACAGCCACGTCATGTAGTCCTCTTGAATATGTATGTTTAATCCTTATTTTTCAAAGATTTTCCAGATCTTTAATTAGCTTTTGTGGTTTTTTTTTTTTTCCTTTTTCAATCTGAAATTGAGCTGTGACTAAGAAAACCTGAACATAGTGAAAACACTCCACAGGCTAAGTGTGTTAGCAATACTTTGTCCTTTCAGCTCTTGCATATTGTGTAATTTCTTAATCTGAATGCTGTTTTAGTTCTATTGCTTAGTTTTCACTGGAGGGGTATGTTATAGTCCTATTCAGCTTGCTGAATAATTATTGGTAGTCATTCATGCTATGGGCTTATTCAGCTTCAACGCTCCTAAAATACAGGCTTCCTTTTTTTGTTCCTAACAGGTTCACGTGTGGCCTTTTAAAACTATACTCAAAATGAGCCAATATCAACTCTAGTCATAATTTGCCTTTTGATATTTACCACTCCAATAATATTGTCACTGGCACATGTTACCAGCAGCAATGATTTTTAAAGAATAGAATTGGACCATGAATAAGTTCTCAGAGGAAGCTGTTAGTAGCAGGCCTGTTGGATGAGAAGCAGGGAAAGATGAATGATCTGAAAAATGGTTAATGCTATGCAATTTTTTAATTTTTTTTTTTAATCAGACTGTATAGGAAGTCTGAACTACTTTGCATTATCTTCACTGGCTCTCTTCTGATTTCAAATAATGAGACATCTGGCAAATACTTGTAAATCGCATTTAGCATTGTGTTGCCTAGTCCTTACACTGAGCACATTCTACATAAATCTTTTAAAGAATGATACTGTAGGCTACATATGCGTCAATATTTAAGAGACACTAAATTCCCAGCTTTTACATTTTGGGATACTGCCTGTCTTCTGTTAGCTTTTCAAACTACAGGTTCAAGTTACTGGTTTTTTGTAAACATGGTCAACTCTTTGCCTCTATTTTATAGCCTTCTTAGTGAAGGGTATTACATTCTAAATACAGAAAATAAAAATGCAACACTAACACTTTTGAAATACAGAGTGGAAATACTATTAAAGCACCTTGTCTTCAGTATGTGACGTATATAATCAGTGTATTGTCAGTATAGTTGGAAGCGGTCCCTAAAGCCAAAATGTCTAATGCTTCCGATTTGAACTTTGCTTCCATTTGTGTGAACTGACTTTGACAGTTTGTTAATGTGAAAATAGGAATTCCTGCTCTAAATCTAATTGTGTGTGAGTTTTAGCAAAACCACAAACATGTCCCATAAGATTGAGCAAATACTGTTGCCAGGTCTTCTTTCGCATAACTGTATTCAGGATTCTACATGTGCATGTGGCTCAGAATGAAACAGTATTGAAATCAAAGTACGAGGTAATTTTATGGGATATTTAATGTAGTGCATGGAGGAAGTACTTTTTTTAAGTCTTCTGTTTAGTCAGTCTTGTAAGAAATTGTGAAGATAAGATAACTATTCACTTCCTTCATACAAGCACAGCTATATCTGCTCCTCAGTGTGTGTTTCTCAAGTTAAGGTGTCCTGGGCTCTGTCTTTACTGGTAAGTTTCAGTGGTTACATAAAGATGCTGAGGAGCAAACTTGAGCACTGGACTGCCATTATCTATGCTCCTTAATCAGTAATTAATTGATCACCTGCTCCTTGGCTCAGTTTGGACTGCTCCAGTTAGGGTTTGAACAGATTTGTCTTGGAATGCTAAATACTCTGTGTGGACAGTAGACAGGGAGTAGTATTATTAATTGGCTTTGGACACATCTTAACAGTACAGGGTTTCCACTCTTGACCGTGTCTGCATCTCGCCAATGCAGCACAATTCACCATGTGGGAATTCCTGTTCTAGAAGATGCTTCTTTCAGAGTGCAACTTGCAGGTTACCCTCAAAATTAAGGCCTCTAGCCATTCTCTTTGCTTGTGCTCTTCCTATAGATTTAAGTTTGTGTAGTGGATTGTCCTGAGTCAGGTTCTTGATTTATGTTTAATGTTAGACATTCTGATTTGTCAAATACATAGATTGATAGCAAAAAATACTTTCTCTACTCACAAATATGTCAGTTTTAGTATTAATTTTTAATTATGCAATATCAAAAGAATGCTTTTTCAGCAAATGCTGTCAATAAGTAAAAGAAAACTAGGACTGCAGTGTACAGTACAAAACCACTGAGATTTTTATTTCCAATACTACTGTTTCATTTAAACTTTTTTTTCCCCCAGTCTCACTTTATTTCTGCGCTGACAGTGGTGTTTGTAAACTCCAAATCCCTCTCCTCGCTTAAGATTGATGATACACCAGTAGATGATCCATCTCTCAAAGTGCTAGTGGCTAACAACAGTGACACACTCAAACTGTTGAAAATGAGCAGTTGTCCTCATGTTTCTCCAGCTGGTAAGCTACTCTGGTTTTTGTTGTTTGTTTTGTTGGTTTGGTTTTTTTTTTAAATGTATGCATTAAATTCTGTCTGAAACTAGTAAACCCCTGAAAAAATAAGAGTGGGATGAGAGTGAGGATGAATGTGGTATCTACAGCAACAGTCACTGAATAAAATACTTATTCAACTGGTTGTCAGTCAGTCTATCCATCCTACCACTTGCAGAGTAACTACTGGGCTAATAATAAAATAGTGCATGTCTGTTCTGGACAAATAACTAACCTTTCGTGGAACTTAAAAAGAGTATGTATTGACTTGATAGTGCACTGGTTCTGAAATGACTATGTAAGTATTCCAGTATAATTAAGCTTTTTGTAATGCGAGTTCCTTTTCTGCAGTTCATTATGTATGGGTTTTGAGTGTTGCAGTGTCATGGATTATGAAGATGCTGGTTTAGTTATTGTGAAAGAAAGCAGTTGAATTTTTGCTGGAGAGGGGAGATGAGACTGAGCTGTGCAGAACTTCTGCCATTACCAAATGTACTTCATTAGCACTCTGAGTGTGTTTGTAGCAAGAGTGAGGCCAGCTAGTATCAGAATGAAATCACTCAAGACTGTTGAGATTCATAGTGTTAACATTTGTGGAAGACTTATGCAATGCACAGCGAGTTTAAGATTGATTCACAGCCCATGGACTTAACAGGTTTTCACTGACAAATGGAAGAAGAATTACAAATGAGGTGCTGGCAACTTAGTTAAATTCCTCTTCTGAGGACAAGTAGAAACTACTGTCATCACCATAACTTTCTTCATGCAAATATATTGTAACTGTAAATATTAGGTATATTGTATGTAAAATTCACCAGCAGGACTCCTAATATGTGGTGAAAATGATACTATAGCAGAGGGCATGTTGCTATAGTGATAAGAAACAAGATGCAACTTAATACCTTTTGTAGGTATAGCCTTTGAACAAAACTTCTTTGAATAAGGAAGTCCTGAAAATGCTGGTTTGTTTGCAGCAGATTTGTCCAGCAAAGTGTTCACCAGCGTGTTAACTGGAATGTTACTTTCTTCAAAGCTTTGTAGTCGTAGATAGGGGGGTTGTTTAAATTAGCTTGAGTGACTGGTTTTTCCAACTTAAAATTTTGTTTGAGAATCCTTGTGTCTGAGAAGCACAGGAGCCATAATGCATCTTTCAGGAGGTGTAGGCTCTAGCAGTAATTTGTAGGTAGGCAAAGAGAGTCATTTCCTTGGACTTGCATCCAAGAACAATCTGTCAGCTTTAGCAGACTTTGCTGGCTTGTGGCTAATCCTTGCTAGGTTTTATGGAACTTCATACACTTGGTAATTTGGGAGAGGGGCATGGGCTTATGAAGTTGTTTGACTGTTGTATTCTGATTGATATATTTTGTGTAATGTTTTAAATGGAAGGAATAATGGGTAAGAAACGGCAATGGCCCTTTAAGGAACAAGGAGCACAACTACAGTTTTCCTTCATGGAGCAGAAATGAATAGAATGGGATCAGATGCATTAGTGACAAAACAAGAGAGTGCTAAGCAAAGAGCAGAAGAATTTGATTGCTTAATTCTGGTATGGGTGTGCCTTGAGATGGAGAAAAAAGTGGAACAAAAGAAAGGAGCTGGTATGTTTAGTTGGCTTCAGGGCAGGCAGGCTGCAAAAATTACAGTCTTGAAGGAAAACAAGAAACTGAGGACTGAGACTTACCTGTATTTGAAGGTATATTGAACTCATGAACCAAAAGGGCCGTGAGTTATGCAAAACTAATTACTTACAGATGCACTTAAAAAGGTGCAACATGCGTTCAAATCACAATTGTGGCAGGGAGGTGGGGTGTGATGTTCATTACTAGTTAAGTTCTTAAGAAATCTGTTAGTGAGGATAGAGAAGAGTAATGCAAGTAGCACAAGAGAGACTCCACTGCTGCAGGAATGAAGGAAGAAGATTGACATCAAATTGTGAATTGTTTCCAAAGAGTGCTCTGAATAATCCCTAGGTTACTGTACAAAGATAAAGAGGCATGTTTGGGTTTGGGCTGGAGAAATAAAGGCAGTGGTGTATTTCTAATCTCTGTGAGCATATCTGAAGTTTCTTCTGCTTGCTTTTTCCCCTCTGAACTTTTAACTTGCATTAGAACTGCAACAGTACCTTGTAAAACAAAATAACGGTTATTTTTAAATCCACATTGATGTGCTGTTGTTTATTACCTGAAATATTAGCTATTGGAACAGAAGCAACTGAAAGCATTTCTGTAAAGGCTGCATTTCTTCTCTGCTTTGGGGGTAGAACGGTTGCTTCTCTTTGAGGGGGGGGGTAGGGGAGAAGAGTTGTATGTAGGACGTGTCTGCATCAGCAGTTTAGTAAAGGGATTTTTTAGATGCAGATCTGCTGTATGACACCAGAGCAATTTACCCATCCGTTTAGGCAGCATGTTGGGCCGGCAGCCTGGGCTCCAGGCAGGCCATCCAGTAACTATCTACACTGTATTCATTGTTAGTTCTATATGCGGGATAGATAACTTCACTGACAGTATGGAATGTGGATATCCAGTCCTAGGCCCATAAAAGATCGCAGCAAATTGAACCCCAGTTCTTCCCTTTTTGCATTGCACTCATCGATAAGGTACCCTTAAAGTTAACAAACATAATTTGTTGAACGATGGCAGTCTGCACAGCAAGCTAGTTTGGATGCTAAATTTGTAGCACCTTGTTTTCTGAAACTAGTGATGAGACAATGTATCTGAATCTTAAAATATTTCCTGTGTCAACAGATCTAGGTGTTAGGAAGCAGCATGCCTGGCTCTGCTTAAACAGAGTGGTTATAGTAGCTGTTGCAGGAGTATGGCTGTAAGAATAACTGTTTGTTATGATTTAAGGACAGGAAATGATCTCTGGAATGTTTTGAAGGTACACAAAAAGTTTGTAGTTATACTTAGTTGTTCAAATTTTGTAGTGCAATCTTTAAAAAAACAAAACAAAAAAACCCCAACCTGGATTTTCACTTTGTCTTGGATCCTATCCCCTCTCCCCAAATGAAATGATGACTGTGCTTACATAGATAAACTGGTTTTACAGGAAATAGTTGCAATAAGAGTTGGGTTCAAATTATGTTTACCTAAATTCTGCTTTTTTTATTTATCTAACAGACTTTTTATATTTGAAATAACAGTATTTGATATAGTTTGAAGAGCTTCTGATGGATGTGTTCTTGCAGATCCTGAGGTGGAAAATAATACATGCTTTTTTAGTGTATATATTAATGCAATATTTTTACACTGATTTTTCTTAAGTGTTTTTTAGGCTCAGTGTAGGCTTCTCTTTTGAGTTTAATATCTGCACCTTAAAGTAACTGCTGTCTTTCTATATTTCTTCCCATTGCTTCAAAGCTATAGGGTATTGAGCTCAGGTTTTTTAGTTGTATAGTAAACGCTGTATTCTCATCTCCTTTATTAATGGAAAGACCAAATCCTGAATTTCATGGAGTTTTCTGGGCCACATGAAATGCAGAGTGCTGTATGCTTTTTTTTTTTTTTTTTAATAGTACTGTTACCAGCGTGGTACCATTGCTTGTATCTGCAAATAGGATGAGTGGAAACCTTATAGACTGAACTGAATTCTTTTTGTTAATGTCTGTCTTCCATGAGCAGCAGATTATATTGATTCATTAGAGTCTGAAAATCACTGTTCTAGGAATCTAGGAATTACTGCTCCCAGTTTTTAGTCTTTTCCTGGTTTTCACTGTTGCTTTTCCAAATTTAAATATTTTTACTTTGCTAGAAAGAACAAATACTAACAGCAGTGACTTTGTTATTTAGTTAAAATCTAGCATTCATTTTAGGTTTGCTTTCCTCAGGTGACAGATTTCATTCATGGCTGCTTTGTCAGCCACAGAGGGGGACAGCAGTTCTTCTAGGTGAGGCTAGGGAAATACTTTTATTATGAGTAAGCACCTCTTAACAAATGAATTTGAGTATATGTGGTCCTACCACAGGGCAGAACAGTCAGAGTATGGTATTTATATATTTGTCACATGAGAATCAACCCCCATAGGAAAGTACACAATGCAACACGTTAACTTCTTTATGTTTCCCTAGCAAAATAGTGATGTAGTTGCATAGTGTATGTGTATCTTACCGTGTAGGTACAAAGAAGTCAGAAGACCATGCTTATGTGGAAAAGATTGATGTTTTGGTTGTCCAGTATGATTTTGTTCTGATGTTAGTTCTTGCTTGCATGTTGAAATAGGTGGTCTTTGCACCCTCTTCATACATGAAGAAATTCACTCGTATGTTTCTTGTTCGGTTATTAGTATATTTATCTGTGTAACCCCATTCACAATGTTCTCTTTTCCCAGGTATCCTTTGCGTGGCTGACCAGTGCCACGGTTTACGTGAATTGGCACTGAACTACCACCTGCTGAGTGATGAGCTTCTGCTTGCTTTGTCTTCTGAAAAACATGTCCGGTTAGAACACTTGCGCATTGATGTTGTCAGTGAAAATCCTGGACAGACTCAGTTCCACACAATTCAGAAGAGCAGCTGGGACGCTTTCATCAAGCATTCTCCTAAAGTAAATTTAGTAATGTACTTTTTCTTGTATGAAGAAGAGTTTGACCCATTCTTTCGTTATGAAATACCTGTCACTCACCTTTACTTTGGAAGATCGGTAAGCAAAGACGTACTTGGCCGCGTTGGGATGACGTGTCCTCGGTTAGTTGAACTGGTGGTGTGCGCCAATGGATTGAGGCCACTTGATGAGGAGCTGATTCGTATTGCGGAACGTTGCAAGTATCTGTCAGCCGTTGGGCTAGGAGAATGTGAAGTCTCTTGCAGTGCCTTCGTTGAGTTTGTGAAGATGTGTGGTGGTCGTCTCTCTCAGCTTTCTATAATGGAGGAAGTTTTGATTCCTGATCAGAAATACAGCTTAGAGCAGATTCACTGGGAAGTTTCAAAGCATCTTGGTAGAGTCTGGTTCCCAGACATGATGCCCACATGGTAAAGTGGTAAAAGACTTCGGGGCAGATGGAATAGCACCTTAAACCCAAGCTTACCATATTGCAATTTACTGTATAAGCTTATATAATACTATAGTTTTTACTGTAAGTTACTTT
Organism: Elanus axillaris; assembly: GCA_026212715.1. Lineage (NCBI taxonomy): Eukaryota > Metazoa > Chordata > Aves > Accipitriformes > Accipitridae > Elanus > Elanus axillaris. Next base: position 15,741,999 of record JANZLQ010000008.1, read on the forward strand.
ATTGTTTCACCAGAAAATTAATTTTTCATTCAAAAATGACTTATGAAATCCAGATTCAAAACCAGAAATCATGGATAGCTCCAATATACTTTTTCATCCAAACAAAAATCTGTTTTCTGTCTTAGATTTGTTCTTTTTCATTGACAATGACCTCAAACTTCTATGGAAATAAAAAATGTATTTACAATACTGAAATGTACCTGCAAAATGCCAGTTTTAATGTGCTGTCCTTCTTTGATTTAGATGCTAGTATTGAACACTATCAGGTTTGATTGTAAAAACAAAACAAAACCCCACCAAAACTGCACGCTTCTGTTGCAAAGTATAGTATTTCTAAATCCAGTCACCTAGATGACAGGATTAAGATTGTAAGGACTATTTAGTAGGCTGTGAAATGTACACATTCTTTTATATAAAAGTCATAAAGGCAAGAGCAATACACAGTAATATAGTTTAGACACTTAAAATGTTAAGTTTGCTACCTTATTCAACAGATTATTAGATCCATCTAAAATGTATTTAGAGCGCAAACAAATAGTAGTGCGAGCTACCAAAAGTGGTGTGGTTTTTTTTCCCCCTCTATGCATTTTAACGTAGTTTGCTTATGGGGTCTCAGATCTGTGTCTAAACCTGTTTTAAGGTATTTTATGTCTAGCTCAGGAAGCGAAAGCATTCTGGGGAAAAATGTAGATACATTGTATTTAAAAATGCATCCAAGTTAATGAGCTTTTCTTGCACATTAACCAGTTTTGCAGCATAGGGTTAGATGGAATAATGTATAGTTTATTAAATGAACCCTGCAGTGTTAAATGTGATGACAGGGACGTGAACAGCGCGAGACAAGAAAATTAAAATTTGAATGGTGACCAAGAACCTCTTAAGATTTTTGTTAAAAACTTTTGTCTGCTTTCAGTTGGAGAGAAATGACATTGTAACAGTTGCTTAGGCTGTATAAACTAATTGTATACTGTAAATCTGTTTCAGAAATGTTTATGTATCATAAAGTGAATATTTGATAGATTATCATTTTGTATACCTTTAATTCAGCTAGTTCAATCATTTCATAATATTTAAACACCTAAAAGCAGTAAACTTGTGTGAAGTAGAGCAATAGGCAAAAATTTGTTTTGAATATTTGGTAAATCAGCTTAATTAAAGAAAGATTTTAGTCCGTAAGTGGTGTAGGCAATGTATTGCCTGTGTTCTGGATGTGGCTTGTGACTTCATTTCTTACCACCAACAGTTATGTTATTTTCTCTTTTACATTGCTGATTGGTAACACTAAAGTATTAATTCCTGTGACCACTGAGTGTGTTTAGGTGTGGTCAGCCACCAGCAAGGCAAAGCTGCCCCAGCTGTGGGCTGTACTGAATGTAGCTGGTGACTGCTGCTCATTTGGGCTGTACAGCTATTTCTGGTAATCAGTAGATTTTCATTTCTGAGTTCAGTAATGTTTATCCAGATGTACAATTCAAGTGTAATACACTTATGAGCACATTTAAGTTCACAACTATATTTTGAGCAATCATTGCTCGGCAGACTGGACATCTTTGTAGGGGAGTTGTATGTTTCTGTAGAGCTTTGATTTAAAAATCACAGTTTATGAAATATGCAGGTTTTGTATTAGAATTTGTTAAATTAATGTAATACCATAATTTGCTTTTATTTGTATAAAAGGTGTCAATATATTTAGTTTGTAAAAGTAAAAAAGCTCGGTGTTTTTTTGTATTCTGACTTGGAATTGCCTGCATGATAAAGGTGGAATAGCACTACTGATGTGGGGAAAGAGGACATGTGTTCACTAAATTAATGTGTGAAGTAATCTCATCAGTAACACAGCTAAAACCTCTCTGGACCTTGACCGCTGGTGTCCTGCTGCTGGCAAGGCAAGTTGGTCTGTTGCATACTGCTGTGGTAGTAACTGGAAGGTGAGACACTCTGAGTTCCCTCACTTCTGGAATGCATGTCTTTGAAGGCCAGCGATCTGCTTCTCGCAGAGAGACCTGTGTCAGATCCTGAGGTGGGGAATGTGTTAGCAGCTGAAGGCTTTATGCTTAGTTGTAGGGGAACTGCTTCCCCAACAAGGGAACTGGCTGGCCTTTTCTAAGAAGGTCTCTGTTTTGTTGCATAGACTTCAAAAAGTCCTTCATAGATGTGACACAGTGTCGTAACGGTTATCAAAATGTTCAAGGATAAGAAAACCACTTGAAAGCAGTTGTCTCTCTCTTCCACTGAAGGTCAGCACTTTTTATACATCAAACTGATTACAGCATCCTTGGCTCAAATATTCCAGCTATAAAACAAACTTCCCAGGCAAGCCTATATTCTAAGTAGCTTCAGGAAAAGCTACAATGCTCCTTTTTAGCCAATCTTGTAAAATTCTTATTCTGCCTTCTACACGTTGGAAAGACTGAATAATAATAAATAAAAATCCATGACACAAGTAGTGAAAAGAGTACCACAGACTGTTGTGAAGTTCACTAGAAGCATGAACATGGGTGTCTTACAGCTGTATAAAATAATTTTCCCTGGGTTCACCTTTATTTCTTGTTTTCAGAAGAGGATAATCCAGCATTGGCTTGGTTGTCCAGTTTGGGGTAGGAGTTGTTAATGTGTGCAGTCCCAAATCGTACCTCTGGACACAAGTGCTACATCACTTAAGGTTTTTTTTATATAAAATTACCTTTGAAAGCTGTAGATGCCAAACAGCTGGGGTAATCCTGACCAGTTATGCTAGTTTACTGTGAGATGTTGTATCAGAAGTGAAAAGGTGAGTGTTTTAAGAGCAGCTGTTTACATGAACTAAGAACTCATGCAATTTACCTAAAGTTACAAACCTGTGAACTTTAGTGAGTTTTTTAGGGATTTTTTTTAGTCAGAACTTTCACTAATACTATGCAAACTGATCTAACTACATAGGTATAAATCAGCTCTATCTATTCTAGTTGTTACAATTTTGATGTGTGCCAAATCAATTCCCTGTGAATTTAAAGCAGGGGTCAGCTGGGCCTCTTTATATTTGGAGCGTAGGCCTGACTAAAACCTGAACTTTGTTACATGACTTCAGAGAGATCTGTCTTCACCTCTAGTTGGTTGTGCATGGAATGGTAAAAGTAAGTGCTGCTGCTCTATCTAAAACTGGAGCACTGATTAATGAGGAAATTTGTGAAGTCTTAAAGGGAATCAGAACTTCAGTGTCTGTAGTTCAGACTACAAACTGTAAATTAACTTTCCTAAAATACAGGTGCTGTAGAAACAAGTTCCTTGGAGATATGATTAAATAGTATCAAAACTAGGACAGTGAAACCACAGTTAACCTTAGATGTCCCAGATGTTCATATTTTATCCTTTTTGTTTGGTTTTTCTTGTAGGACCACATCCATTGCTGGCTGTTGTAGTTCATGCGCTTTGAAACAGAGACTGTTGCGTGCTGTCTGCCCGTCCTGCACCTGTGCTTTTGTGAGATGGCATTTCCTCCAAAATGCTGAGGAACTGGGACAGCTTTGGACCTTTCAGGGGAAAGTATCTGTTCCTCCCAGTCTTGCAGGATGACAGAAAACTCCTAATTTCCCATTTTAGGATGATCCTGCACGAAGATCAGCTGTCATGATTTGAGTAAGGAGAAAGATTATTGTGATTCCCTGTATTGTACTTTATCTGTATGGTGTTTTATGCATGTAACAAAGAACTGTGCAATCCAGATTTAAATCAATGAACTGGCAATCAAGTAGCCTGGATCTCAAAACCTGATTTAAACATTAGTAAGGCAAGAACTTTGGTGGATGTAGCATCATACCACTTTTGCTTCTTTATCCCCAAGGAGCAAGACTGAAGAAAGAAAATGCTACCCTTGAACCCTCCCCCAAACAAAGTCTTGAGGGTGGGAGGTAGGAGGAAAAGGGTTGATTTCCTATCTGGGCTGGAAGTCCTGCAGACCTACCTGACTGCTGGCTCCTTTCTTCCCTCAGAGGCTCAGGCACCCAAAAGTTATTCCCTGTATTCTGTAGCAGCCTTAATGCAGTGGGAAAGAGGCAGGCTTTAGAACAGTTCTTTCTCCCATGGCCTGCAGCATTAAGTTAGATGGTATGGTATCAGTTGGAAAATTCTTTGCAGGAGTCTCATTTGTAGTAACAGTTTTTAATCACAGAACCCCACAGACTGAGTCTACCATTAATACTAAATTTTAAGCATGATGTGACATGGGAGACGATTCTTTTAATTGTTAGTGTTCCCTAGACTGAAAAGAGGATGTTCTCTGGATGGCTGGTAATGTCTGTTTTTACTATATAATTTTGCTAATTTGCAATCGGCACCTGATGGTGGGGATTTTTATGCTTTAGACTTACAATTTAGACTCTGTTATAAGTGGAAGAGCAGAAGCCTGCTCTGCTTTTCAAGTTATTCCCTAGTTGTGAGCTGTGGTGACTTCAAACCCAGAAGAGCCTCAGCATCACTGACACCATCCTCAGTTATGGTACTGAAGGCAGCAGCTCTGCTAATCCAGGACATCTGTGAGGGGGGAAGGCAGAAAGCATTTGTACCAGCTATTTTCATTGCCTGGTCCTTCAGGGAACAGGATCTGCATGCTGTATTTGACCTTGATGTACCACCACAAGTCAGGAACTGCCTTGCTTGAGAACCCTCCTGGAGTGAAGTGTGGGTTATAGCCCCAAGCAGCTCAGTGGTATAAAAATTAAGCAGTTTTGCACAATACTGCTGTGCAGACATCAAAATTTTTGTACTACAGACTGATCGCATGTTTTTACCCTTAACTGCAACATGCAGGGAGCAAAACCAGGCAGTCTAAGTGACCAGTAACTCCTGTATGCACAGTATGAGTAATGATTCAATGACACACTCACAGGAGACAGGTAAATGAGAAAGCAGGAGCTTATCCTTGAGCCCAGCAATTAGGACAGTCCTGTGGTTCCTACTGTCAGGCAAGTGCACGCTAATACCGACTTGGTATGAGTGAAATGTTAGGTGTGATCCTATTATACCTGCTCCTGTGTGACTTTCAGCAGAAAGACATCCACCTCAACTGCTTGAGCTAAATAGATGGTTTTCAGGCACAAACAACAGCAGCTCATCAGGCGTACAGAAGCTGTTGGATGTCACAAATATTTGCTTTTTAAGTGACAAAAGTGTCATCATTATGGCTCTGTTCTGGGCTTGTCTAAACTTCACAGAAGTAGCCTATTCATCACCTCAGTGTTATTTTTAGGATCTAACGCTATATGCCTAACTCAAGGATTCTGGATTCTGCTTACAAGAAATCACTGCACTCACTAATTTCAGTCTAAATGCTAGTGAAACTGCTGCACCTCTTCCAGAATTGCAGTTTGTGCTGGTGGGAGTTTATTTCCACCCAGCTGTGCATTCAGTCTGAACAGCTGGCTTTTACAGTTCTAAACAAAACATTCCCGAATTGAAAGAAGCAAAAAAGTGAGGGGCTCTCCCCCCAGCACTTGTGCCCAGAAGGAATAAATACCAGCATCAGACAGAATTCATGTATGTTAAAAAAAGGGCAATTCCTACATTGATAATCAGTACCTTTAAACTGAGGGTAGAGTTAAAAGTGCGAAACAGACTTGCATACACACGTGGCTGCATAAAGGAATCATCAAATGATTGTCAGTGTGACCTACTGTTGAATAAACTCAGATTGTCTCAGCTGCTTCTTTCTGCTTCTGCCTGGAAGGCATACAGTATCCTTGACAAGTAACTGTCCAGTTGTCTTTATCTTTTTTTGCTGTTAATTTACTGTCCTCTTAACTTGCAACTAATACATACTAGGATGTACCTGTTTCTTCTTGAAGCAACTCCCTGTACCATCCAGACTATTAGGGTTAGAGTAAAACATGCTAAATTAAGCAGATTGTACAGATGAAATGGGAAAAGTGAGAAGGGCTGTTATTTAGGTACAAAAAGCCCAGGATATGATAAACTGGTACTGATAGAACCATTAAGTTACATTTGAAAAGTGATTACTTCTTTCATATAGACATCTACTAATTTTGGTCAAGTTCTTCAATAATCATGAAGGTTTTACCTCTGCAACATCAGATATGTCAAGCTGTTGTATAATCTCTTTTAAGTATTACTGGTCCACAACCACCCATCTTTTTGATTGTTAGGAGCTGCACAAGGCAGCTTTGATACATGGGATTCAGATACCATTAGCTGTGTATTCCTGGATTTGGCATTTCCAGTTGTGTAAGGCTCTTCTATGCATCACAAAATACTCCAACTATTAGGGGAAAAGAATGACTTTGGTGTGCAGGCTCCCTTGGTCCCATATGAAGACAAGGAAGTACTGTACAGTGAATGAACACCACTGTCAGGCTGAGCAGAGACCTCTGCTCTGATATGAGAGAGCATGACCTACCCCACCATGGGCTCTGAAAGGTCTCTAGCTGCATCAATGCTACAAGCTTTTTAGCGAATGCTGAAGCAGCAGCTTTTGGGGCTTCTACTGGCTTAGTTCCATGACTCTAATTCCCCTTCAGGTTTTGAGGTTGAGGCTTTTTCCCAAGAAGATAAATGTGGATTCAACAATGTTGAGAGTTTCAAAGTCATAAAAATATGCATCAACAAGAACATACCTCTGCAGACAGGCTTGCTGTACTTCTTTATCTTCCCTAGTGCCTCCTGGATTACCACCTTGGTGGGTAACCTAAAGAATTTGAAGCTCAGCTGGTTAAAGCAAGGGCTACTGACTGTGGCTGCAAAGAGTCAGCCTTTAAGTTGAGGCAGAAGATAAAGTTTCATGTAACAGTTCAACTAATTAGCAGCTTTCCCCTGAAGAACACAGGTGCTCTCATCACCTCACTCCTCTCACACTAGCTCTCCTGCTCATCCCATTACATGATAATGCAATTCAACTAATTTTAATGACTTTTTAATACAAGGTTAATTTTCTGTCATTCTTATGATTTGAATCAAATCACTGTGTACTCCCCCCTTGGCTGCAGCAGGCCATTATCTTGGCTCAGGCCAAATGAAACTGCTGAGCTGGTTTCCTGTGTTACTGCTTAGCCATAATGCAGTAATAACCTCTGCAGGAGTGCTACTCATTCTGCAACTATTTAAAAAAAAAGTGAGCAGTGTACACTTGAAGATGAGTATGCTGCTGCAGGTGTATTTTTTTGTGTATAGGCACCTCACTGGTCTCCAGAATGCCAGTGTTCCCTTACCTTTGGTTGATTGGGTTTAAAGGGAACTAATTCCCAAGCCACTCTAGGCATAGCCTGGAACAGGACTCAAGGACATCACAGCTGGCACAGCACCATGACTGCAAGCATCACTGCCAGTAAGAGGCTGCAATCGCTTTTTACAGGCAAACCTGTGACAAGCACAGATTTTTAACTGCAACTTTGGCACCCAAACTGTCATCCCTTCTTTCACATTAAGGATTCTATGTTTTCTAAAGAAATTTAAAAGGAATATAAACATGATTTCTATGAAATTGACCTATTTGAAGCCTCAAGCAGACTTTAAGACAGAAGACTGATAGAATGCTGCAGTTATGCACCAAAGTTGACATCAAACCAGACTGTTTGCCTTCTATCTGTGCTAGAAAACACACACAAATCTTAGGAAGAGCCATCTGTATTATGTTTACAGTACAGGTGAAGGAAGCAAAGTGGTGAAAAGATACCATCCATGCCATCTTCTAACAGATTCACTGCCCCTTCCCTCCACACTGAACACCTGTGATGTCATGAACCAGAGAACAGTTCATAGGTCCCAGTTGTACAAACCAAAGAAATACAGACCAATCTAAGGCACACATTGAAGGAACTGGGCATGTCTAGGCACTCAGGTTTGTTAGCTCCAACATAAGGATTAGCCGAGTTGGTCAGACCAGAAGGTCGTCATAACACTTGTATCCTATCTCTGCTGGTTGCCAGGTGGTATCTGTCCCCACATGGCCATGTAAGTGGAGAGTGCCTGAGACCTGAGACCAGAGCAGGCAGTCTGCCTCCCACTCACCCTCTGGCACTACAGAGTTTAGCCAAGAGGAGCCACATCAGCCTACCTTCAGGCAGCAGGTGTCCATGATTACAAAGAAGCTGGCCAAGTCAGAGATGCTGAAGCATTCATGAATGTGTTACATAGGTAACAAGAATAAAAGGCATAGTCTTTCATGTGATCAAGCAGAGCCTTCCCAACACAACTTTCACAGTTGGCAGTGAAACATACAACACTTCAATACCATCACGGTAGTGTGCCAAAATCCTTAAGAACAGTCTGACATAAGGGCAAGTTCAGTTCTTCAGTAGGCAATTATACACCAAAGGATGCTTTGCTTCCAATAGGTAAAGGGACTTCTTCATAAATTATTTTTAGATAAGGGAACTTCATAGGTAAAAACCAGTATTCCAAGTTGTAGAAGAGGTAAAACTGATGATTCAAGATGACACGATCAATTATTTTTAAAAGATCCACAAAAAACTCTCCGACTGTCCGATGAGGTTTGAATGGATAGTAGAAGTCTCTTATAGCTGCTGCCAATGTCTGGTTTCCTAGCGGTCCAAAAATAGATGTTTCATTTCCCAAATAAACAGGTTCTCCACTGAATAAAATTATGCTTGTATAGTTTGTTTGTATCTTCTTAAATACAGCTCCTAAGTCAGCTAGCTTCTGGTACGTTCTCAGTATAAATTTAGAGCATTCATAAGAGTCAAACCATACTGTTGATTGTTTGTCAGGACTTGCTTGAACTGTCCAGGTCTCATAGTAAATGCCAGTCTCATTGTCATATTTTACCCATTTTGCCATTTCGTTAAACATGGTTCCTGTAAGAGATGAAAATAAGTATTACAGAGACAAGGTAACAAATACATGTCTCAAAATAGTTTCCATCTATTTCAAGGTTCACCTCCCTTCCCTGCAAAAGTTTACCTACAACATTACCTAATCATACAAAGACACAAGGCTTGGGTTGAAGGGAGAAGTGAAATCCCACTGAATACACTATATTTACATGTAAGTTATTTAAACTGTAATTCCTTTTTCTGCCCCATTTCCTGCTACTATGCCATAACATCCAAATGTCAGAGAACCATGACACTTCTCACTTTGTTTTATCCATGTAGACAAACAGGGCAGGTAGTACAATCCAGAAGAGATCCTGACAAAGTGCTCACCAGTGCAATAGGTGTTTCTGCACTTCAAGCTTTAACTAAATTCAGCAGTTCAGGGCAGAAGTTTTCATGTCTCTCCACAAAAGAAACCTTAGACTGAGACACTCTGCTGTTCTAGTTTAGCTCTCCTGTAGTCCTAGCACTGCATGTCAGACTAGCCCTTCACACTGTCTCTTTCCTCAGTCATGGTACGGGGTACAACCATCTATGACTCAAATCCACCTAGCACCTCACTTTCACAGCATGACTAAATTTTGCAGATTCTTCTTGTGCGATACGTCAGAAGACAGTCAGACGACAGATTGCAATCATGATGGTGTTCCAAGCCATGATCTCTCTTTAGCTGGAAGTATCACTGCTGCGGGTACAGCAACGGTACTTGGTAGCTGCTGAAAGATAGGTGAGACTTGCAAGCCAAGAGACTGGCAGCAGTTACCTCGCAATTCAGGGGTGGCAGACATTAGACAGATCTGTGTCACTAACGCTGCCCTGCATGCAACAGCCAGCCCCTTGCATTAAGTCTGAATTCACTGCAATGTTGCATTTGCCAAGACCAGTGAAGAACACTGCATGCCACACATCTCCCCCCCAAAACAAGCTGCAAAGGTCAGACTGCTAGCTCTACTCTTCATCAGAGAGTAAACACAACTCACATTTAACTCTAAGGTAAGGCATGTGAGCAAGCCACTTGTCCTGGGTTCAGCTGGGATAGAGTTAATTTTCACAGGGACCTGGGAGGGGGCGTAACCAGGGCAGATGACCTGAACTAGTCAAGGAGCTATTCCATACCATGTGACACCATGCCC
>JANZLQ010000008.1:15755212-15768100 GCA_026212715.1 Elanus axillaris
AATTGAGTTAATTTCCCCAAGCCGAGTCTGTTTTGCCCGTGACGGTGATTAGTGAATGATCTCTCCTGTCCTCATCTCGACCCACAAGCCCTTTGTTATATATTTTTCTCTCCCCTGTCCAGTGAAGGAGGGGGAGTGATAGAACGGCTTTGGTGGGCACCTGGCGTCCAGTCAGGGTCAACCCACCACAACTCCCCATGATCCACCATTCTGACCAGCTAGCCATCTACTCCTGACAGATATCCATGTTCATGCAAATATGTAAGTTTTTAACAACAGAAAAGTTAATACACTGAGCAAGCATTTAATCTGATTTAAGGGGACAAATAAATGTATTTGCCTGATGCAGTGCTAGCACAGGAAAAAAAAGACACCCCAAAATGCATACAAAACACTCCCAATATGCAGTTCCGTGGGGCAACACATTCAAACACACTAACAGTGCTGGTCATACCCTTCTCTTTAGCTTAGCTAAGTTCTGTAACTTTTGTTTGAAACTTCCTGCTCTTTGGGTATCTTTCCTATACATAACCTAGTTTGTGTGCTCCAATACTCTTCCATACAACCTTACAGCTCCCATTCTTGACACCTGCTGTTGAATTCAGCTGAATTTGCCACTATAACTTTGTTAAACAAAAATATCACCTTACCAAATGTCCCAGTAGGTCTCCATATTTGAATTCCCATACTGGAGCCTGTAATCGATACACTTCAATGACATCCTCCTCTTTCATAACTGGAATGGCAGAACCAGTGGGACAGAAGGTGTAACGAGCTTGGCAGTAAGAATCAGGTTTTGGACGGTAATCAAAGCGCCTGTGTTGAGAATGAGAAGCACACAGAATGATAAGCACAGCTTCACAGCTGCAGTAACTCTCATGGCTTCCTAAGGGCTGAATGGAAGAGGTCAAGAGTTCAGCCACCCCCAAAGACAGATTCTGTGATCCAGATGCTGCAACACTTGGGAGTACGCAAGTTCGTAAAGCTACCGAGGTGCATGTCTGCAGAAACAGGACTTAAGGACTTAAGACTCATGAATGCAAGTCATATTGTACACAGTACTGATAGTGAAGAAGTGGAAATGATGCAGATTACAAAAGGTGACTTGTACTCACAAAATCAGAGACACACAGATGCTGGGTAGAGGACAGTTTGAGACCCTCCTCAAAACATTCTCCTAACAGTTTGTCTACACAGGGATTGACCAGTTTGCTCTGGGAAACTATTCTACACTAAGAGCTCACCAGATTAAGCTATTTTTACTCTAGAATATTGCCAATATCAGAAAGAAATATTCTATTCCTCTACGCTAATTTTGATAAAGAGGCCTAAGAAACTAGCAAGATCACTGTTTTCATTCATCTTTCCTATTGAACCTCAAAAACTGAAGACCAAATCCACTTACATATCACACTATATACAAACAGCAAAAAACCTTTCTGACAAGTCTTCCTTTCCCAATTTCCTTCAGATTCACTCACTGTACTTCACTTAAAGCAAGTTTCCTATATTCCTGTTACCAAGACAGATTTTGCTACATAGCTTGCCCAGAGCACAGCCTGAAAGTCTAACACACTTGGCTGCCCAGGGCTGCTGAATGGCACAAATACCCCAGCCATGAGATGACTCAAGAACACAGGACCTCCTGAGCCATAGTCCAGTAGCCCTGCTGAAGACACCGTTTATTTTCCCTGTGGACTTCTTCTCCAAGGTTGCTCGGTACTTCAGCATGTCTGCCTTTATTTTGTTCAGGGAAAAAAAAAATAGAAAGAAAGAAAGAAAAAAAACCCACCCAACAACCAAAGACTTATGCCAGACGCACATTTAAGTCCCATTTCTAAACTGTGCAACTAACATTTTCAATTTCCCCTCCCACTGCACCTTGCACCTGACAAGAAGGTAAGAAGCATGTTAAGAAGCATTAAACCACCACATTTCTGAGCATCTCACACTGACAGGCTCATACTTCCATTTTGACCATCCTGAGACCCAGCCTTGCAACTACTGAACTTGCTGGAAAACCCGAATGCCTCGTGACTGCAAGATCGGCGCCTTCTGGCATCACCTGATACAAATTTAACTGATAGGAATTATGCAATAGGATTTCAAAACTGCAGGCATGCATTCGATCGCAGTTAAACTATAATGCCTCCCTTTACAAACAGGAAGCCCACACAAAATACAGACGCAAGTGCAGCCCTTCTCCTGAAGAGGGTCATTTCCTCAGCACAACCAAAGCCGTAGCGACTCACTTCAGCAGAATTCGATAACATGCACTATTCTGCTTTCCCCAACACTGACAGGTCTTCTGGAGCCAAGACAGCTCCAGAGCAGCAAACAGGATTTTATACCATTTCACTTGTCACGATCCAAAGTAGGAAGCAAACTTAAAAAATAAAATAAATCGTAGTGTAGCTTCCTTGCCACAGCTTTTTGCTAAAACAGGAATTAAAGGAGCATCTTCCAAGCAAGGGCTGCCGTTCCCGGGGGCAGCAATCATGCTGCTGCCAGAGCCAGTGCAGCTCCAGGCCAGGGACGCGGCACCCCTTCCCTTACGTTCGTGAGCCGAAGACACCACACGCCGTATAAACGACAAACACCACCGTGATTAAAAAGGGGAAACTATTCATGGCCTTGTTAGTCTAAACCTTAAACAACCAAACGGGAAGCTGGCGGGCCGAGGAGGAGGCGGCGGGAGGTTAGGCGCAGGCAGCCGGGCCGGCCGACCGGGCGACGGTGCTGGGCAGCCGCGGGGACGCGCCTCTCCCCCCCGCTCCGGTCCCGCCTCACTCACCTGTAAGGCACCGGCCACCGCCGCTGCGGGGAGAAGAGCTCCCCCGAGGAACAAGGCCCCCAAACCGCCGCCAGCGGCAGCAGCAGCAGCCACCGGTAGTGGCGGGTGGCCCCCATGGCGACGCGGCCTGCGGGCGGGCAGGGGAAGCGGCGGAGCTGAGGCGGGCTAGGCGGGAAGGAGGCCGCCCCTGCGCCCGCCCACAGGGCCTGCGGCGGCCGGCGGTGCCCGCCGAGGGCTCAGGCCGGAGGGCGTGAGGCGGTACCGTGCTACGTGCAGGGTGCTGACCAAACGCAGTTTTTTCTTCCTCCACCTGAGGAGAAACAGCCGTCTGCTGAATCGTCCCGTAAAAACGTCACTTGACTGAACTACGATTTCAGTTTTCTGGAGACCCGGGCAGCTACGCATTCTTTTAACGTAGCTGAAGTAGTTGTCAGCAGCCCAGTATGTTGTTTCCAGTATTTCTTTGGAGCCGCTGTAAAACGCACATCAAACACCCATCCTTACAACCGGAATCCGTAGAGAGGGTTGACTTCTGGGTCTGGACCTGGCACGAAGAGGCAAGGCCTCGCCAAACGGCAGAATGACTTTTGCTGTGATAAATGGCATAGCCCTGAGCCTCTCCTGGCTGCCCAGAAGTCTTGTCTGAAGCCTTTCAGGCCTTCAAGCTAGGTTCGTGTACCCATCACCCATTTTGGAACACTTACTCGGGTTGTAACAATTTACACTGCAGGGATTACATAGCAGTTTAATCTCTCATTTTTATGACAACAGCGAGAACTATCTTTAAGATGAAGTCTGGCTAAGAGAAACAGTGAGGATTCCTCATTTGCCAGCAGGATCCCTGCAGTAAACACAGTTTTTTCTAGCTCTGTAGAGTTCAAAACCAGCTATGCTGGTGTCGGAGTCCAAGAGGCTAAGTCTGGTAGTTGGCATCAGCAGTGAAAGCGCTGGTGTGTGCTGTTCACTGGGTAAATAACTGTGCTGTGGACTTTTCACTATTGGGAGCTCATTGCACATGAGCCCCTTAAGAACAACCAGTTCTCTAGTCAGCACTATGCCAGGCTATACCCAAATAAATCTGGAGGTAGAAAACCCTGCATCCTACATAAAAATACAGAATAGGCTACTGAATATCAGTTTTGGTAATGCTGGAGGTACTAAAGGTGTTCAGAAAAGTGCAAGATGGCTCAGCTATTAAAATATTTAATTGCAGCAACATTTCTGTCTCTCCCTTCATTGCTGCCTGATTCTATACTGCTTATCTTTGAAATCAATGCCATTCAGCACAATACACTAATTTCATGCGTGTATACATAATCTATGCACACCTATATTTCCGTATTTCATTTTCATCTCATGCATGTTGTGTCTGCTTTAAAGTAAAGCTCTGGTTTTCTTCTTTATAAAATAAAGTTCCTATTACTCATATGTGTTTCCTAGCTTGAGTATAGTACAACAAGCCAGCTCTTTCATCTCTTAAAAAAGATATCTGCTTGTATGGAATATAGCTGTAATTCCTAGTTTTAGGTATTTTGATGTGTAAATCGGGTAGTGCTTTATGAAATACAGGGCACATAATTTATCCCTTCTGTGAAACCAGGATGCAGGGAAGTGAAATGACATAATTAAGGTGCTTGTAAATGCTTGTTAGTCAAACTAGAAATACAGTATGAATTGGTTCTTAGTCCTGGCTCTATTAAGTCTCCATTCAGGCACTGCTGTGTTTGCTGAAGGTGTTAGGTCAAACAGCCAAGATGGTAAAGCTATTGATTTTTTTTTTTTTCATTTTAGTAGCATTTTTGCATCTTACTTCATTGCATCCTGTAGGAGTCTCTTACAGCACAGTACTGGTTTTTCTTCTCGTATGACCTAAGTTATGTTGTGAACCATATTTTAACATAGAAAATAAATGGTTAATAAATTTGTGAATAACTATACTTGAGCTAAAAAGCTCACATCAGCAATTTCTGAATCAGCAGATGTGTCATTTATTATCCAGAAACATGTCAAAGTGCCCTTTATAAACTCACAGAGCTGATCTGCATCTTTGTCCACTAGCAGGCTTAGAGAACAGATTGAGACTGGCTACAAAGATCAGCTTCTGGAGTTGACAGGATTCCTAAATTTTTCTCATTTCCTGGAGTATTTTCTTCTGATTAGTGAAAACCAAAACATTTTCCTGAAACAATGAAGACGACTCTCGGCAATTTCCCATTATAAAACAGTACCTTCTCCATCTCTGCCCTTGACAGCGACAGGATGGAAGGAACAGAGAGAAAGGGGAAAAGAAACCCTGCTGCTGCAGCCAAAAGTTGTGGGTTTGAACAGCTAGTTTTATTTTGAATGTCTACGCGAGTCACCACACTGCAATAGTCACAGCAAAGAGGCTGTTGAACCTGAAGTAGCAGCTCTTATCTCACAAAAATGGGCTTCTCTGGATGGTGCTTACGTCTTCAGGTGCACATCTGCCAGCCTATATGCTGGCAATATGCCATTCCATAAGAAACTTACGGTTATGTATGGATCACAGTAGACAAAACTACATAGCTGGCAGTTTTGCTGCTTGCATGGTTTTCTTATACTCATGTTGCCGTATGTTAGCTATTAAGTCAGCTGGATGCACACTGAGAAATACAAATGTTACCTGAAGTCATACTGAAGCCAGTCTGAAGTTCATCAATCTGAGGTCCACCCTCCTCACCTTTGAGGGTTATGGAAGACATCTTGAGAAAAGGAGCCAGATACAGGACTCCTCTGCACCCATACTCTGCTATGTAGCCTGAGATGCAATCTGAACTGTGTGTTGGGGTGGGAGAAAGTCAGATGCCATGTCTTTTTTTAGAAGAAAGGAGAATGGTCAGTCTTTGTGACTGTGTAAGGTGGGGCTAAGGATTCCCCTCAGGTCCTCCTCAACTCCAAGAGCTAGGATGAGGGCTGTGCTCAGGACAGATGTGCAGTTTAGTGGGCATTTGGGACTGCAGGGCAGCCCCTGATTTGTCTGGCAGCTTAGGGGGCAAGTGAGGGAAATTATTCCTTTCCAAGCTGGAATTCCAGAGGGGCTCTGCTGAAGCCTGAGAGATAGGATGAGGGCTAGGATAAGGATGCCGATTACATTCATCATGAGTTTTAAGCTAAGAGTGACTCTCTGGGATCTGCTGCGGGGTAGGGATAAGTGAATTGATGAGTCAACTGGATGCAGCCTGTGAAACAGAGAGCTACCCAAGTCAAATTGAAGCTAATCTGAGAATCTGTTGTTAGGCAACTAAGGCCCTTCAGAGAAGGATTTCCACTAGAGAAAATATCTTTCTCAAATCCCGAGCAGTAGGAAAATGGCGGGGGTTCAGGACAGAGCTGTAATTCAACCAGCTGAAGCCTGAAGGTAACAGTACACCAAAGCCTAGGGCACACTTACCCCTTCAGGGTGTGTAGCTGGTTTCTCAAGGTCTGGTAAGAACTGTTGTGAAGCCAGAAACTGCTCCTGTCTAGGCTCTCCCAAACAGCTCTGCTGAGACACCTCAGCAGGGGCATCCTGCTCCTTTCCTAGGCAGCTGCTTTGAAGCTGAGGCTCTTGATACAAGACGTTTTTCTGATGTTTTTCTGAACATAATGGTCATGCTATTTTTTTAACCAATTATCTGCTGACTTTTAGTAGATAAGGGTTCTGTACACTGCACAGTGTAAAAGATACCAGAGAAAAAAACACTGTTTTGGATGGCCTTGCAGTGTCTGGAGAACTGCATCATTAAGGCAGACATAGATAACAGAGGCACTAACAAGCATTCTTTAGGATAAGATGCATCAAAACATGCAGAAGATCACATTTTGCAGAATCATCCAAGAAGGGTCAAACAGCAGACAAATGAGGAAGACTACAGAAGACCACCAGAGGACTCCTGAAGACCACCAGAGACCTCGAGTACACCCATGTGAAGGACATTTACATATGACAATCAGTTCCTGGAAAGTTAATGAATATGTAAAACTCTTCTCAGAAATCTAATGAATATGTATATAGAACTTGTATATAAACTATGCAATTAACCTGATCAGGTGCACACAATAGGAGGAGAGATCCCCTGTGTGCCCAGTGCTGCAATAAAGGATACCTGCTTAGTAGTCTTCTGACTATTGAGTCCTGATTTCGGCTTTTCATGGCATCACTCTTGCCTCCCACCTGAATTACACTGCAGCCACACCTGGCCTCTGCCCTGTACCCCATTGATGCAGACCCCAACCCACACATCTGTCATTCCAGCTTGACCTTGGATCTGTCCCGTCACCATGGACTTGCCTAGTGATCAGACTCTCAAGGGAAGGGAACATCACTGCTATCACCAGAGATGCCCTGCTCGCCTTGCTCAAGGAGGGTGGGACTGGGCCAGGCTGCTGAGACACCTGCCTCCACTTGCCCTGTTATCATGCTCAGCTCCCCTTGGGGAGCATTCAGCCCTCGCTGTGCCCTAGCACCCTAACTCTGATGCTGCCACATAGCAGAGCAGTGAATTCTCTTCCCCACTCCAAATTGATGTTTATCTGAAGTCAGATAACATCTTTTGTCAGTTATGCTAGCTCTAGGGGTGTCAGGGAACAGCAGGAGTAGGGCTGCTCTGCAAGGGAGGACAAGCCGGGAGCAGAGGTGACCACAGTTCAGGCAAGGGCAGTAACCTCAATGACCACAGTGCAAGTTTCTGAAGTTTCCGAATGGGAACAGGTATGTAGCAGTGGCTGGATCCAGCAACAGCCCCAGACACAGCAGAGTCAAGCGCAGGACTACCTATAATATGTGTCCCAGGCTCATGAAAAATAAAGGACTAAGAGCTGAGAGATCTTGCTAAAATTAAATGCAACCGGTCACTGGTGTGGCATTTGTGTGCATAGTCGTAAGGAGGAGACCAGAGGTGAATGTCTCTCTTGGCCCAGAGAAGCCCTTTGGTTCCCTTGGGCAATGCCTTAATGACTAACCTGGGAGTGGGTGGAAGAAGAAATGCTGGTTTTCCAAAGAAACTCAGTTTTTCCTGGTAAATGGAGCCATTCCCTAGAATACAATATGAGGTTAAGGGAGCCAAAAGGGGTACATGGGTCTGATGAGTAAGGGTATTACTGAAACAAACAGCATCAGGACCCAGCAATACTGCTGGCCTCTACCCAAACTCCCCTTTTTTTTTGGCTTGTAGCAGTATATTTAGCATCACGCCTATGTGTAAAACAACAAACCAACCAACCAACCTCACACGCACACCACTGAGCCTCTGCGAGGCCGTACTGGAAGCAGAGCAACTTTCAGACGTGCTACGGGAATGCAGGTGTAACAGCACCGCAAGGGGCACAGCACAGCACAGCACCTTCCCGGCGTCACCGCTCCGCTGCCGTGCGCAGGCCAGAGCCTGCGAAATGGCGGCCGCGGCCGCTCCCAGCGCGCAGGCGCAGCAGCAGGAGGGCGGGTGCTGCGCAGCCCGGCTTCGCCGGCTCGAGCAGCCTCTGTCCGGGCCCCAGGGGCGGGCGGCGGCGGCAGGCTGCCATGGGCAAGCGGGTGGCCCTGGTTCTCGCTGGCTGCGGCGTCTTCGATGGCAGCGAGATTCATGAGGCCTCGGCGGCGCTGGTGCACCTCAGCCGCGGCGGCGCAGAGGTAGGGGGGCGGCGGCGGGGCCCCGCTCCCTGGCACCCCCGCGGGGTGCATGTGGAGCTGGCTGCCACAGGCTCCCCGGGGGCGGGGAGGAGGAGGAGGAGGTATGTCTCCCCCGTCTCTCTGAGCCCCTCAGCAGCCCAGGGACCTCCCTGTGCCGTGGCAGCCCGTCCTGTGGCTCTCGCTCTTTGCGGGATGGGAGCCTCTCCCACTTCGCGGTGGTCTTTTCCCCGCCGCTGCGCACTGCAAAGCCTGCTCATAACCGCTCTCCTTACCTTTTCCCTCCCTGCCTGTTTTCACCCCGCTCCCCAGCGGCGTGGCTGTCACCCTGACAGGAGCAGCGGCCGCGGGCAGGCGTCTGTGCCGGCCAGCGAGGGGCGGCGGGAGGCCTTGCCCCGCTCCTGAAGACGGGACCCGGCCAGAATTCCCGATCTGCTTTCCCATCGCCTTTGCAGAACTCAGGCCCTCGTCCGGGTTCGCCTGCGCGTTTTGTCCTAACTGCTCCTGGGCTGCTTCGGTTCCGTGGAGAAGCGTGGAGCGGGGTGTGGTTGCTCTGGGCCCGTCTGTGGTTTCAGGTGGCGGGAGGCGGTCGGTCGCTTTCTGTCTGTGTTTAGCCGCCCTCAGGTGTCTGATGGCAACGACAGCACCCCACGTTTAGCACAAAATTGTCTTCTCTAAAATTAACTAAAGTGGTGAGCGCTGGGAAGTCTGGAAAGCGAGCATCAGAACAGATCATGTGAAAACAGTTCCTGCAGTACACCTTTCACAGAACTTTCTAATTTTGCTGCAACTTTCCCCTTTCGTGCCTAACCAGAATATGTTCTTCCATTATTTTTGCTTTTCCTTCCTGCTATCAGTCTTGCAGGAAAGTGAGTAACTCTAATGTCTGCACTAGAAATGCTTTTGAAGTTTGCATCTTTATATTTTAAACTTTTTTTTCTAAAACTTTTTTTAGCACTCTGATCCTGTAACATTTAAGAGCAGCCTTTCTGCGGACTCAGCTGTGTGTCCAGTCACAGGGCTGCTGGTATAAATTGTGGTGTTCTGTTTGTCCTTGGGGTTACCTGCAGAGGGAAGGCAGGCCCTGGCGAAATCAGTAAGTTTAATGTTGGCATAAGAGTGGACTCCTGTCAAAAAGCTGCAGGAATAGGATGGGGAGGATAGCCAGGTTTACCCATCCTAGTATGTCACCTGTCACTTTAGGTATTAATGCAATAGATCCATTCTGTAGAATCCACTTCTCTTGGATAAGAGGCTTCAGGAATAAAAACTGTATTGATTAAATTATCTTTATTGTGATCAATATGTATGAGTTCTGTTTATCTTCACAGAATTGCTTCATCCCTATATTCTAGGTGAAGATATTTGCCCCCAATATTGAGCAAAGGGATGTAGTGAATCATCTAAAAGGAAGTCCAACAGAAGAGAGGAGAAATGTGTTAGTTGAAAGTGCCAGACTGGCAAGAGGAAACATTCAGGATTTGGCTGAACTGAAAGCGAGTGAATTTGATGCAGTCATTTTCCCTGGTAGGCGCTTTTAAAAGAAAATCAATTGTGGTTTTTCAATTGCAAATAACTGCTTTGCCTCTGCAACTTTTTTATTTTTAAATCCGTTTAGGGAATAAATCATACTCTTGAATTTGAGAGGTATGTGGGTTTTCTCTTTATTTTTACTTATTTTCTTTTGAGGATGAGAAAATGTTGTAGCAAGCTGTCATGGGCTGGCAAGTCATCTCAGTTTATGTATTAATTTATAGTTCATTAATTTTAAATGCCAGAGTGCTCTTTTGGTGTTAGGTCACACATTGCACTGTTTCTTCTTTCTAAAGATTGTGAAAACTTTAGTACTTACTTGTGGACAAGAACACTGACCAAAGTAAAAAAGTAAGGCCAGAACTTGACATTACGTGGTAATGCCTTATTTTTAGGGCCTCTGAAATTGTTGGCAGTTGTTGGCCAAGTAGACTATATTCCCTGTCGGATGTGTGTACATTTTGTTTTAATTATGTATCTGGTCTGCTGCTGCTGAAGTTATACAAAACACGTTTATGGATAATATTTTATTTATAGACCACAAAATTGCCTTTCAGACAGAAGTAATTCTAATCAGTTTAGAAATGAGGAAACCAGAGCATCACGAGGAAATTAGGACTTGCTGAAGATCACTTTCCAGAATATTCATAGCACTGTTAAATATTGCCTTCACAACTATGCTTAAGCGTTAATTTTGAAGTTGTTACACTGTCTTCTGTTGTAAGGCCAGCAGAGGGAGTGGGTGCGTAACGCAAAGAGACACTTCAGCGCTAAAATGAGTCGGTGACATCAGGGCTGATCAGGGAGTAGAGGCTAGCAAATATTTTCGTTATTAATTTCATGCTGTTATAACCCAGGCTCAGGAGGGTTGCTGTAATAACTGTTAGAGGGAAAAAACCCTATTAAGTTTGGAAATTAAAATCTTACCTCAGAGATTTCAGATAACACTCAAAAGTGAGCAAAGAGTAAAAGGAAAAATATTAAAAATGCAAAGCTTCTTGATCTTGTTCGTTGGAGTAGTTGTGGAAATTTCTGTTTGTTTACTGTAAAGAAGTTGGTGTTGCACACATTCTGTACGGAATCAAATATAATGGGTGGTTACAAAATCTTAAACAAAGATTAAATGCAAGTAAAGGATTGTTATAACTAATTTCTAGAAAGACAAATCCACCATTATTTTTAATAGGAAATTATGTTATCATTCACAACCAGTATGTCTCAGAATATATGTTATCATTTCCTTTTTATGTAATATCCATTTTGTTTTTATTGTGTTAATGTGTTTGGGTTTTTTTAATCCAAAAATAATTCTAGGGGAAGAAAAAAGCTCTCCTAAAATTGCTTAATTGAACTAAATCTTGAGAGTTAATTACTGTAGATGGTCAAATCACTGTTTGCATTACTCTTGTGGATTGCACTCTTCTACTTTTAACTATCATTGGTCTTTCTTCTGATTCCTGTCTTGCTTACTGAGGGGTACATACCAGACTTTTCCAGTGACTAGCAAATGAAAGTGAGGCTTCCTGTTTGTCTATTTGTTGCTCATTGAAGCAAGATTAAGCTTTCTGGCCTATGTAACATACATACTATAAAAATTGTGCAGTTAAACTTTTAACATTATAAACCCATCATGTTTCATGTGCTGAAAGCTTTCAGTATAGTAACTTAACAGTCCTATGTATGCCAATCTTATGTTATAAAAGAAGGAGAACTTCTGTCTGGTATTGAATTTAAAGGCTTTTAGCAGTGTCTTACATTTGACCTTTTGGGGTTGTGGGTTTTTTTAGGTGGTTTTGGTGTAGCAAAGAACCTCTGTTCCTGGGCTGTAGATGGCAAGAACTGTACTGTCAATGAGCATGTGAACTCCACGCTCCAAGCTTTCCACAGTGCTAAAAAGCCCATCGGTTTGTGCTGTATTTCACCAGTTCTGGCTGCTAAAGTGTTTCCTGGCTGTGAGGTCACAGTCGGCCAAGACAAAAACATAGATGGAAGGTAAGAAGAAAATGGATAGAGATAATTTACATGGGAATTAGGATTGGGAAATGGCCAGTCTTCTGTGCAAAAGTCTGAGGTCTCTGGTGCCAGTAAACCTTGGGTAACTTTTTAGTAATATTTTTCACATATTTCAAATTTTCATTTGCATAATAGTAGTAGGCACAGAACTCTCAGGGCAGACAGACTAAATCCATGAAGTCAGGTGACTTGGGCCCTACAACGTTGGAACAATTTATCCCTAAAATCAGAAATACGTTGGTCTGTGATATGTTCTATGATATGAACATCTACAGGCACAATTAATAGTCTGAAAACTCTAGGTAGGCTTATCTCTTGCCTAAGCCGTCACTCTACGAGCTGCCAAAGGTAACATAGGTTCCTGCCCTGGCTTTGTTGTGCAGTGTGGGTGCTAATGAGTCACTGAATGTAGCATCCATCAGTCCTAAAAGTGACAGAACAAAGCGAGTTTTATAGAATCAGAGCTGTGCAAACACACAGGTGACCAAGGACGTCAAGTTATTTTTTCACGTTACAGTCATGGTAGTTGAGTGATATATTTTAGCTCATACTAAGCGAGATACAGAATTTGCTTTCCCAATGCCTTTGAAGGCCATGATTCATGTTGCAAATGTGCAAATGAAGAACAGGCATCTGGCCAGCTGGCATTCAAAAACTTGGTACCCTGTGGTAATTTGTGTGGCCGTTTAAATTGTGTCTGTGGGGTTTTGTCTGCTCAGGGATTTTTAATAAATTTTTTTTCTGGTGGTAGTGGTTTGGGGCCAGTTTAGGGGGGGCAGATGAGAACAGGGCCTGGCAGATGTCAGTGCTGATTCAAGAATGGTCAACTCCTGATAAAACTTCTGAATGGAATTTCATATCAGCAGCAGTAGTTAGGGATTTCCTCTCTTCTTCCCTTATCCTCGGGGGGGGGGGGGGGAAAAAA
>JANZLQ010000008.1:15785583-15804958 GCA_026212715.1 Elanus axillaris
GGGGGGGGTCAGAAGAGAGCGGATATGCATTTTTTTCCCCCCAACTAATCGACTGAGTCACAAAAGAAGGAATACTGAAATGTTGCGGCACATCCTAAAATGCCAGCGTAATTGCAGCAGGTTGTAAGTCACACCATTCAAGCACCAATACACAGGGTAGGGCCAATGCAATGCTGTTCCACTGCATAAGAAAAGCAGGAAGCTGCCTTGGTCAGCAACTTTTAGGAGGCAGCTTGCTGCCTGTGTTGCCTACAAACAAAAAAATAAAGCTGAGTGGTTTTTAGCCTGACCCCCCTGTCGCTGCTTTGTGCTTCTGCATTCCTCCTTACATATTGCTTGCTGCCAAAGGGAGGGCTCCTAAGGAGGAACAAACGAGGCAGCCGATGCTGAGAAGTGGTTTTTCCCCACAACTTCCCACTGTCTCACAGTACTGCCCTTGGCAACAGGACTGTCCTCCACTTTCCAAGCCCAGCCCAGCCCTGCATTACCTCTTTTCCTCCTGTGCTAACAAGGCCCAGGCATATTTCCCCACGCTATTCTATACCCTGCAAATTTGGGAAGCCTATCCAGTTGAAATCAAGTAGGGAAGGTGGATGGCTCCTTGGCAAGGGTGAAGGCTGAGAGGAAAGATATAATATGTGGCTGTATGGGAATAAAACATGACCTGTCTCACAGGGATGCTGGAAGAGCACATCTTTGTGGGGCAGGGAAAGGAAAAATGGGGAAGGAAGGAAAAGAAGGGGATGAAAGAGACTCCAAGTCCTTACATATTCCCACCTTCTAAGGTGCCCTGATTCCTCCCAGGTCTCCTCTTCCCAGCCCCCAGAAACATGCTTTACAGCAACACTGAATTTTCCTGTGCTGCTGCGAAGCTGAATAAATCCCTGCTGCCTGGAAAGGGAGGGCTAGCACTAACTTC
Organism: Elanus axillaris; assembly: GCA_026212715.1. NCBI lineage: Eukaryota > Metazoa > Chordata > Aves > Accipitriformes > Accipitridae > Elanus > Elanus axillaris. The sequence continues at coordinate 15,786,503 of JANZLQ010000008.1, forward strand.
TCATTCCTTCCTTAGCAGCAGCAGGCTGAGACAGGAGAGGCCCCTCTGTTTAACTAACCTCCATGAAATACAGGGCAACTGCTCCAGTTTTTTTTGTGTTTTAGAAGGAGCTAGCCAACGTATACAGAGCTATTTGATGGAGGAGTAACCAGTTGGCCCAGAGAGCCTCTGTAGCTGAGCCTAAATCGGTACCGCGTTTGGCACCACAGTAAGGTCCATACCCTCTACCATAGTCCAGGTGTAGTTTGTGATCGCTCGGTTGGTGCTGACCCTTCGCAGGCACTAACACAGGCTGCTCAGCATGTTTCCCTGAGCCAGGGTTATATGGCTTTTTGTCTGCCCTCATTTTCTTTGCTGGCAGCATTTGACTTGCCTCTTCCTGGTCCTCTGGACAGCAGAGAGCAACTCAAAATACCCATGGGGGCTGTGTCCAGCTGTCAGACACATCTGGAGAAGGAGCTGCTCGGCAATGGTGGCAGCAGCTCCTTCCCTCTGTTTTCTTGGCCATGCATGCAAGGACCTAGGGCAGACAAGCCTTGTGCTGTCTGTCCTCTGCTCCTGACTTCATTCTGTCACAATGCCATAATTTCTGGTGAGAAACGCTGTCTGCCTCTTTCAGACACAGTAGGAAGGTTGTCCGTGAGTTGACTTTGTGCCAGAGACTTCCTGACATGGGGTTTTGACACAACATAGGAATTGACCATGTTGATGACTGCTCTTGAGCTGTGGCTGAGAAGAAAAATACTAAACCAAACCAAAAATCCCAAGCACATCATTCTTTCCTAGGATCAGACTGCTCTCATGCATTAACTGTACCCACAGTCTTTTCCTGTAGGTACAGACATCTTTGCTAGCCAGTACCTGTCAAGGCAGCTGCTCCGAAGTTTGCAATTTTGCTTCATGCACGCAAACTCGCCTTTCATTCCTGTATCCCAGAGGACATATGCTGTGAAGTCCTCCCTGAGACTGTAGGTGAGCAAAGGGGAAATGTTCAAGAGTCAGGGAAAGGGAGAAAGGGCTTGTGGTCAGATCTCTGCATATTCTCCATCTGTTCATGAAAAAGGTGGGAAAGAAACCATGGCAGAGGGAGGGAGGAAAGTATCTATTCCTATCTATCTACTGGATGAAATGCAATATATTTTAATGTGATGCTGCTTGCAGATAGAGTCAGAGGTATGGTGAGCTTACTCACTGACTCCAAGTGAAAAATATTGATAGATCTATGGCCACCCTCAGCATGCCATGAGGTTTATTGCCTGGTATTATATCCCATCTTTACATGGAGAAATTGTCCATCCTTTCATCCCTCCTTCCTTCGTTCCTTCCTTCCACTCTATTCTCATAGGTCAGCTGGGAGCATGTCTCACCTGACACCAGTGCAGGATGCCAACTTCCCATAACTTTATTAAAAAAGTCCCCTCCAGTTTATGCCCTAGGAGTGGATGCCACACTGATGCTGGAAAATGGTGATCTTTGGTCAGCTTGTGCGTGATGCATGCTGGAATGAAATCATGATGGGGCTGGTAGTCAGTGCTGGACGTGGCACTGGAAAGTGGTGAGCCCTTCATCCCACAGGTCATCATCCTCAGTAATCTCCATTAGGGTGGGTGTTTCTGACAGAGGACCTGGAGCTTCAGGGACATTCAAGAAAAAAAGTGCAAGCTTGAGAGAGGAAGCTGAATTGGAGAATCTGCTTCTGGGCCGTGACAAAAGTATGGTCAGTCCCCAGGAAATCCCTGTAAGGATATGGAAAGATGGGCTTCAAAAGCTCACTAGGTTCTCACAGGAGGGTGGCAGCATATAAAGGTGAGTGGGGTTCCTTCCTCCATATCATCACACTACAAGGAAGCCTATAGCAGAGAGACCTGGCCTGAAGGTCCCCATCATCCATATCATCACTGAGCCTGAAGGGCAGCGTATCCAGAGCCTGCCCAAAGGCTTCTGCTGTTTCTGTAGTCTGAGAGCCACACAAGAGCCTTCAAGGGAAGGAGATGAAAGCCCAGCAATCCTCACCTTCAGATCAGTCATTTCTGAACAAGCTGCCTCATCTCAGACAGGATCTGGTTACATAGGATAGAGGAAATCACAGGTTACCGCAGCCTGCGGTGGGATACAAGTTCAGCTAGACAGTCAGTGATGGAGTCATTATTGGTGCATCCTTCTCTACAGTGTGGGTTTCATCCACAGCAGACACCCTAGCACAGACTCCAACCTTACAATTGTTAACAAGCAATGGGTTTAAAAGACCACATATATTTCTGACCTTTATTGCTTTAACTTTGCTCTTTCTGTATCCTCAGGCTTCACATTTTCCACATGTTTACAGTGATCAGAGTGAGAAACTATTATAATAAACCCTTAAATTTTCAGTTGACTGCATGACTTCAGGTGGTGATGGCTTTAAAAGAAAGAAACAAATACTTCAAGACTCTAGATCAGGTGTTGAGAGAACCATATTAATATGAATCAGGAATGAATCCGTACTGGGAAATATGAATTATTAAAAAATATCTAAAAGACAGAATACAGCAAATCTTAATATATTATTCCTATAGATTGCCACAAAATTATACATGCATGAAGCCGTTAACCCCAAAAGAGTTCATATTACATGAAAGACTGACTGAGATCTGTTATGTCCCTACTCTCACTGTAGGTCAGTGTACACACATGGCAAAACTGAAGGAAACTTAAGCAAAATTTTCTTCTCCACCTAGATACACTCTTGCCTGAGGTTCTGCTGAAATTTGGGTGATGTCCTAAGTTAAAATTAAACATGATGAGATGGCCACATGAGCAGTGACCACATAGGGAAGGGTGCAGATAGGAATGACCTTCCTTAAACTGAAAAAGCAGGGCACAGGGTGACACACTTGTGTTTATCCATCCATCTTGTAAGTGCAATTATTACACAGGTAGGCAAAGTCATGATAATGGCACACGCAAATTAGGCATGGAAAAATGGGCAGGAGAACTTATAAGCAACAGCAAATCTTCTTAACTGTCCTGATGGCTTGTTCACTCATAACCGAATCATACATTTTAAACATTCTTTGGATACAGAAATATATTAAACACACCATGTATGGAAAAGATACAGAAAAACTGGAAAAGATTCAGAGGAGTGTAAGAACAATAACAGACTTAGAAAGCATGGCCTGTGAAAGAGGTGAGAGGTTTATTTAGCCTAGAATCATAGCTAAGCCAGTCCAACCACTGTCACTTGTCTGATGACCTCCCCTGGGCTTGATTCAATGAACTAAGTCAGTAGAAAACTAATTTTATTAAAGAACCAAAAGCTTATCCACTTTATCCTCCGAACTGATTCATCACAGTTACATGAGGGCTGGCTGAATGGGGAGAAAAATAGGGTGGTTCATTTTGGCAGCAGCTAACCTTCAAACCTTTAAAGGCTTAGCTTTAATGTGAAAGTGCACCATATGTGGGTACATGCTACAGAAATACAATCTGTGTATTTTCCGAAGAAGAGGATGTTGAGCAACTTTGCTGTATCCACTGAGAAAGAAGACAAAAAGAAATCTGCTAGGTATTTACCAAAGATTCTTGGTTTATGTGAAAAAAACCCTTTATAACAGGAAGGGTACTGGGTACTGAAACATTAAAATACCACACATAAGAATATTGTGGAATTTCTTTCACTGGAATCATTACCAGTATATTATGCTGGTGTGTGCCAGGATTAGTCCAAGGTTTCTTACCCTGCCTCAGTGCAGAGGTGGAGTGGAGGGTGATCTCTTGAGGGATTCATTCTATCCCTCCCTTTTTCTGACTTCACCATTTACTGAGCTCACCCATTGTGCCTGAATTAGCTTTAACTGAGCTCAATACTACTTGGAAAAATGGCTCAAACAAGAACAGTGTCAGATGCTAATACTGCTATTTGACTAATATATTGTTGAAGACCAGAGAAGCATCTGTGAACACACTGTCCATGGACACATTATCAGACATACCGCTGATGATCTGCTTTGTATTCTGGAAAAATTCCTAGATTTGCACAGATGGTCTCTAAATACACCATGAAAATAAGCCCATGAGAATAAGTCATACTTCAGAGGTGATTCCCAGGCTTATGGTTCAGACCGCAAATGGGATTGCAACACTTGCAAGTAGTTGCTGAAGCATGATGTAAATCCAGTTGCTAATACTGGAAGTAGGGTCACCAGCTGGGAAATGTGTATGCTGAGATATACAATTTCATTAATATATCAGAAGAAAAGTGTAACAAATAGCAAATTTTTGTTGAAATATGAGTCACGTTCATATTCAAACTGCAGAAGTGTGAAACTGGAGTTAAAATGAAGAGATGTGTGGTATTCAGGATTTTTAGAAATTTTTTTCTTTTTGGAAAACTTTTCTAGAAGTGACAGGCTGCAGAATCAATGAATCAGATTTGGAAAATACTGAAATGCACCTAACCTTCTGTCTCCCCCTAGTCATTAAATGCCATTATTAATTATGTTCTCTAGTGAAGTGTTTTGGGGACAAGCAAAACACCACAGCTTTCTTATACAAAACTCCGTACTCCCTTTACTGTAGGGAGGTTCTGGGAAAAGCCTTCTAGTACTAATAGAACCAAAAAAATGTTACAGGCCTTTATTAAGAAAAATATGCCAATTTCTTGAATTAATAGAACTTTGTTATCTAAAGAAATAGACAAAGCAGTTCAAATGCAGCAAGTCTGTGGATTCATTTAGACTCTACAGGTGAGGGATCAAGCTAAGAAGTATGTTTTATGAAGTACCTTTTCAAGTCTTTGGAAATCCTGTCAAATGGAGAGGATCAATAACAACTGATCCCTTCAAAGAGATCTGAGCACAGAACTTGCTGCGCAATCACACTCACCCTGCCAATGCTGTGCAGCCTCACGAGGGAACCACCACTGTGGGACACAAAGCTGCCATCTGCGGTTTGAGGAGCGGGCAGCTTTCTTCTTTGACAAGCCCTGCTACCTTTGAAGCTGGGATCTACTTGTTCTAATGGGACTTATTAAAGAGGGAGAGGAAACTTCAAAAGACTTCACTGCGTCTGTAAACTAACTAGTCAGAAGGCTGCACTGACAACCACTTGTGACATGTACCAGAGTTTATTTTTTAACTTGTTCCTCATTCTGCTGTTTAACATTAGCGTCTTCTTTCCGTTTGTGTGTGAGAATGCTGAAGTTTGCAGACACATCATAAAATAATCAGTTCCTCTACCTTAGATGGGACTCTCCCATATTTTTCCCCGCTGGGGTCCATGTATTTTTTGCTCTGAAGTTTTGTTGTCAGTCACATGTTTTTAAAGCCATTGTTATACTGATTCAGCAGCGTGAAACAAGGTTGTGACTACTTGAATGATGAGAGGTGTATTTTTGTCATAGGGATAATTCAATGGGAAGGGCAGTAATAACTGACACATGGAATAAGAAAGAACAAAATCCTGAAGATGGGTCTGCAATTCCTCCAGGCCTCTGTGTGTGTTCATTTGATTTAATTTCACTCAGTTAGCACTGATCTGTGCTGATGCTGTCATTCGCCCCTTGCCAGATGCAGCCCATCTATTTTATGAGGCCAAAGCAGGAGGATGCACAAGTAATCTCCCCATTCTTGGTCCTGGCAGTGACCCTTGGGTCAACATCCTCTGCTCATTTCCTTCTCCCACTTCTGTCTGCCTTTATGGAATGAATGACTTCCTTAGTTGATTCACCAAAATAGTACTTCTCATCCAAACCCCTTCTGAAAAATGCATTTCATAAGACACCCTTACTCAGAGGAATAAATTTTAAAATAAATCTCAGGGGGAACTTCCAAGTGTCTCCAGCTTGACAGGTGTGTCTTTTCAGTGTGCAGTGTCAAAAGACCAGGAATTTTGTTTATTTCAGTGACACTGCGTCAAATAGATTGCCCATCAGGTAACTCAGATGTCCCATTTGAGGAGTCCAAACTAAAGATAAAACCAGATCCATATTTATATAATAAGTAAGCTGGCAGAAATGCTTTGATGATTATGTAGGCATCTAGTTTTAGGTCAACAGTTTCAAGACGTGCTAAGTGATTCACATCTCATCTTTTCAAAGAAAAATATTTTACTTCACTTACTCTCTCAGTTTATAGTTGTGCCTTTTATCTTACTTCTCTTGAACTCCAGAAGCCTAATTCATCCGTTATGTGAGTCCTCTTGGGATAACAGAGGCCACACACAGGTGACATTTCTTGTTTTTACTGGTTCTGCTTTTGTCTTGGTCATTCAAAATATGGGCAAAAAAGGAGAAGAAAAAAAGAAAGGATGACCCTGCTTGATGTACATCATCACACTCATCGTGAAGTTTGGTCTTCTGGCTTACTGCCCACCACTCTCAAACAAACTGAGGCAGCTGCTGTCAACTCTGCCCCCACTCCTTGTAGGTAGCAGATATCCTATTTGGCATATCTGTACTGATAAACAGGAGAGTGTGAGGTGGTGAGCTCTGGTTTTGGACCCCTGATAATCTACATTGCTTAATCTTTAATTCTGTGTTTTGGTTCTTTATTGGACCACTTCAGTTAGCTTTATCTGCAAGACAGCCTGCTCCCCAGCCATTAGCAGAGTGGACACGAGCCAGCCAGTCTCCCCTGACCTCAGAACCATGGACTGCAAACAGAGTTTGCATATCTGGAGAAGACAAAGTCCTGGCCAGGCATCCCATCTACTGCTTTCCTGATGGACTTATAGTTACATGGTAAAGCACTAGCCTTATTGCATTACTAGTGTTTGCTCCTGTCAGTGACACTGCTGCTGTATTTACTGCTGAGAAAAGAGCTGAAATAAAAGTGATTGCTAATTAATCAGCTGATTCTGGAACAACCTTTTACCTCCACGACAGTGGTACCATGTTTTTTTAACTTCTAGGAGTAGGTGGCACTTCATCTGCTAGTGAAGGCTGCCAACAGCATCAGTAAAGATATAAAGTTCATTCACGTTTAGGTAAATTAAAATTGGGTTAAAAATAAAAGTAATGAAAAGCCACTTGTACGCCTTGCTACATACCTGTACAGCTATACTCCTTAGTACATAGACTGGAGCAAATGCTATATGCATGACTCGGAGGAATTCACATGGAAAATGCTACTGTTCAGAATCTGGAGGGTAAGTTCACATCACCCTGATGAGGCTGGTTGGCACTGCCCATAAGCAGAAATGCCTTTGTTTGAAGGAACCTGAACTATTGAACATTCTTCATGAAATGGCTTCTTTGAGCTGTGCTACTGCAGTGCCTTAAAAACAGAGCAGAGACAGCACTGCCACCTCTGCTCCCAGGGACACAGCTCTCACTCTCACCAAGGAAACCAAAGCTCGGGTGGTATACTGTAAAAGTAAATGTTAAAAAATAATGTAACAATGCACAGTTAGAAAATTATTTACCATAAAATTAAACAGCAACTTTTCCCCTTGCAAAACATTAGGGAATAAAATAAGATACCATTATGGTCCTGTCACAGTTTCAAAAAGAAAACAAGCCATCTTGCCACCCCTATTTTGCAGCTTAGTCACATACTTTGATGCTGTTGTCTTTGGCTAGTTCAGTATAAAGAGTTTTGTTAAGAATTTACTGAAACTGCAGGCAATTAGCATCTCACCAGACTAAGGCTTTATATTAACAATGCTATCCTTAAAGAAAGGCACGATGGACAACAGACAAGAATGATAATAGAAAGAATAACACACAAGAAAACTAAGTTCAAAATCATATTAAAATGCATGACCTAAAAGTGATAGTGCACATATTTGCATTTTTTATCTACATCACATGTCCTAAACAGCTGAAATTATTATCCTGAGTCTTAGAAGTCCTATCCTTGATAAACACTTTGAAAAATGTGCCTAAAAAGTTACTATTTTAAAGTCCTAATAGAAATCACCACAACATTCGTAGTGCTAAAATGGTACATTATTGGTACAAGCTAATGGATACTGCTATTACTCTAAAGCTTTGTGGAAACAGGGCACCGATGTTGGCATCTAGCAAGGGATGTGGTTCATCGAGATTAATTCAGTTACAACAGACCTGACTAGTGAAGGGTCTAAGATCACTATAAAGTCAGTGCTAAAGAGTTCGATTAGAATTTGTGATTTAACTACTGAGTTGCAACGGTGGGCAGAAACTGCCAAACAGGTAGTGATTTTTTCCTGCAACAACACATACGTAATTTTTGAAGGAAAGTCACTGCACTGTTTGGGAAATTAAATTTCAGATCTTCCCCTAGGAAACGCTTAGATGAAATAAAGAATTGTATACGGAAAGGCATGCATACAGTGCAGTCAGTCATGCACATGGGGTGAAAACCAGGCTCAAACTGCAGGGAACTTTGCCACCGAGTTGAGAGACACCAAAATTTCAACTTCTGTATTTACATTTGCATGTGGATTCAGCAGGCAAGATTTGCATCCTGACTTTTGGAACATCATTTTTTCATGGTAGATTCTAAAGGAAACTACTTTTCGCATTAAAACCAGCACTTGGCATGCAGTGTGGCGTTATGTCCTGCTCATACTTTGTCTTCTGATGCTTTGAATCAGGATCATCCTCACCTACTGCTTCACTACCCGAGGTATATTAATGCTGTTTTGTAAGCCCATTCTTTTGTCCCTACTAGAGTCCTCGGTCATAAATAATTCAAATCCCTGAACCTGAGCCCTGCTATACTACTGGCTTTAGTCATTTCTATTTATGCCTGGAAACTCTTCAGGTTGTCAGAAAAAAGTTGAGACAAATGCATGCCAATGTATTTCTTTAGTGCAAATTCAAACAGGTTAGCTTCTAGCACTTGTGGTTTGAACAAGAGTGGGGCAAAGGAATATTTCCACAGCCAGACACAATTCACAGCTGTGAGAAAAAGACTAACAGCATTACCCCCCCCCCCGACAGCCAGGTGCCTGGTATTTCCCAGCTGAGGCATATTTGACTAGGTCCTCATTTCCATACATCAGGCTAGAAGGTTTGCCCAGCCAAAGCACTGTGAACGTACTCAGAGTCCTTTCTAAAGAAAGTTACTATGACTCTTAACACAAATTAAGACACTGAACGTGATACTCCCAGACTAGTTAAAGCATGACACACACAAAATAATAATAATAAAAAAATATTCAAGAAATCATCTGAATATAACTTGGCGTAGTAAGCTACTATGAAGTTCAAATGTAACAAGGATGGATCTTGGAAGTTAAGAAAACAATTATATGGTATAAATTAGTAAATATTTGCTTATTCATGCAGTGTTAGCAAACAAAACATATCCAGACTTCATGTGCATTTACCATTTGTGTATTGCCTCTCAGTCTGCTGCAGCATCTTGTAAGAACACAAACCTACCTACTGTTTAACTAGCTCAGGTGATAGACATTTGTGCTTTAGGGGTAGAGATTAATGAATTAAATTAGCTATGCTTTCCCATGCAGCAATTTGCCAGAGAAAATATGGATGGATTTATGATCTGCATAATAACAAGGGTTGAGGTACTCAAAGCAGAGGAAAATAGAATAGAGTATTTCAGTTGGAAGGGACCTACAATGATCATCTAGTCCAAGATTTAGCCAAACAGCTCCAATTAATGTGAGTGGGAACTGTATGGCTAAGACCGCTAATTAGCTTTGTCTTTAACCAAGAATCTTTAGAGTGGCATGAATTTTCTTATAGAACCTAGTATTTGTGCTCCGGGTAAGATGAATATTACATATATAGAGAGAAGAGGTAATTGTTTGAATCCTACAAGAACACTCAAAATAAGATGCAGGACTGGTGAACTGAACAAGGCAGGTGTTAGCTCAAGCTGGTGTGATCTGTAAGGTTTAAATTCTCAGTAAGCTTACTGACAATACCCAGCTGAGATTCATAAACCAAATTTTATTCTTCACAGAGAAAGCACGATATCAGCAAAACAATTTTTGCTCAGTGGATAGGAAAAAAGGGTTTTATGCAGAAGAATAAATTACATGAAGCAGAGAAAAACTAGCTGGGCAGTGGTTGTACAATCAGTTTTACAGAGTGTCAGTCATTATAATACATATAGATGAGATTATCTTGATGTTTCCCAACCTGTATATCTAGTATGTATTGCTGGAATGTAGCCTGCTCACTTCTGAAGGGCTCCTGTGGGTAACATAGTTACTAATACTAAACATAATTACAAATATTTTTCCTTTGTAGAGCTATCAGAAGACCCTCTCCATTCCATTCATCTGCTCCTCCAGTCCACCTTACTCCTGACCCCTGCTCTGGATGCATGATACGTAGTTAATTTGGCACTGTTGCTAATCTGGCTTCTTGCAGCTGCAAAGATGCCAGTTCTTAGGGTTGTAGGTAAGCACCTCCTATGGCTTCCCAAACATTTTTTTTCTACTACAAAGCAAAAAAACCCAAACAAGTGCATTGAATGTGTTTACTCTGCATGATGAAAAAAAAAGCACCAATACAGTAAAAGAAAGAAGGTAGAGTTTTCCTGGAGAAAGTAATCAGAACATGCCCTACTAGTACATCTCCTGTTATCAAATGGCGGTGATCCAAACTTCATCTTTTTCCACTAGAAATCAAGGGGACAGCCACATCAGCCTTGACTTGAGGACAGAGGCTGAGATGTTAGGAAGAGAGGTTACCTGGGTAGGTTACTGCTGAGTATTTTACTGTTTCAAGTCACTCCACTATCAAACAGGTCTGAATAACCACATTTATTATCTATATACAGTATTAAAGAGCTGGCTAATGTCACTATTGTACTCATCTAAAATACAGAAAAAAATTAAGTTGAGAGCTCATAAAATACAGAACTAATTGTTCTGTTCTTGTTTTGCTTTTCCTTAGCTATATATTTCATTTCTTCCCTTCTCCTCTTCCCTCTTAACAAGCCTTGTGCTTGGCAATTTTAATTTTTTCCCTTTTCAGGCTGTCAGTCACAGATAGCGTCTTGACTTACAAAGAGATCTTTTCTTATTCCAGCAGCCTTTTTTGTCACCATGACTGCAGGCTTTACTCTTATCTCCTGCCTTTCAGATAAGCCTCCCCTTCACTAAGATCCGTCCTATAATCTCAATCTATTGCTATGTGATTTAACCTCCCCGAGATGAACAGATTTCTTTTTGCTTGCTTTATTTGAAAGGATTTCATTTAGGGGACTCGGTTCTGATACAATCTAGACTCATGGCATGCAGTTAGAAAACACAAACAATAACAAAGAAATCTTTCCCTTTTCTGAGAAAGCCAGTTTGGCAAAAACTGTACAAACACAACACACATGAAAAATTAAGAGGTGAAAACAATTTCCTTTGTATGGGCATAACTCTTTCCAGGCTAGAAAAGCTTTATGGCATATACTTCTGCCATTGTCTTGTTGCAGATATACAAAAGATAATTTCGTGCTTAGTTCATAAGTAATTCATAAATAATCTTTATTTTGCCAACATCTTGCAGGTATACAAAGAAAGGAGAGCTGCTTAAAATCTAATCCTGTATTCTTGAGGGCTTAAATTCTCTGTTGGCTGCTGGAATTAAGTGGCTGTGATTTATCTGTGAATTCAGACATTTGCTTCATTAAAACTTCATTAAATCTAACCACTTACACTCTTGATTTCATCTATTTCTTAAATGTCCTGACAGTCTCTCAAACATTTATTCTGCTGATGTGTTCATTTTTAGTAATAATGCATTATTTATATTTACATACAAGACTGAAACCCTCAGATATTGTAGACAGACGACATCTTACCAGAAATCCCTATAAAGCAGAGCAGTAATCCCTCTATGTAAACATACAAAACTAGAAAGCACATTCAGAATTTTCTAGATGCATTAATTTAATCCTATTTGGGCCTCTCCAACTAAAGAGCAAAATACATGCAACGAACTTTTCTAAGAAGGAAGAAAGCCTTGCCAAACTCACCTCCAGATAAATGGCAGCAACTCTCAGTTTTTCTTTACAGGTAAGAAACAGCTGCTTTTCATTACTTTGGGCAGTAACACCTCATTAGCATGGCACCTCAGGAAGCTAGGGAACCATCAGCTACACCTGATGAAGTTGATTCCAAGTTTCTTCAAGCTTGACTCAGTCCGAGCAGAAAAACAAGTTGGCTTATGCAGTGGGTAACGGGTAGGAACAGTTCTGGAAACACTGCTGAGGACGAGGGCTGAAGAAAATGTTCTGGAAAACTCAACTTTGGCCCTAGCAGAGGCTGACTTCTGCCATTTCATTCCCTAGGCAGAGATTTTTGGCAGTTAGGCTGCAAATAATTTCCCCTGCCAAGTAAGTGAAAAGAAATGTATTCTCCATGACACATTAGTTTATGTGGCAGGTCAGGGAGGGTATCAGTGAATAGGAGGGCCAGCATCTCATTCTGGCATGGGTTGCACAGCTGAGACACGCTGCCTGCAAGAGCTAAGAGTATCTAATTACAGCCTTTGCTCACAGATGTCCCCACTGGCATGAACCCTACTTATAGCCATCGGTGACATGCGCTTTGGCAAGGTCCTGACAGACTGGGTATTTTCCAGGATGTCTGGAGCCACTAAGAGTTTGTGGAGCTCTGCTCTCCATGTAGGAGGGTCTGTGCTCTGAGGCCAAAGGAGAAACAAGTTTGAGTGTCCTAACCATAAAGGGTCTCTCTCTTTACATGTATATAAATTGGATTTCATCTTCTGGGTGGGAATGTGAACTCTGAGTCTCTAATGAGACTTCCTTAATTTCATTTCAGTCTGTGTCAAGAGATGATGAAGGCTGGTGGACAGATACTGAACTATGGAGCCCAGTAGAAAGCTGGATCCACCTCTACTGTGTTCAAAGCATCCTTCTGGACTGACACCCTGGGGGGACATGAGGAAGCAGGCGACTGTGAAGCACTATACAAGCACTCTGAAGCCATTGATTCCTTGACAGTGTAATATTGCTCATTAGTTTACATGGGCTATGAAACAAGCGGGGTTTGACACCAATACGGTCAGTTCTGCCATCGAGGGTACGAGCTTAGGTAAAAAGTGCTAGATTAGTGAATAGTATATCTACAATAATCACAGCTAAAACAAATACATAAATTTGAAACATGTTATCATCAATGTTGTTATTATTATCTCTTTTACCATTGAAGAATCATTTTGTTGAAAAGAATATATCAGTGCATTTTTAATTCCTTTTTTAAAACACATTTTTCTAAGAAAAGGGTATAAGCGAGACCTGCAAATTTTGAAAATTTCATTAAAAAGCATTTGCTCTTGGATAGAGTTCCTGTCCAGGAATGATACCACTCTTGTGATTAGCTTCTCAGAGGAATAGGCTTAGGGACAGTTCTTACCTTCCTCCTCTGCAAACCAATGCTCTTATCTTTTGATTGTAGCTTCCTCCAAAAACCATGCTTTTTCCCCGCTAAGACCTTTTCTGAAGCCTGACCAACCATACAGGAAGGCAGGCTGATAAGAAGTGGGAGTAGTGTTGGTTTTGATATCCTAGTTAGCTAGATAATGAGTTGCATTTTTCCTATTGGGAGAAGCTCTTTTGCTGAATCTTCATACTGTCAAATTCTAGGAGACAGCATAAGGCTGTTGATCCATGTTGATGGTTAACGTAGAAGGAGATCGATGTAGTTTCCGCTCATGTTTGCAAAGATCTGGTTGTTTATCTGTCATTGCTGTGGTAGAAGCTAGGTCAGAATGCTATTTATTCACAGACAGGAAAATCACCAAGGGAAGATTTGAAGATGCGAATGAAACACTTCACAGAGATACAGAAGATTAATTTCAGAGAGCCAAGGCTCACAAAAAGAACCCTGATTCAAAACTGCTCCATAGGGGTTATGAGTAAGTTAGCACAGGATAAAAAAACCTCACATGTTGCCCGTGTAAAATACCACACCACTACATATTACAAAATGACATAGCTGTCCTCTGCTTTTGTTGGTATCAGACAGAGCTGTAACTTCCTGATAATTAACCAAAGCAGGGAAACAGGAAATCAAGAATCATATTTTCCTAGCTATCACCTGAAAAGAAGCAGCTGGGAGTACTTCCACATTTGGCATAAGGAGCACAGCCTCTTTTCTTGCATCCTCTGAATTCAGTGATGCTCAAGATGCATGTGGAAGGTGTCCCCTTCAATGCTTTTCTTCACTGAGGCAGAAACAACCTGCATGTCACCAGGACATTGAGAGGGTACCTTTTGCCTTCCAATTTTTTCAGAGGTGCTTGAAGGAAATTAATACAGCTCTGAACTTCACTAATTGCTCACTTGATTATGTTTCTCAGCCACACTCTGTAGCTTTATATTGGCCAAGGACATGGAATACACAGCTAATGGCTGCCCTCCCTCTCCCCCAGGCTCTGCAGAGCATTGCCCTCACAAAATTCTTCAGAACAATGTCTGTATCACACTGGCAGGAGGAAAGAGCTTGAGCACTTGATGAACTCCTGAGGTCCCTTCCAACCTGAATTATTTTATGATTCTTCAATATCTTTCATGCTTGAACATGTATATTTTCATCTCAACTGGACTTCCTAGAACATGCAGTTCCGGCTAGACATATTCAACTGTATATGAAAACACATAGGCAAATCTCTGTGAACAGATATTATCAGATATAACTTCACAGATAACATTCATTACAATTCACATGAAATATGGAAATCTATGAATTTGTGTATTTCTGTTGTCCAGTTATATGCAGTATATGAGACAGTTTGCAGAGACAGCACTCTGTTTAGAAGGAGTTGAGTTATTCTGTCTTTGGGTGGAATAACGCACAATTCAAGTTTTTGGCAGCATTACCTGGTATCACTTGAGTGTAATGCTGAGCCTGATAATTTCTCTCTGAGCAATGAATCAGAAATGGGAAAGGTTTTGTCTAGTAGCCATCCATTGACTGTCAAAGTCAAACCTACGGAACTGCACACATTTTAGAGAGCATGTAAGTCCCAAAAATGTGAAGAGTTCCCAACTATTAGGCAATAAACTCTGCTGTGGGACTAACCATACTCTTTTTTCCTGCATCTTCTAACCAAGATTGTGAAGCTTAAATGAGCATATTTGAGCCTCTGGTTCAGTTTAGATCACTACCTCCTTTTACTGCTTTATGCAGGAGGCTAAATATTTCACTGAATTCAGTATTAAAAAATGTAAATAATTCAGTCGTATCTAATTAGGCATTTTCTAAGCAATATTATATCATTTCACACAATACAGACTGAAAGAAGAAATAATAAACGTTAACAACCACTTTTCGTTCAGAACAGGGATAAAATGTGTTCTGGCTTTGTGAAGTTTCTCACGAAGTAGTCGAATATACTATATAATAGTTTGCATCTACTTTTTGTGACCGAAAAAGTACAGTTTTCTCTTTATTATGCATCTTGGTTCATGCTCGTAATAGTTCAGAGCCCTTCGCATTTCTTAATTGCAATGTGGGTTTACTCCCACTAGGTGTTACCCTTCCTCTACGGTTTGTGAAGGAAACCGTCCTCCCAGAGTGAAGCTGGACCACCCGTGGGTGCGCTGCCCAAAATGCAAAACACGGGCTCCTTCTTCATCCCATCGTGATGGAAACACCTTTCTAAACACTGACACAACAAAAAACACACACCCTCCGCCAAAACCCCACCCACACCAAAACCCAACAACAAACCACCTCCCCCAAACCCCAAACACCCCAAGACCAGTGGAAATTTCTCAAAATATTAAAAGAAGAAAAGCTGTTGGATGCCATCAGATTAAGACAGCAGGCACCCAACACATAGCTAGTTCTGGTAGGCAGCTAATAGCAAACACTGAAATGTGACTGTCTTATTGAAGGAGCTATTGCTTAGAAATTTCATGGTGCTGCACAGTCAAAGAAATTCAACTACACATTTATTGTCATAAAGCCTAGCCTGTTATTAGACCATATTTAATATTTAAGGCCCTTTACGGGGGTGTATGCCTTATGAGGCATTCTGTGGCGGCCTTGAATGTTACATGTACTAATATTTCACTGTCTCCCACACAAAATAAGAATAAACCACTGAGATTGTGACTATGTTACACAACCCAACGACTGACACATAAGTAAAATTAGTTGCTATATTTATCCATTGTAATACCCCCAGATAAAGTCCAATTCTCCTCACTGGAGACAAATGTAGAATGAAACAAGGTAGGAAATGGAGAAGAAACCAGTTGAATATTTTGTGAAAAGAGGAAAAAATGTGTTAAAGAAGTTACAGTAACTAAAGCCTTTCAGCCAGGCAAAGTATCCTCGCTTGCATAAAGCAGCGGGGAGATGGCCAGAGAAGATAATCCTTCTGAAGAGAGGTTGCTTCAAACCAGGTATTTCAGCACTGGCCATGTTTTTAAGCCCGGAAAATGACCTCTATCTCAGGGCAAACCCTGCAAGCTGTGTCTTTGCCCAGGACCGTCGAACAGGTTATATGAACAGGATCTTCCCATGAGAAGGCTCCTTGCTCCCTTTCTGAAGGGGAGTCAAGGGTCAGCTTGCACATCGGCACATGAGACACTGCAGCGGGACAGACTGGTTTGTAACCCTAAAGAAAGCCCTTGGTCAGTGGCTTAAATAAGGTGCTCATTACATCTGTGCCGTGTGTCATGTCATGTGTCCCCCCGCAATGAGCATGCCTTTGGACATCATACAGTGCTGCACAGGAGCATGGTGGGTCTTTCTCATTTGGCCTCCCACTACATGATAGGCAGGTGGAGTTAAAGCTCTGGAAAGCCAATGTCTGAAGGAGCAGCATAACTTACTTGCATGTGAAACTTCTGAAAACAGGAGCTGGAAGATCCATTAAGCTCAGGTCTTACGAAGTCTCGTCTCAAATCTAAAAAAGCTCAATGCAAATAAAAAGCTCAAGTCTAATAAATATTTTAGTGCTATTTTTGTGAACCTACATTAATACTCACCTAATGCCAGAGAAATTATGTTTAATTAACAGATGAATTAAACATCCCATTTTTTTTTTATATGGGAGCATTTGTAAGACTCACCTGCTGGTAGGTACAAAATCTTCCACTATAAATTCTGCTACGAACAAACGCCTGCACAAGCATTATATCATCTCATCTTCTGGGTGCACAGTTTAATCACAGTGCTCTCGATAGAGAGCCCACACTAGGGAAGCGGAGTTTAAAATATGAATCTGTGGGAGGCTCTTGAGGTGGCTTCTTGCTAAGTATGGCCGGGAGCAGGGTGATGTGGGGGGAGATGCCACGTTAAGAGACTGAGAGGTTAAAGTAACTCCATGAAAATGTCACCAGCAAACCACCATGTGAAAATTTCATGTGCTTTTAGTGTGGTGAATTGACCCTAAAGTAGTAAAAGGGAAGAAAATAAAGTTTCCCTAGTGCTAGCAGATAAGTCACATTATTTTCCCTTTTTTCTATAGGAACAAACTTAGATGTTTAAATGGGTAGCAAATCAAGTTCATTCAAGCTTATTTTGCTTTTCCCTGATCTTCCACAGCTATTTTCACCTCTCTCCTACTCCCCTCAAAAAAAAAAAAAAAAAAAAAAAAAAAAAAAAAAAGAGAGAGAGAGAGAGAGAGAAACAAGCTGCTTGCTACAAAATGTCAGCAAAACACCAGATTAACCTACTTTGCCATTTTGCTCCCACAAATGAAAATACTTGGTGGTCGAAGTCCTGACAGCTAGCTTTCCTGCATGGAAAAAGTAATGTTCTGCATCTTTGCTACCCTACTCTTAGTCTTGTTCAGATTAAACTCCTGTAATTTTGGAGCATCCAGTGCCCGAAGTCCACCCCATCTCCTTCCTTAGACCACAGTATCTCCCTGTCAGCTCTCGTGACATATTGTTCTTCTTTGTCATCTATTCTCTTTTCAAAACTTCTATTTCTCAACTCCCACTCTTCCTTCTCGTCTTCCTCTTCTTCTCTTGGGTAAACTTAGCTTGCTTCTTGTGAACTAACTTCCCTGTCCTTCCCCTCCCATTTCTCAATTTTTGAAGGACTTCTTACCCCCTACCTCTGCGTCTTTCTATTTCCACTTCGTGGACCAATGCATTAGGGCATTTGCAGCAGGGTAGCCCAGAGAGGGTTTCTTTCACCTCGTGAAAGGAAGGCACTGACCCTTGCCTTCACACTCCTCAGACCTTCCTGTCCTTTCAGCTGCTCTCTGGGGGAAGGAAGCACGCTTGAACTCCCAGGAGACAGCAGCTGAGTACACGGAGGCAGCCGCTCTTCACCGCTGCTTGCAGAGAGAGATGGAAGTGGAGATAAAATTCAAGCAAACGCCAGAAACGTAATTTAAATGCTCTCTACCAACGCATGTTAAACAGGTGCTTATGTTTCACGCAGATCCCGCTGTACCTAATTAATCCAAATGAAATCCGAGCTGTAAGGGCACACAGTTACACACCCACTCACGCAGACACGAGGAGCCAGGCTCTCCCGGTCAAGAGCTGCTTGGCAGGCAGCTGGAGGGGACACCCCCCCCCCCCCGGG
>JANZLQ010000008.1:15807542-15821223 GCA_026212715.1 Elanus axillaris
CTAGAGATGAGTAATGCTGCGGGAGGTGTCTGTGTGGCCCTTCGTGACCGGTTGCATCCATCTCCCCTCTCTGCTCCCTATCTCTTTAAATTCCCCTCTCCAAGCTGTTAAACTGGACCAGAGCCTGCACAGCAGGCGCGTAAGGCTGATGTAAAAGGACAGGTTCGCTGGATAACCAACCGTTTGAACTATAAAGTGTCTTCAGAGACATGCATTTGTTCCCTCAAGAGGTAAAAAAACCACAATGACGCTTTGAAAAATTAAAGTGCTTGTGAATCGTAACTTTCATGGGTGGTGTGAAGTCCTTATAATTCTCTTGAAGTTACTGTCTATAATCTGCATAGGAATCTCAATGCCTATTTCCTTGAACACCCTCACAACAATGGGGGAGAGATGAAGCCAGGCTTGCCAGAGTGGAGGTAGGGCCTGCTTCCTGGGAAGCCGAAGTCTTGTACATTGAATTAGTGCAGAGGTACGTCCCAAGTGTAATCAAGAGTATCCTGCTTTGTTACATTAGGTTTTGTCATGCTAGTGCTGTAAAACTTTGAAGCCAACAGGATTGATGCTGAAACCACTTTTTTTAAGAAACCAGGGCAATGACACTGCTGAGAGTGAAGTACTTCTTCCTTGACAAACTTAGGGCTTCTTAGAAAGGATTGAGCCCCCTCCTTACAAAAACAAAAATGATGCCAACTTTCTTCAGGGGAAATTACCCCTTGTAAGCTGTATTTGGTTTGTGCTATCTAACAAGTCTGTCTTTCCTGGAGGAGGCAGCCATAGCTTGCTTTAGAACAGACTATCTAAGCAGCAGGTTTTACAGTAGGGAAGATTGAGCAGCTCTTTCTAATAAATTCTTGAACATTTGGGTACAAAAGCACTTTCCTTTAAAACCTGAACTTGATTTAAAAACCTGTATTGTCCATTCAGACCTTCACAGAAAAATATCCTAAATGTATCCGACGTGTTGAAGAATTTAGCAGTGCCTATTAAAGGCTTGAAGTTGCATTTTTAAAACTCTTGAATAATAAATTGTTCTAACTCCAAATTTAGAAATACCGCTAGCACTTCTATTCTAACCAAAGAATTTCACGGTAGGTTTTTATTTTTAAAACTTTAATTCCGCTGAAAAGAGCTATAGCTACATATGTATTGAGTTGAGCTTCAGTGCTCAGTCTCTGTTTTCACCACTTGGTCTTTCATTAAGTGCATGCACAACTGCATAAAACTGAAAATAATTTGCATCATTATCGTTTTTTTTATATTAGAAAGATTGTTTATCAATGTGATTAAGTGGAAGATGCGCATACGAAAGCGCTGGGTATTGTCCAGTTGTAGATACTTGTATAATGGAGTATTTTTAAAAGGAGAGAAATGTATACCTGCCAAATTAGATGAGCAATAAGATAGAGTGAGAGGCCAATACAACTGAAAATGGAATGAAACCTGTTTGTCCTATGCCTTACTCTGAGGTGGTTTCTTTGTGCTTATTTATACCACAAGTGAAAGGACATTGATCACAGCTACTAGGTCTTTACAATGCAGTTCTTGAGAATAATGACTGTCTTTTTCTAGTTTCTGTTAAGTAATTCTGAGGTATGTTTTTTAAGATTTTGTATGAAATCAGTTTTCAGTAAAGTGTTCAAATTCACTCTAGATAGCTTTCTTTTTTTAAGAATCTGGTAGCTTACTAAATCCATCATAGGAGCTATGAATAGGGGCAGATTTAAATTGAACTTGTGATTTAGTGTACATATATATACAGTATATAAACATTTTACACGAATCATTTAGTTTTTTAATCATTTTAGTGCTACAGAATTTCATAATATATCTAGCTGAGCATTTACATATTACGCTGTGTACATAATACCGTAATGTTTTACTGGTTTCCTATACCTATTTCTATGGAAAAACTGAATATGAATATCAACTTGTAGAACTGAAATCGATTACATATTTGCTTGAATGTGAGTCATAACTAACTTCCAGGTGGCTGAATGCGTCTCTAAAACAAAGATTGCCTGTATTTTGATCAATTGCCTATCTGTTTGCTGGCAGATGACCCAGAAATTCTCATATTTTAAGTAAACATGGGTGTAATAAAAATATAAACCAATGATTTTTTAATCTTTGTGTTTGTGCTAAAAACTCTAAGCGTTAGCAGTATTAGGAAATGGGGCCCTTCATTTACTCATAACTCATTACATTTAGGGTTAAAATGATGGTTCCATAAATGTAATGGTCATTTGATGGTTTGCCGCAGAAGACGATATTTTTCTTAAACATTACTCAGTAATTTCAGTGAAATATTTAAAAGGTAAAACACCCAAGGCAAAGTCACTGAGTTTTGCTGGTCTCTTCTATTGAGAGCTCAAAGAACAGATAAACACGATGACTCTGCTAACCTGTTGACATGCAGAAGGACAAAAAACTAAAGGCACAACGCTGTATACACTTTGTAGCTGTCGTTGTTCACCGTTTCATGTACTTACGGATGAATGCAGTAGCATTTACCAGTGCTATTAAAAAAACAAAGGCAGTCGTTCTTTTAATTAGAAGTTAAGGCATAGGTCTTTTCAGTGATGCATATCTAGAAGGGTGACTTTGCAGATGTTTGATAGGATGTTTATATTTTTATACATGTAGATAACAAGCCATGTATTCATTCTTATTTTCACATGTATGGCATTGAAAATAAAGATCCTCCTAGGAAAATGTTGCATACCAAATTAAATTCTTGTTCTTTAAATATTAACTCGGTTGTGTGGTTTATGCTGTCCTTTTTACTCTTGGTAAAGATGTCATTAGCTTCGCTTTCTCTTCCACAGTATCATATTGATAACTTCAGCAAAGACTCCAAACTCATATTTTAAGCAGAAACACTGAGCAAAGAATATTAGGCATATAGGGATCTCTAGTAACAGCCATAGCAAGATAAACAGAAATGTGGAAGTGCTCAGACTGCATACTTTCCTTTTAAGTGTCACAGAGAATTTTTGTAGTACTGGTCAATATAAATCAGTCCTCAGGAAACCATACTGATTAAACAGCTTAGTTTGAATAGCACAGAATAATTGTTGAAATAAAATGTTGATTTTTTTTGTGAAGCTGGAGAATAGTAACATTGGATATAGTGCTCATTTAATGAAAGAAACATTAATACCTAAGGAAATAGATGATCCGAGAGAAATGCGTTTAGAAATTCTGTTAAGGAGCAAAGGGGTGATCTTGTTAGGTACCTTGTGATCTCTAGCAACCTCGTACAAACCTGAGGTTTTATAATAAACTTGTCATTTTCATAGAAAAGTAGTAATGAATTGCTAGTATAATCCACGCGTGTGAAGCGTATGTATGTTTATAGATCTTTCTTGGGTAGCATGGTTATGGTGCAAAGGAACCAGCTGAAGGTAGTTTAATCAACTGTTTTATTTGACAGCCTGATAGTATTTGAGAGCTTTGTTATCATGCAATAATATAGGAAAGGAGGTTGTTCCGTGAGCAACAAAACTTTGAGTCTGTCTTCCTGCAGGCTTAGGTCTCCTTTCCTTTACACTGCCACTTCAGTTACTCTGCTCACGCCCATCCCTTTTATTTCACTTCTACTAGGCAAAAGACAGCACGTTCTTTGGCAGAGCCAGCTTCTGCTATGCTGAAGGTTATGGCTGAATTCTACCTTTCTCTCTCAGTGAACTACAGATTTTTTTTTTCCCTTTCCTTTACCCAGCCAGCAGTATTAATGGAATTTGTAGGAACATAACATCTGCGAGGTTTTTTAGTTCTTTTAATTGTGTTTGAAATTACCCATCATCTCTGAAGTTGTTAAGGGGGACAGATGCCCACCCAAATGGACAATGCAAGTGTATGAGCATTATTTCCTTAGCAAACAAAGCTTACAACAAATTACTGTAATTAATGCCGGGCACTGTCTATATAAAACCTTTTGTCAAAGGAGGACAGAGTAGTCCAAGTGTACTAAATCCCTATAGACTGAGGAGGCAAGTGGTCACGCTTACTTTTGCAACACTGGCCAGTCAGCCAAATTAATGGGTGGACTGGAATGGCTTAAAAATATTTCCAGCCTCCAAATTCTTGCATTGTTTCCAAGTGTAGCTTGAACAGCTTTGAGCCTTGTTACAACAGCCTTTCTTGGCTGCCTGTCTTAAACCTGTCTGTTGGTACCTTTGCTGGAGAAACTTGTTATAAATACGGAGATTTTAGGACTCCTTCTGCCCTTTTGGCTGGCAGAAATGGATCAAAATATGCAGGAAAATATTTTCCGAAGGGTAGATTTGTCTCAGGTTTTTCTATTATAGGAAATCTTCAGCATAGTCTTTAATGAAAAATCAGGGGAAATGTGTTATTTAGTTAGAAAGTATTAGCATTTACTTTTATGAAACTGAATGCTAATTTTGTTTTTCATTAAAATGAGCTGCATGTGTTTTTCCCCTTGCAGTGAACTGTACTAGATGTAAGGCTCTGCTGCTGTATTAATACTGCCGTTGCAAGTAATCTGTTGGAAATACACAGCACAACTGCTGAGACAGTCAAAACTGTAGTCAGTCAAATTATCACATTTCTTCCCTGTTCCACTCTCCACTGTGTTCAAACTGGAATAAAATTAAACTCTATTATACATCTCTTGCTCTAAAATTTTTTTAGCACATACTATGGAGTATTTGATACTTCCATCAAAGCTGTTGGCAGCAGTGAGTCAGGGTTTTGAAGTAGATCCATTTCCTTGTGAGGAAATCAGAGCTAGGAAAAATCCTTGCACAAAATGGGAGCAGCCTCATGCAGTTTGGGGAAAATTTCTTGGTATCACAAGAAATTCAAGATATTTTTTCTGTCTAATCCAAATAATACATTCACACATTGTTCCTATCTTACAATGGTGTCGTGTTCCCCCCCCAAACTATAGCCCTTGATGTCATTTGTTTGTTCTAGGTCTTATTTGATATCATCTGGACGACAGAAATTTTTTTCTTCTTGTTCAAAAAAGCTCACCGTTTAGCTGTGAGGAAATGACAATGTTAGTAGTACTTCTTGCTTAGAGATAGGGACAGAGGTGGGTTAATATTTTATTATCCTTTTTAATTCAGCATCATTTGAAAGGGAGGGAAGTTCATAGAGGAGCATATAGGAATGTGCCAATGTGTCCTGTGATGTCAGTATACAGATGATGCCCAGCTCCATAAAGCTTCTGACTTGGCTTTTGCAGTTTAACATTTTTCCCAGACTAGAATTTAAGTAAGTGTTAACCTACTGAAGTTCAGCTAGAGAGGATGAGAACAGCCCATCTAGACTGCGATAAAAAAGCAGCTCCATTGATAAAGAGCACATAGTTTATCATTTTCCCTTGTCATTTTGAGGTAAAGTCACAACCTTGGTAAGTTTGCTGAGGAGCAGGCTGTGATAGAAAAAAAAAAGTAAAATAAAGGAAAAGCCCTTTCCTTCAGTCCTCTCCCTGCACACATGTTCTCCAGGGGGGGCATGCAGTCCTGGTGTGATGGGAATGACCTTTCTCTTTGGTTTCAGAGATAACTGCAATAACCCACAATGCTGCCACCTCAGTTTTGACTGTTTTCTGGTCATGGCTGAACTTTAGGGTCACACCCACACTTAATAAATGGTCCTTTAGCAGAGCATATTGTCAAAACTGTGTAGATTTCTGTAGATTTGGATATAGTTTGGGTTTGACTCAGATTCTCCAAATAGCTCAGTGACAATCTCACTCATATTACAGCAAAGTCCGTGATTATTAGAAGCCTGAAGTTAAAGTTTTTTCCTTTAAAAGGGCAGAGACCATTCCAGGAATGTGGCTTTTTCTTTTTTTTCTTTTTTTTTTCCTTTTCAGTAAGGGATCCCAGTTATGGATATATATGGATATATATATTTTTTTCAAATCTGTCGTCTTGCACAAACACTCCAGAGTTTCCTCACCTTGTAAAATTCAGTTCCACATCTTCCTATGGCTGACAGCTCATGGCACACGTATTTCAGAAAGCTGCAAGGACCAGGAGGTCTTGCAATGATTCACAAGTGCTACATGGCAATCCCTTCCTGCTGTGGTCACTCTTGTGGTCAGAGCCAAGCTGGGTGGGCAGCTGGGTCCCAAGCCCCAGGATGACCCATCAGACCTGACCACAGCTGCCCCTTCTGCCTTGCTTCCTTCCCGGCCATGACCGAGGTGGCTCAGTAGTCCCTGAGCCAGCACGGTCTCACTGCCGGCGCCTTGCCTGAATAAAAAAAGCAGCATTTGTATTCTGTTAAGCTCTGTGCAGCCCAACAGCCACAAACTGGCACTTCTTCTCCACTAGACTTCTGACCCACTTATTTCCAGGGTTTGCTTTCATGGTCTGTATGTTATCTGCTGTCTCAGGGTATGGCTGGATCATGGGAAGGATTTAGCTGTTTACAGTAGGTTGCCTAATAGTTTATCTGCTGTGGCGCTAAAGGGACGATAAAGACAACTCAGCTAAAAATAGTTTTACAGTTCCTTAAAATTTTGTGTTCTGAATAAACCATGAAAAATGCTGCATAAACTATAATAAAACTGGGTAAAGGCACCTTTTCTTTTATAGGTGAGAACAATGGCTTTTTTAGTTTTGCTGCAGCACTAGCATATTTACCCACTTGGACTTCTTTGTATCATGTTGAAGAGCACTCAGTTGCAGGTAACTGGACCAAACAGTCATATTTCTTCAGAATATACTAGAAGAAGAGTATATGTATACAAATGCATTAGTGTTTCTGTTTCTAAAAGAAAAGTTTATAGGTTGCTTGGAGATTATAAGATTCGATGTTTTTCAACACATCACGTCCTAGGGTTCAAGGACAGAAAGAAATGTCCCTATCATCTAGTCTGCTGTTCTACATAGAGTACACTGCAGGGCTTCCCTGAATAGAGTCTTTAAATCAGGCAGTGAATCTCTTAGACTGCCATCTAATCTCATGGACAATACTGTGGTGAAAAAAGAAGACATCACAGTGCTTGATTAATTGTTCCGCTGCAAATGTCACCAGCTTTGGCTTCCACCCAGAAGGGTCTGTAATGTCTTCTTCACCGACACCACGAGGCTGGAGAGAGCGTTCTGTAGGCAGGTATGTATGGAGGCAGTTCGTTTGATCTAAATCTGGGGACAAACTGTCCTGTCTTTTCCTTCAGTTCCCCGCTACTTGTCCCTGTAGCCAGTTTTGTGTTGGCACTGCTTATGTGGCGATGGGGTGAACCAGTTCAGGGACCTGGTGCAGATGAAAAGCTTAAATGAGTAAATGGAAAAAGGCAGGTCAGCTGTCAACCAGAGCAGCTCCCTGAACTGTCTCACAGCATAATAAAGTTACTAGTGCCAGGAGAATGGTCTGATGACTAAACGGAGTGGGCTCCTGTGGTCTGTCAGTAAGGCATGTCATTTAGTCCTTTAGTCATCTCAAGTCTCTTCTCTAAATCCTCTTCAACGTCTTTTGAACTGCTGATTTCACATACTGCTCATTCTAGTAAGGGAATGCACTAAAGCCAAGTACAATTTTTCTGTCCTGTCCTCTGTTTTTTCTGTTCATCTTCTGAGGTTTGCATTGGCAGTCCCAGAGGTTTAAGCATCACTGGAGTTTATGTTCAGTAAACCACCACTGTGAGCACCTGTGTTCTGTCCTACAAATGCTGTCCCAATTATTAGTCAAAATGCATAGCAGTGTACAAAGTGTTTTCTTATTAAACATTATACCTCAGTTTAACTTCTAACAACTAAATAGCCTTAAAAACCAAAGCCAAACTAATACAAGAGGATCTATTTTCTATACATCAGTGTTGATGGACATTCCTGTGTCACACAAAGGTTTGGTATAATTTTTTACTAGTTATTACATTGGATAGGTAGTTTTCAACTGGATAAAAGGATGGCTGAGGATTGACGTCAGGTTGGCAGGCTTAAAGTTCCCAAATTACCCAATTTTTTTTAACCACTGTCTTCAAACACAGTTTATGTTTTTCCCAGTCCTTTGGAACTTCCCCAGGGTTCTGAGACTTTCTGAGAAGGTTGCATTAGTGATTACACAGGCTCAGAAACACACTAGATGTAAATTGGCCAGACCTGATTAAAAAAATACTTGTTGCTCATCTTTTGGTTTAGTCTCAGAAGGGCAATAGTTCATTATTCTCAATAGACCTCCAGAGCAAAATATTTATACTTTTACTGAACTAATAAGCCTCCTCCAAATTCCACCTAGTAATGATTCAATACAATTTTTCACATTGTTCCTAATAAAATCAAATAATTTCATTTATAATCATGCTGACTACTACTTTCTTTGTATTCTTTTCCCTTACCTTACTGAATTTATACAATGTAATTAGTACAGCATTTGGAATTTATAGCTTTTGATTTATACAGGTTGTGATAGCCTTCTCTTTCTTCTCTTTCTGTATTAGAGTTTATATCTATGACTTTTTAATAGCAGCTATGTGGATCCTGTCCTGGGATGTACTGTATAACTGTGGCTCCCATTGAACTCAATAAAAGGTGCTGTCACTGCAGGATGTACATGACAATTTAGCAAAAACAGTTCTCTCCTTTACATTCAGGACTTTACATTTATATTTATTTGCTGAAACTGTAACCTAGGATTTAGAAATATAGTATTTTTAAAGGTAAGTTTCTTGATATGCAGTTAGTGGGAATTTTTACTATAATATTACTTTGTGTTTTGACCATTTAATCTCATTCTATCTATTGTGGTGCACGTCCAAAGAATATCTAGAGGATATACCAGAGGAGTATTTTCTCAGATATTTCTTAGCACTGTTTTGACACAACTGAAAGTTGCTTCTTCCTTATATTCAGTTATTTATGTTATTCCTAACCTCCATTTACAGAGTCACCCAAGAACATTGCTGATGTGCATTTTGGAGTGCTACACACGTGGCACACAGCTCATTCCTTTGCGCTTACCTGGGCTTGCACTCACTGGACTTGGTATTTGCTTTTTTTGAGGCCCTGCTTCCAATACATTCTTCCAATATGTATGAATTGGTGTGGAAATCAGAGGCTTGACATGGAAACTCAGCTGTGGTAAAGGCATGTGGCCAGGTAAGAGTGTCATCAGTGACAACTTCTCAGCTCCTAGAGGCTGCACGCTTAGTCTACCCAGCCAACAAATTTATGGTGCATGGAGGCTGATACTGTCTGGATAAATAATAAACACCTAACCTTACAAGTAATAGGTTGTAGTAGCTTTTCTCTTACTTTGTATTCATCAGGTTACTCCTCAAGAGAAGGCCCTACTGTAGCTTTTGGCTATAATTCCCTTACTATAACCCATACAGTTGTCCTAAGCATTTTTCCCTTGATAGTCTCTTAAATAGCTCAATGTTCTTCCCATATTTTCATTTGCAGAATTAGATTACAGAAAATTAGAGAAAGAAATGCAGCTTTAAATTAGCATCCTTGGACAATGTGAGATTACTTTTAACCTTAGTTCTTATAGCCGCAAATGGGGATTAAATAGTTGCTGGCTGAAATCAGCAAGTCATTCCCTTTATATGGAATAACAGAATATGTAGTTCTGAATGACTTGGTTTAAATCAAGCAAGAAAGTCTTCCTGAGGTCAGGGCGGCTTTCTTCTGTAATAGCAGTTGCCTAATACTGAATGTTTTCCCCAAGATGAAGTGTGTATCATGCAGACGTTTCACAAACAAAGGCAGAACACAGGATTTCAGAATTGTAAAACCCTCCACGTCTCCCACCTTTTTCCAAGGATACTGTGTCCTTATGAAACTTCTGTTTTCCTTCTGACCAGCTAGGAAACATATTTCACCATTCCTCTTTACAGAGATGCTCTCATTCTACAGCAGTTTTCATCCTTCCTAAGGCTATGTATTGGCCTGCAGTTTTGCTTTCCAGCTATTATCTTCCTTAACTGAACCTTTTTCTAAATCTTCTGGAACAGCTGCTACATATGTACTTCTAATAAGTCTGATGTTGGATTCAGTGATTTACCTACTTTGTGAACTCTTTTAGCTCCTACATTTTCACCTCTTCTATATGAAAAGGCTTCTGGCTGAGGCATGTGGTTCTGTCAGTGTATACACATGGCATATCTGAATCTGTGATATAGTTATAGGTACACAGGAATTGCCACACCATCTCAGCCACTGCTTTGCTCAGTCTTTTAACCTCTCTGATCATGACTGACAGTGGGTACATCAAAGCAAACTGTAAGAATCTCTGTAAAGCCCACAGAGCAACTGAGAGTACTGTGCCGTAAACCCATTTTTAAGTATGTGGCAAAGCATTTTGCTTATGTGTTCAATAAGGAATTGTACGCTGTAGGTGTACTATGTGAAAGTATTATGCTTTGCTGATTTCCTTTCTCTAAGGAAAGGTCACTAGAAGAAATGTATTTTGAATGTTCTTCTGGTTTACATATGTGGAGAAACCTACACAGTGCTGGTGTACCATACACAGTAGCTACACTCTACCAGTACAGTATAAATAGAATTGCACTCCTCTTTCTGCTCAGCTTCACTTGGCTCAGGCTTTGTAAAAGAACTTGCACCTCTCCCATTATATCAAATTTTTTCCCTTGAAATGAAGAAGAATTCGCTCTGTGATTTTTAGAGAATGTTTTTATTATTTTGGTAGGAAAATGTTCTTTTCCATGGTTATTTTGCATATAACAGAAAGATTTAGAAAGAGATTTTTTTAGTTTTGTGAAAGCCTTAGTCTTTTCCTCAGGCTTTCTCCTCTTTATTGTTACTTTATGTATTTAATGTTTCTGATTGTTATATTTTTAGAAGATTTTTTAATCTGCTTGTTGTGTGCCTTCAATCAAATTTCATGAATTAATAGAGTAATCTTGAGGTTTTTTAGTTGTCCAGCTAAAACCTGCTGCCTACATTGGCTTTATGGGACCAGGCAAATTCAAATGCATATATAGGTGCATCTACTTAATTCCTCTTTTGTTAAAACTCTCTTTCCCACCATTATTTTTAGTTTCTTTTTCTGAAATTCTCTCCAGCTGTACAGGGATTGATAGTTACACTAGGGGTTACCTGTGGGTAGAGGTGGGCAAATTTTGGTGAATTGCACTGCTGAAAATGCATTTCACAGGGAGCTTTAGGTATGTGAAACCAGAGAGATAAGTAAAATGGACAGTGCCTTCAATTGTTTTAGGTTAAACCAAAGGGCCTGGGGATATCAACTGCAAACCAGAGTTTCCCTTAGCTGCTTGTCTTGAATGAATAGAAAACTTGTCTCAGACAGGGGAGCTCAGAGTAAAGCTTCTCTTTGTCTGATCTAAGCAGAAATTTGTACGAACCCTTGCAGGTGAGTGCCCAGCCCAGGTTGCTAATGGGTGTCTGCAGTCTTACTGATCCACTTTAAAGGGCTGGAGGGACAAGTTCAGCTGCTTTTTTTTGTGAAAACTCTAAGCAGTGTCACTGTACCTCTGTGCAGAGCGTGAGATACTTTCTAGCCCAATGTAGATGGGGACAGTCTAGTTTTCGGGAGCCGCCTAGCAAAGGGCTGAAGTGCTGGAGCTCATTGCACAGCACAAGTACAGGACTGGAACTGGTCCTGTCTCAGCAGAGGAAGAACTGGGGCATGTGTGCTCCTCCCTGCATGAGACCTGTGTTAGGAGGCACAACCTGTTACAATGGCAAGAAGGTCTCCTCAGTCACTGGAATGGATGGGTCAGGGATAAGAAGGCTGAATGGACTTGCATAAGCAGGACCTAGCATCTTTGTTAATGTTGGTATCCCAGATATCCCTCCTCTCAGCATGTGGGGACCAAATACAGCTTTCAAGCCAGAATAAAGGGCAGTGAGTCATGTTTACTAAGTATGTACTTATTTTTAGAAATAAAATCAGAATTGCACATTTCATAAGTATGAGTGCATACATAGGCATATAGTTCCTTGCATAATTCAGTCATCCCAGCCCATTTTAAGTGAGTACGACCATCGAGAGGGCATCATGATCATCTTGGGTGGTCCAGGTCATGCATTCCAGTTTGCTCCAATATGTAGAAAGCATCCATAGGGAGGAGGAAAGAAGTTTCATCTCCCTTGCTGCCCCTGCCCTGTCTTGCTGTTCCTTGCTGGAGCAAGGACATGGTAACATTAGTCTTCATACAACCCTTTGTTCTCAGCATCCTGTAATTTATTTTTTTCTCCTGAGGAAGGGGAGTCTTCCCTATCATTGCCAGCTGATAGAGAATAATTTTTAATTCATCAGCTACTATTTAGATGAGGTAAAATTGAAATGGCTGTCCCCTTGTAACTTACCAGTTCTCTCTTTTCTAGGTGACAAAAAAAAAATCTTTCCATAAATAGAAGCTCCCTGACAATCTCTAAATTATTCTTTTCCTAACAGAGTCTGTGGTATGGCAACATGGCCAAAAAGTATGGGGCTTTGGCACTGAATGTGGAGGATGGAATAAAGCATAGGAAGATAATAGAAATATTGACCAGTGGCCTCTGTGATGGGAAAAAAGTAGTGCTTTCCTTTCCCAGATCAGAAGAAGTAGTAACACATTCTGTTCTTTCCCTGTCAAGACCATTTCTTGGATGCAGCTGTCTCCTCAGGTTTCCTGTGAGAAAAAACAAAGCTCCCGGGAGACAGAAAAGGCTTATACAACTGCAACCCTCGCATGACCTTTTTGTCTTCTTGGACAGTTAAATATGAGAGAGAGAGAGAGGTGAAACACAGAGGACAAGAGAGGAAGAAAAAGAGAAGGGACTCATCCAAATACTGAGACTGGCCAGATAGATATTTGGCACTTTATTTCCATAAAGATATAGTAAGAAGTTTTAGAAAGAAGGGCATATGAGGAAATGCCCTGCAAACAGTCTGTACGACATATTCCAGCAAAGGCAAGGGGAATGGGCACATATCGATCATTCAGTCCTATTACCAACAAATTGTTCTGTCAGTACTCAGATTTAAGGCAGCTTTGTTTGCAGATGGCTGGGATGCCAGCTATCATTTCCTAATGGCATTTAAATAATGCTTTATTTATTGGGTGTTTTGGCTGCGATATACTTTGGGACACTTGTGTGACGGAAGAGAGAGTGGGGCACAACTTTGTATTTGCAATGTGTTAGCAGAGGCTCTAAGTCTGTATAAAGCACTAGCAAATAGACAGCTGCGTGTACAATAACACCATCGACTCCCGCATCCACATGGTTGTATGGTGGGAGTGCCGCTTGGCATCCTTGGTTTTCCTTCCACTCTTGTGCGGACTAAGCTCCAGAGATGGCAGGTATGCTTTCTGCCTGCCCATACTGGCCCTGCAGAGCAGCAGCATCTGGAGCAGGCATTGTGGTTAGGAACTCCAGACGAAATGCTGATCTGCAGTTCTCAGTTAACCACAGAGGCAGGTAAATGAATGGCAGGGAGATGGTAGGAAAGACCAGAGTCAGGTCTCGAGATCGGACATTTCTCCCTTTTGAGTGCATAGGGATTTTTTATTTTCCAAAGAGGATTTAGGCTTTTTTTTTTTTTTTTTTTCTCTCTAAAATGCCTTGTTTTTGCCATGGTGCAGAGCTCCTAGCAGTTGGGAGTTTAATTACTTTGGGCAGCGATTGCTGAGGGTATCAAGTGAGCCTTTGCCCATGAAGAAGAGATGGCATTGCATCTGAAGCACTTCAGGGGCCAGCTAGGAGAGCTGCACCTGAATTTCCAT
>JANZLQ010000008.1:15823317-15860525 GCA_026212715.1 Elanus axillaris
AACGTAAAAACGTATCATGGCTTAACTGAAGCCAGCAACTAAGCACCATGCAGCCGCTCACTCACTTCTCCCCGCTCCTTGTATATGGGGAGTTGAATTGGAAAAAACTTGTGGATTGAGATAAGAACAATGTAATAGTAATAATAATAATAATAATAATAATAATAGTTTTTAAAAGGAATATAGCATAAAGATAGTGGAATAACATCCAAGAAAACCCAAGTGATGCATAATGTAATTGGTATCACCCACTGACCAACCCCAAACAACAATCTGCCTTTCCTTGCCTACTCCCCAATTTATACACTGAACACGATGTTCATGTGGTGGAATATCCCTTTGGGTATTACAGGTCAGCTGTCCTTGCCATGGTTTCCCAGCTTCTTGTACACCTGCTTGCTGGCAGAGCATGAGAAACGGCATAATCATTAAGTTACCCTAAGTACTACTTAGCAACAACTATAACATCATTGTGATATCAAAATTATTGTCACACTAAATCCAAACCGCACCACTGTGCCAGCTATTAGGATGAAAATTATTCCACCCAAAATCAGGAGAAAATGTTGTAAGGTAGCCATGCCATGGTTAAGTTCTCTACATGGTAAGCATAAGAAAAATGTTCTGGAGACTGACTATAGTGTCCTGACTGTTGTCTGATGTCCTGTGTTAGAATAAATATATGCACAGACACTAATGAGCAGCATATGCATTAAGAACATGTGAACAGTGGTTCTGGGTCAGAGAAAGAGTCTGTGCTTTTTCTAGTGCTCCCCTTACTACTGCCCAGCACTCAGCTGGTATAGTCATGGGCCTACCCGCAAACAGTCCAGCCTGTTTTCTGGGGAGCCTATCACTACATATATGAGAGACAGTAGACAAAACCCAGTTCTTCATATGCTTTCTATTGTTTTACTAGAGAATCTGAAGTTGTATATACCTTTTTTTTTTTTAATATATTTACATCAGCACTTCTGTGGCTTCAGATTAAATGGAAATTCTCTACCTGACTGCAGCAAACGTTGGGCTGACCCCTTGTTAATAATCACCCATTGGTTAACTTTGGTTTTGAAATACAGCAAACTGTGGTGCAATAGGAAATGGAGACAGCTAGGGACATTAGTTGTATTTTCTGGAAGGAGGTGAAAAATTTTCTAATGACAATTTTTTGATACTATTAGCATGGAAGTCATAAGAGTGGCCCATGACAGCCTGGTATCTTTCTTCAGCTAAAGTAGTGGAGGATGCACTATATTTGTTGCTAAGTTAGAGCAATAGCAGCTACTGCTCTAGGCAAATGGCTTTTTAGAATTAGAAGCCATTACTGTCTTAAGCAACACATTTAGAAAATGACTCTACTTGAATAATTAGCTCACACAGCAAAGCTGCAACTACGTGATAGCACAATATTTTTTTCCCACTTCGGAAGTTTTTATATTTATCAAAAGCTTTCCAATGGTCATCACTGCTAGTTTATTCCCTGCATGACAAATAAGTAGTAAATGAAGGTGTTTTCATATATTGGAACAATCTGCATGTTTACATTTTCTACAGCTGTTGCAAAGATGTAATTGAAACCCTGAAGAGCTTTTGCTCTTTATACTACTGAAAGCCAGGCTAAACAGCTTTTTGCAAATTTCCAGTTTGGAGAACTGCAGAGTAATTATTCAAGTTTTTATGCAGAAGAAAAAAAATAATCTTCCTTTAGAGACAATATTTTGCTGCAGATTTTAGTTCTCTCTTCTCTGTTTCATCTGCCTTTTCTCCAGCTCAAAAATGCCTACTTCCTTAGAAATTGTTCTCATTTGATATGGTAGAATATCTTTGTGCAGTACCTGAAAAGGAACTGGACCTGTACTTTGTCAGTTGAATACTGCACTAAATTCTCACTTCCATAAAGCATGCTGCTTTCCTTTACTTATTAAAGAAAATTACCAAACTTTTTGTACTGCTCCCATACAGCTTCTAGGGACCGTGTAGCAATCTGAATGTGTATGGCCCAGCATTACTTTTTGCAAGTGAGCTAAAAATCTGTGCTAAAAATTGTATCATGAACCAGGAATGAAAATAATAGGGATGACTTACTTCACATATATTCCCTGCCGATTGTTATGACCAACTGCAAGTAAATGTAAAACATGCAGGTAGTTCATATTACTAATTTAATCTTTGACATCTCAATAAGTCACTGTAATATTAAAATTATTCTCGCTATACTTTTTGCATGAAAGACCAAAAGAATATATTTTTTAACAGAATTTATGCAGGAAAGCATTGACAAAAAATACTAGAGTAATTTTAATGTTTGGTCCTACATCAAACATGCTGAGATGAGTCTTAAAAGCCCACCAGAGAATTCACATTTGCCTCAGTGCTCTTAGTAAAAGCTGTAATTATCTGTATCTTTTGAAGATGCTTAAAATGAAATACAATCTAATTCTCAGTTACAGAACAATGTGGTACAGCAAAGACATTATCACCTATTTTTTCATTATAAGATGTGGGTGCATAACCAGGAAGAACACTAACACAATTATGTCTTAGTAAACCTTTACAATATATAACCATTTAATGGGGCAATGAAAATCAGAACTTTGACTTTATCACAGCAGAATACTTCTGTTGCATAGGTAGACAAGAGCTTGACTTTCTGGGATATTTTCACTCTCACGCTCCTGTTTCCTGTTCTTTAATTGTCAGGAACCTCACTACCCAGCAATTTTTGTGGGGGATTAGGGTTAGCCTAATTGCTTTCCCCTTCACTCTTGACAGCATTAGTGAGGCTAACGTCTCCAGCAGAGTCCCTTGGGCCTTACTGCTGCTGAATAATGCATACCAGAGTGCTATACCCCAGAGCAACTTTTACCCACCCATATGCAGGACTTCGCAAAGAGATGTATGATCCCAACAGAGGCTGAACATAGACTGGGTAGAAGTAGACAAGGCTGGCAATGACCTAATTAGGCACCATGGGACTAAGAGGGACCATAGACATAAGATGGCCATGCCTAGTTGTTGATTAAACACGTCCAGGATTTTTGCTTGGATTAATTTTATTGAACTATTAAAGCAGCCGTTGACACCTTTCAAATTTTCATCTGTCCGCATCTTTCACCATTCTCTAGTTTTTTGCAGCTGAAACCTAACAGCTGAGGAGAAACTTCCAAATGTGTTGTGACAGGGAAGGGCATACTGCCCTTTTTACCTTCTGAAATTTTAAGTGCTTAACTGTTCAATTGTATATGCAGTTCAGGGGAAAAGCAGACGGGGAGAAATGACAGCGGAGCAAGGGGCTTCTAGATAGGAACAAGTATGCCAGGTCAGGAAAAAGATTAATCTAGCCCAGTATTGTCTTTCTGGAAGTGAGCAATAGGGAAGTTTAAGGAAAAAAAGGCAGAAGTAAGGGAAGAATGCAAAGGCACATAAATGTAAAGCAAACATGTAATGGTATTTCGTACTCTTGTTCTTACATCCTAAACCAGTAGCAGTGTCTTCACATCTAATAATGCTTGGCAGATTTCTAGTCTGTTACTCCTTATGTAGTTACTTTCAAACACCTGTGAACTTTTGATATCTCCAACATCTAGCAGCAGTGAATTCCAAGGCTTAGCTATTTCATGCTAAAGAGCTTCATGCCCCTTTTTGTTTTCAGCCTGCCACATAATTTTATTTGATGAGCACTAGTTCTTGCATAGGAAAAGAATAACCATTCCTCATTCACCTTCTCCCTGCCATGACTTTTTTAGCCATCTGTCATATTGTCCTCTTAGTCATCACTTTCCAGGGTAAAGAGCCCTTGTCTAATAGGTCATTCCTTGTCATTTCCTGCCTCTGATCAGTCTTCTGCTATTTTCATCTTCAGTATGGTTCCTCCTCTTCTCCTTGTAGCTTGCAGAGCTCACAAATGCAGCTACACTGGCTCCTTCATACACACTCCTGCAATTTAGGGTCTGGAAGTAGGAAGCTGAACGGGGTCAGACCAGAAGTCTGTTTACAGTTGTGTCTCAGAATATCCATTAGCAGGTATCTAGGGAAGCTTATAAGACTAGACCATCATTCAAGAAAATTTGCACTTTAAACCTCAGGTTCATGCACTGTAGTTTAGTTTTTTGTTCCTTTCTTAAATGGGGCAAGATTTAGACTTGTCCGAAAAGCAGCTTTTAACCCTCCTCCATGCCAGCTTTGACCCTTATTGCCAGTAATAAAGTAAAAAGGTGGCTCAGTCTGCTGATTGCATGTTTTCTTTCTTGGGTATCTTAAAAACAGGGAGAGATTTCCCTGTTAAGAGAGATTGCCTGATATTATAAAAAATGTCTGCAAAGTAGATGAGCCCGGAATAATAATTTACAAGTATTTATTTCAAGGATACAGTTTTTATATTCACCCTGAAAAGTAATTTCCTGGAAAAAAAACCTTTGAAGTCTGAAGTTAGCCCTGCTCCAAATTTGTTCTGCAGTAACAAATAAATACAGAATGCTGCAAAATGCAATTAACGTAATAGATCCTGAACTGATGACAGTGTTAAATATTTGCTGAACCCTGGTTTTGGGCAATATAATGGTCTGGGCAAACTGACAAGTGTTCACCCCCTATAGACCTTCTATTAAACTCATAAACCTTCACTGATTAACATTTTGGTGACCTAAGAAACTGATCATACATACATTTAATGACTGTACAAAGGAATGAATCACTTAAAATGCAATTAAAAACTGCTGCTTCAGCATGGATCTTTTAAGTTAGTTGGAAATAATTAACTTCAGGATGATTTATTGAAGAGATTAATCTTTCAGTTAGAGTTGGACTAATCTACATGACCTCTTCTGAAGAAGATTGCTTACTACAGTTTTAATGGATATGGGATGATCTAAGATAGCCTTGCTTGCTTTTGCTACCACCCAATAGACGTTCTGCCTCAGTACCTCTTTTGTGTATGTAATTTATTTTCACTGGCACATACCTAATTAGGCAGTATCATATTTTGAACACTATCTTTCTTGATGCAAGGGTTTTATACAAGGCGAGTCCTAAAGAATCTCACAGATCAGATCTTTCTACCCTTTGCAGCACACATCAGTGTAATACCAAACAATAGTTTGTTCATTGTCAAATTTCCCATTGAAATTGTAAAGCCATGGGAGGTTAAATATACATGTAAGGTCCTATTGATTTCCAGTTAACAAAGATAATGTCTATAATCTGTGAATATGGTAGGCATAATATTCTCATTTCTCTGGGAAACAACTGTTAATTGAATTGAATGTGTATATAATCATAAATTTGAATCCACATAATACAAAGGATGCTCTTTGCATTAGTTTTTGACTTCACAATTTTTGGTACACAAACAGGCCTAACTTCTCTGGCAACCAGTAGAAAACAGTTACTTTATATATGTACCTTGAAAAAAACCCTGAGAAATTCTGTGTGCATGTTTATCCTCTCTTTCTGTGAGTTTTCCCCAGCACAGTTAACTCCCACTTTGGCTTAGAAAAGCAGACTGCCTTGGTCACACCATGATCTCTGACTTTTTATGGGTTTCAGCCAGTTTGAGCATAATCCTCAGACTGTTGAAAGCATATCCATCTCCAGTTCTTCCTGGAACGAGCTTTTAGCCTTACAAATAACAAGCTGTGTCATGCCAGGAGGAATCAAGCATTACATTTCCTACATAATTCTTTTAAGGATCTAAATGGTTTTATATTGTTTGATTTCATCTTCCTATTATCAGCCGCCTTACATTTCATTCCCAGCGTACAGGAAGGACGGCAAACTAAGGCAGACAAGATAGCTGCAGAAAAATACTATCAGTTATGCATGACAGTCCTTTCCTCAGAAAATACTTGAGCTTGAGGAACCCTCTGTTCTCCTTCCATGTCACACATATGTCTCACATAATACGTCAGATAAATATCTTCACTATAGCTGTTATG
The DNA here is from genome assembly GCA_026212715.1 of Elanus axillaris. Lineage (NCBI taxonomy): Eukaryota > Metazoa > Chordata > Aves > Accipitriformes > Accipitridae > Elanus > Elanus axillaris. The sequence goes on from JANZLQ010000008.1 coordinate 15,829,251, forward strand.
TTTGCTTAAGCTAACGAGGGAATTTCTGGAATGTCAGTTAGCAGGATCCCTTCCTGAAGGGTCCCTTGTTGTTGCACTTATTTTCAGTATCTTCTGTCAGAGATGCAAAAAAGTACCTTGAGACTTTCTGTTATTAGGAGTTGGCATGACAAAGTAATAGCAAAATGATCGCATGAACTAACCAGAACAACTTTCTGCTGGAGCGAAGCTAAGCTTTCTACACACTATGATGCATGTGTTTTTAAGTTTCTTTTGCTTGCTCTACTACATTAGCACTGCTACAGTTTTATCTGTGCCTCCCTCTTCCTTTTGCTCACAATCGGAATACCAGCCTGTGTATAAACATCTTGCAGTTTAATAATCCTACTTTTCATTAAAACTTGTTTTCTCTCTTTATCAGCCAGTAAGGCCTGGCTGACACAGGAAGGAGCAATCTTGTGGTAATGAGATTTCGAAAGACAAGTTAAATTTGTTCATATAGAAAAGGAAGGACGTGAGAAGTAGGAAGTGCTGAGAACAACAAATAGGATTATGAGAAGTTTAGAGGCTCTAACAAGCTCTTCTGACACCAGAAGGGCCCCTTTTGCACAACCTCCAAGTCTAGGCTAACACAGCAAACCAACATGTGACAGAGAGCACCTCCATGTGTGCCTATCTTTTTCTGCAAGAAGCTGTTTTCCTCAGATGGTATAAAAGCCTGAAGGGGAAACTTCCACCCTCAATGTAGTTACTCTCAGAGATCATTACAGCATTTGCTCTTGGCAAATCAGTTTCTAGAGCTGTAAGATTCATGAACAAGACATTATTCTCAGTACTACCAATGGCTTTTGTGTTAACTATGGATGTGTAGCTTTTGAAGTTTCTCCTCATTTCTCCTTCTACCTCCAGAAATTTATTTTAAGCTAGGGAAATTAGTTTTCCTATGTTTCCTGTGTTGTCCCTACAGTAAAACAGTCACTGTCATGGGTGACACAGACCTTCACTTAGACTCTTGCTCTCCATGGATCATATGGGAATCCTGATGTGAATCTCCCAAGCAAAATTAGCAACATGAACACACCAGGGGCTTCAAATGACCTATCTGAAAAACAAAGATAGTATTTAACCCTGCTTATAAGGAACTTAGAAGACTGCAGATGAGGAGTGCTAAACTGATAGTAATCACCAACTACCCAGAGTGGTAGGAGCTGTCTCCTTATATAGTCTCTTGCCTTTGCGTGCAAATGAGCATGCTAACTGCAGAACTAACCCTCAATATAGCCACATAATTTTGTATGCCCTTTATCCAAGGCTGGTAATGCTGCTTGCATCACAACAGTTTGTCTAGGATTGGAGTAACTGGTTAAGAGATTTGTGGAATGACAGAATGTTCAAGGTTGGTAGGCACGTCTGGAGACTGTCTGCTTCAACCCCATGCTTAAAGCAAGGTCACCTAGACCTGGTTGCCCAGGACTATGTCTAGATGGCTTTTTAATATCTCCAAGGACGGAGGCTTCCCAAACTTTCTGTCCAACCTATTGCAGTGTTCAACCACCCCACAGTAAAAGAAGTGTTAGGTTCAGACAGATTTTCATGTATTTGAGTTTGTACCCACGTGTTTCAATGAACTCATGCCCAAATTGGCGGTTCTGCTTATAGTGTGGGATTTGTGTCACCTAGAGACTGATTCAGCCGACTTAAAGACTCTAAGGCGTCTATATAGCTAAATAAAAAAGGGACAGGTACAGACTGAGTTGCATCTATACAGTGTGGGACCAGCCCCCTCTGTGGCTGGTGTGTCTGAGAGTGAGTTGGAAGAGTCCAGGCATAGCCAGGGAGTGAGGTGAGGGGTAGCCTGTGTGGGTGGTCAAGGACCAGTGCTTGGACTTGCTCTCTGGCACTCTCTTATCTGCTGCATAGCTGCACCCTGTAAGAAGCAGCATTAATATTCCCCTAGAGGTGCCTGAGACATTAGTTACACCCATAGTACTTAACAGCCTCATCATGCAGAGGACTTCATGCCATTAATGTAGCATTCCCTTGGCTCCTGAATGTGTAGTTTCTAATGAGCACACAGAAAGGGAGAGATTTAAAACATGTACTCTCCATATATTATGGGATAGATACTGAGAATGTAATTTCTGTCTGCTTATAAAACAAACAGCATAGTAATAACACCTAAAAATGACTTTTTGTTCCCTATTACACAAATTGTTGGAGATGGGTAAGCTACAACAGAAGGACATCCACAAGATTTCAAATCCAGAAGAAACATTGATTATTAGCTGGTCCAGCCTACTGTATATCAGATAATTTCTGCATCAAATCACTGGTTTTAAGGTGTAGAATAAATGTTTTAAACTCTCATAAATCATTTAAGTAAGTTTAAGTTATTAAAAACATTTTAAGTTATTAAATAAATAACTTACTTTATGGGTAACATGGTAAAAAATGTACCATCCTTTCAGGTCAAAATTTGGCCAGAAGCTGCTGTTGCATTCTGCATTATTAATTTCTCCTTGGTAGATAGTTTCAGGCAGAAGATAGGTCTTCTAATTGTTTCATAGATGGTTCAAGAGGCTCAATAACTTCTTTTTGTGGACTAGGAAACATCTATTTCTTCTCTCAGATGTTACTAACTTATACACATCCTTCTTGTATTACAGGTATCATACTTCCACTTACGAACTCTCCGCTGCCAGCCTTAAAGTGGTACCATCACCATCCTCCAGCCTAATATTCTAGTATTGGTATATATGCACTCAAAACAATGATTTTATCTTTTACAGTACTGCATTGTGACTGATCCTGGGTCTTGTAGGTAATCTGTGTCAGGAACAGGAAACCTACTCCTTGTCCCAAATGTCCGTTCAGTAATTTACTTACTACAGAACCACTGGAAAATAAATTATAGTGTAATCTGAAGTTTGGGGAAATTCTCTAGTGACTCTCAGGGACTTTAAAACCAGGAGTTGCTTCATTTTTGGCATTATGTCTATATAGCTAGTTCAGACCAAGTGTTTCTTTTCCACTGCAGAAACTGCCTCAAGACACAGGGGTTGGTTGTCAGCTCTTCCTTTGCTTCTGTACACTAGACTACACTATTAGTGTACACACTAGTGTACTATTGTACATTACATTACTATTGTAGTGTAGTACAATAGACTACACTATTAGTAGTCTTTTGTATCATAACACTAACATGAAGCTTTGGGAACTTATTAGGAAAAGTTTAGGTTGCCTTCTTACATGGAGATGGGAGAGGACATGAGAAGTTTTTGCAAACCCTCAGATAAAGAATATGTAAATCACATTGTCTTTAATAGGGACCTCATTTATCAGTCTTCAACATTGGAAAGGTTTGTATTTTACCTTCATTTTTGCTTTCCTACAGGTACCACTAGTTACAAGAAAGTCTAGAAATAAAGTAATGGAACACTATCTTGTTCCACAATGGTTCTAGCTTGTTGTTTTCATTTTCTCTTAAAAGCTTTTCCTTAATTATGCTTTTCCAAAGGAAAGTTAATGGGTGGAGATCCATTAATCTAGCTCCAACACTTGTGTCTTCATCCTAGGTGCCTGGTGATTCACCCAATCTCTCTCTCTATGCAAATAAATAAATAAATAAATACATTTTTATAATAAATAAATTCCCTTTCTAGTTGTAGGAGAAAGGTTAGGTGACTTTGAAGGCCTCCAGAGGGAAATCCACTCCAGCTAAAATGAATTTTAAAATTCATTAATGTCAATAGCTAAATGCTTAGTTTTGGTGAACTGGAGCTCTTTTTGGACATCTTCAAAGCACCTTCTTCTTTCAATTGCTGATTCATTTACTTGAGGAAGACTGAACCAACAGGTAGATACTTAACCATTAGACACAACCAAATTCCCAAATCCCAAATAAAACAAAGGCAAAATTCTTTTCATATGGGATAGCTCCTTTATTTTTATATCTGTATGTGGTATGACAAATCATATTTATTACGTAGTTTTGACCATCTGTTCTAAAATCTTCCTGACATTTCAAGCATCTCTTGTAACTGTTTCTGTTTATGCAAAATTTCATTCTTCTTAGGCTATAAGACCAGATCAGGCACCAAAGAGTCAGGTGATGCTGGAGGGTGTAAGAGCAAATCTTTCTCATGTGCATCAGAGGTAAAACTCTGAGAAGAGCATACAAGAGTCAGAAAGAGTAGAAGAAAATTGTTGATGGTATCTTTTTTTTTAATAATAGCCAGACTGGCAAGATTTTCCAATGGTACATTACTGGAGGGTAACCATGCCTGGACAGTGCTAAAATATTCCTTCATTCTGTACTGCATGTAATACCTGTGTACAGAATGCTTATGTTATCTGTGATATTAGAAAAGTGTTTTGGAACATTAAGAATTTTAATGGATATTTTATCTCTTTTTTAAAAGGAAAAAAAATTACTGTCACTTAGACATCGCATCCCTCCCACTGCTAAGTTTTGGGCCTGTTGACCCACCTCAAGCCAAATGGAAGACAAGTAGGAGTTTCAAAGACAGTTATGTTACCACCCTTGTAATGATTATTGATGTCTGGGTAGAAAGGAGGTTCAGGCAAATGGCCCAGCTATGAGAAAGCTGAAGGATCTGGCTGGTGCCTCAGCACATGTGTTTCCTTAGAATAACAACAGCATTACTGCCTCTTGTTTATTTGGGTTGCAGTAGGGATGTGGAGAAGTATTGGGGCTATTATGATGGGGAAGATGCTGGGAGGAAGACTGTCCACCTATAATGGATCTGGGCTTCATTTGATTTCCTGCTTATAAAACAACTATGCTTTTTACATTCTTTATTTGTAAAATATGTATGGTTCTGAGTATAGGAGCAGAAGGCTCAATTTGCTCCTTATTTCTTGATAGGAAAGTATTTTGACATAATACCTCTCCAAGGGACAGCTATCATTATCCTTTGCCTGCTCACTCATGTTCTTCCTTTCCTGTGTTTAACTGTTTTATCTATGGGCTATTACTAAGCGTGCTTATTGATGTACATCTTCTTACAGCTTTTTCAAGCAACGCTGCTTGCTGTTTCTCTGGGTAGCTGGCCACATATTGCTCTTTTTCTTTCTACTCTTGGCATTAAAAAATGTATTTTATTGTGTTTAAGCCATAATTCAAAAAAAGAAGGGTTACTGTGGTGCTAAGGACTGGCAATAGGGATGAGAAATTTTCTTATCAGTGCAGAAGTACAGCAGCTGAAGGATTCTAAGCTCAGGAACTAGAGTGAGATTCTGGGAGCTTTACAAAAACAGCAAGGAGCAGGATATGCTACAGGTGTCTTAAATCATAAACTGTATGATAACACCACTTTTCAGTACTTTCAGAGCCCTTTAATAATGGCTCAAAATAAAGGAGTGCTCTGTGCTCATGATTAAAATTGGTTCCAAGAGAGACACTAAAATGTCTAAGCAGTCCCTATTCTGTGTGACAAAGGGAAAAGAAGAGGCCTCATAAACCATAATGAAGGACTTCTTACCTATTTGATGTAAGGACAACAATTTTACAACCATTACTCCTCCTAACAATAGAACCAGGGGGTATTCTATGAGGACAGGAATGCTACCCACACCACAGTGACATGTAACTGGCTAGATAAGTCCTACTGTATTCTCATGGTGCACTCTTCTCATGCATGCAGTGACGACAGTCTTTATAAATCTTTCATCCCCCAGTAGTCATTCTGATAAACTCTAATCCTGCGCTGTGACCATTAGAATCCCTGAAATCAAGGACAGAGACACCAAGTGTCCATGACCTAGCAGTTAAAAATTTACATACAGTCTTTGCCACACAATGCAACATGTACCTGAAGGATAATGCACCACATAAGGTATCAGTGCAATTAAAGGAAGGAGATTCTTACTGATGCAAGACATCTTTAGCTAACTTAGTTAAGTCTAAGCTAACTTAACTCTAAGGTTCTTATAAATTTCTGGTGGCACCTGCAAGGAAAGGTTTCTCTGTGTTCAGTACAGAAGGAGCCCTTTTAGGCTGGAGTGTTGTATTATTTTAGTGCTAAGCTAATCTTTACATCACAAAGACAAGTACATATACCTGTTATTTACTGCTGAGCTGGCTTAAGTAGTTTCTGGAAAACACTAGCTCACCTTTTGCATCCTTCCCATTGTTCTGTTTCCTGCAAGGATTGTTTACACTAAAGAGTACTCTGGTGAGGGTGCAGGTGGTTATATTCTCTTAAGTTTTATGCCCCTAAAGGTAGCTAGGATTTAAAAAGCTTCTTCACTTAATGTATCTAAAACTTAGAAATTGAAGGTCAAAAATATTCATAGACTATTCTTGAAAATAAGACCTTATTACGATATATGGGCCAGTTTGTGCTTTTTATGTCTCTTAATTCCAGATCTTTACAGACAGAGAGAGGAATCAAGATATTGGTTACATTAAAGTTACATTTTTAAACCCCATTTTAAATATTCAGCATGACTAAACACTTCTTTTTAGAATGAAAGCTGAAATGCTAAAGTATAACCCCAAGCCCTATGTACTATCTAATAGAGAATAAGGCTTCTTCTGGGCTCTGTTATAAAACCCACATGTGCTACATATATAGTAAGAAAAAAAAGAGTCCTCATCATTGTGTTCTGCTTGAGAGGTATTACTGCCTTCCCTTGAAATACCTTGTCCATTGGCACTTTATCTGTGGCTCCTTGCTAAGCCTGCAACGAGATGATTTCGAATTCATGCTATTAAAACCCTTATGCCTCACAGAAATCCAGTGTAACACCATGTACCCTGTTTATGTCACTGCATGCAAGGAGTCTGCTCAGCATCTGACCAGCTTGCAAGCTTTACATTTTATCATTTGTATTATGTTTGATGAGTATTTATTTATTTATTTGACTTGAAATGACAACTTCAACATCTGGTTTTGCTATGGACGTTCGGCCCATATGCTGGTACTTGACAAGTATAATCTTATGAGCTTATTATTTTATTCTTATGCTGCACTTTTATGAACTATAAAAAAAAACCCCTTGTTTAAATAAAGTAGAGGAGTTTACATTTAGTGTCTTAGAATTACCTTACTTTTACATCATTTATCTTTTTCTTTCTTTCTTTCTTTCTTTTAATTTTAATGTTCTTTCTGCTTATAGCACTCAAGCTAGCATAATTACCTAGATTTGTATTTTGAGATTTTGATAATAAGAAGTGTCTTTTGTTTCCTGGAGAAGGTTCAGCTGTGTTCAAAAAGTTTTTCTTTTACTGTAGCAGGTGTCCCCAGTATTCTCCTTTCCATGTGATTCAGTGAGATTATAATAAGATTAAGCAGACCATACATGAGCAGGCAGTGCCTGGCATATTCCTACATCCACTAATTTCCAGTGTTAAGACCCTGTAGGCAAACCCTAGACTGGCTGTGGGCAAGCACATGGACTAGTTAGACTTGCTTGCTGACATATTCACTCCCTAATGCTGTATGCCATATCAACAGCATTTGACGTGTCCTTACTTGCAAGATCTCATGTGCTTGGGGTTGTGCTGTCAACGACTGAAGCTATCTTGAACCTGACCTTTGTATGCCTATCAAACAACATGTGCTAAACATAAATCTTCCAAAACTCAGTCTTTGAATGCAAGATATAGCATTAAATTGCATTTTATTTCCATTGTTTAAACAGAAAAGAACTGAGGGAAAAAAATGATACGTGATATGTCTCAAGAACTTTTATATGTGGCACAGGGTAACTGGGGATAATGAGGAATATCTGCTGGGAAAGCAATACAGCAGATAGCTTAGGAAACCTTTGGATTGCATCAGGGAAAAAGTTTCTGATTCAGGAAGAAGGCAAATAAAGGAGAGGTCCTTTTATATTGATTGACAATTGTGAGGAATGGATGAGAATTTGAGGCTGGAAGGTCCATTTAAAAGTGGCCATTAGAAAAAAGATTCATCACCATTCAGGACAAGAAGGAGGAATAACAGCTGAGTGATAGAAGGTAAACTTCAATAAATTCACAGAATGGGTAAGCAAGATCTCATGTAAAGGAAAATGCTGTTAAAGGGTTAGTGTCTTAGAAGTAATACACACAATAACATAATATCCATCCCACTGTGAAGAAAAAACAGAAAATGCAGTAAGAGATCAGCTTGATTAAAGCATGAACTGTGCATGAACCTTAAACACAAGAAAGAATCAAGCTGGAAGCAGAAACTAGGTCAGGCTACTGAGGATGAATGATAAATATAACATGAACATGTAGGAACAAAATTCTAAAAAGCCAAAGCTCAGAACACAATGCATCTGCCAAGAGGTATCAATCAATTTAGAAATGCAATTGTAACAGAGGGAAGGTGAAGAAAAGGGTGAATTGGTCATCCATACAGTGGAGAGGAAAAGCTATTGCTGGATGATACTCAGAAGGTCAAATTTTGTAATAACTTTTTTGCTTCAGTACTTACAAGAATGATCAGTTGCAATTGAGGGGTATTATAGTTCATACCAGTGATAAAAGTAAAGACCTCAACTTTGAATGGGAAAGGAACAATTTAGAGATTAGAGTTTTTCAAGTCAGCAAGGGATTATGAGTTTCCTAATGAAGAAATTAAAGAACTTCATGATGAAATATTAGATAATAATGTTATACTTGAGAGCTTGTGATGGGCAGGTAATATCTTGCAAGGTTCATGAAGGGAAAGCCAGTGTCTGTCTTTAAATAAGGAGAAAGGAAGATTGGGGTATGGTTCAGCCACTAGCTTAATTCTGCTCTCAGAAAATGTTTGAACAACTGACAAAACAAACTATTTGTTAGCACTGGAAGACAATAAAGATGTGAGTAGCAGCCAATAGAAAATTATCAATTCCATGTGATTTCCTCCTGTAGCGGGACAACAGGATTTGAGAACATAACTGCCATTTATATTGACTTTAGTAGGCCTTTCTGTATTGTGTTATAAAACAAATTGGGAAAATATGATCTATATCTGGAGGTTTGGCTAGATGATCTTCAAATGTTCCTTCCAACCCAAACCATGCTATGCTATGATTCTATAACACATATTGTGGATACAGAAGTGTCGGGTAGGTTTCACAATCCATGAAATGATGATCAATAATTCGCAACAGAAAGGAAAGCATATGTCTAGTATGGTTCCCCAGGGATGTTTTTTCGGCCTGTGTTCAGTTTTTTTCTTAATGATCTGAAGAATATGCCCACTCAATTTTCAGGTGATATGGAGCTGGGCAGCATGAGAAGAACATAGAATTCAAAATTAACATGAAAAATTGACGAAGTAGCTTAAACATAGTAAGATGAAATTGAATAGTGATAAGTGTAATGTATTATTCTTGGGCAGGACTAATCAACTAGACACACAGGGGGAAGGAATATATAGTTAAATAGCAATACTTCAGAAAAAGAGCTGGGGGCTGCACTGGATCACAAGGTGAGCATAAGACACAAATGGAAAAAGGCAAAAGTCATTTTTATATATTCAAGAAATATAGTATGTAAGACAAAATACTACTTTCCCTCTGCTTGTTATCAGCAAGGTTACAGAACAGTATCTAAATTTGGGGCATTGCATGTAAATAAAGGCAACTGACAAGTTCAGAGAAAAGGATTAAGAGGGATCAAAAATATACAAAATATGACCTGCACTGAAAGATTGCAGAATTTATTTAATCCTTAAAAGAGGAGGTCTATGAAGACAGTAGTCAGATATGTGAAAAGATGTTGCTAAGAAGACAGTAATTTGTCCCTGATTTCCATGGTGAATAGGAAAAGGAATAACAAAATTATAGGATGGAAGATTCCAATTAGTAACTGAGAAAACTCGCTTATGTATAAGGATAGGAAAGAGTTGGTAGAATACTGATGAGGTTGTATCCTTCAAACTGGAGGTATTGCAGAATAGTTTAGACCAGTGTGTGTCAAGAAAACTTAGATATACTTGATCTAAGTGCAAGGCCAGGCATGGCCTAATGACTACCTGTAGTCCCTTCTATCTCTGTGATTTTTAAAGTTAGAAATCAGTTTGCATAGGTTCATTGCTTGTGTTACAAGATCCCGGCTGTCAGCCTGTCTTTAGGGGTTATAATGTGAAAATACTTGAAACAAAAAGGGGAGGTGCTTAAGCCCCAAACATGTTATTGGACAGTTAACAAAATATAAAGCAAGAAGACATGCACTATTTTGTTTAGAATAAAGCCAGTGTAAAAGAGATATGAGTTCTTTTGGCACATGTGTGTGTGAAAATCAGAGAGTATGGAAATATATGAAAATCTGTGATACTTAGTCATTTACTTTCTTGTTTAAGAAAAGAACTGTTTTATGGTTATAACTAGAAAGTCCACAAACTTGTATTAGACAGCTATTTACTAAAAAAAAATATTTATATGTGCTTCCTGAAATACAGTGTGCCCTGTGTTTGCAGTATAACATTGTATTCAACTGATATAATTTGAATAAAGGTTTAAAATTCTTTTCAAAATATTGTAACCTACAGCAATTCAGGCTTTTCTAAAGGCAAAGACTTTGTTCTGCAAAACTAATTTAGAAATCATTTTCATTTCAGATGATTTAGCAGTATTCAAATAAGAGAGCCTTCACAGAGAATAAAAATTTCCCAGCTTTCACAAAACTGATTAACAGATTTCTAGGGAACCCTTGGGTTGTGAATACCTCTACTATAATATCAGAAGTGCTCATGAGAGAAAAAAAAGCAGCAAAACCCCAACACAGCTGAGAATGCAGCTCTAGATAAGTAAAGTTCTTTCACCACTAACTTATATTAAAAGTTAATTGATAATATTAAGCAAGGAAAAAAACCCAAAGAAATAGAAAGTTCAGGTTTTATCTCAACTGTCATAATTTGTGAAGAACCTCTTAAAATGTTCTATTGCTAAAATAAGTTCTTTATATGCCTGTGATTATAAAGTTGAGGCTTATGCCTCCACATATGTCTGGATTTTGAATATAATGAGCTGTTCAGGTTATAATTGGCTTGGGATAGAATTAAAGGCCCTGTGAAGTGGATGCACCTTCATGACTGAAGTAATTTTTATAATATTTTGAAATTAATGTGTTCTATCCCTTCCAAACCATTCATCTGGGGAAGAGGTTTGAGTATTAGAGAAGGCAGTTTAATTTTCCATTCACTAGCTATAGACGAGTGATGCCTGAAATGCAGGCAAACAAATTGTACAAAAAACAATTAAATCAAAGATGCTCTAGAAATTCAACTCTTTAGAGGTGTTCGTGTTTTGGTAAAACTGGGCTTTTTATATAATTTTTTTTTTTTGCATGCTGTAGAACAATCAGTGGAATTTTGGTTAATTTGTATTAAAATAATAATTCATTAGTTTGGCTTTTGATGTTCCTGCTGTATTTAAAGCCTCATACTGAAGGATTAAAGAATGAGTCAACACCAAGAGTAGCAAATAATGCAGACTTTGGACCTCTAGTCCTGATTGTCCTCTCACACTTTCTCAAAATATTATATTCCAGTTGACTGCAATGGAGTTATTCTTTATATATACTTGAGTTAGAAAAGATAAAACAGTGGTAGGCACATACATGAATAGAGAAATAAAAAACAGGGAAATGGAGAATTGACCTGTCTAGTGCAGAGCTACCTCCATCCTGACAAATGTAATTGCTCCAGACTGATTCTGAGTCCGCAGGCCAAGTGGGATGCGGTTAGGGCTACTCTGCATTTCAGTAACGCAACCACATCCATGCTGTAAAATGCTTAGCCCTGGGGCCTCTCAGATGCCCTTGCAGATTTCATTATTATTTTGTGTGTGTTGTTTCTGGTTCAGAGTGCCTGCAATAGTCTTAGGAGAGTATTGCAGCCTGCCAGATTGCAGTAATTAAAAGGAACATTTGTTTAGAAGAGGAATAAGAGGGATGTATCTCTTCTTCCCACCTGCACTGGCACTTGGAGAGGCTCATGATAGCTGATGTGATGTCTCTACCAAGCCTCCCCCAAACCCATTCTGCTTCACTAAAATGGGAGATTCCCAAGACCACCTCCAATGCTGGTCAAAGCAGGCAGCTGTGCCCGGAGGAGCATGCAGGACCAAGTACCCACATCCCTTTGTAGGGACATAAAAGGGAAAGCAGGATCAGACCTCATGCTCTGCAGGAATGTCTGTGCATTTTGGGATTTTCTGTGAAAAGATGCGGCAAGGAAGTCAGACTTGAGGAGTAACCTGAAAAATAGCCTTCATGGGTGGGGTTTTGCTTAGTTTAGGGCCAAAAGCTACAGGGTACTTTGCTGCAGGGTGGACTGAAAAGGCTTTTGTGCATGTTGTCTGTCTTTCACTCAGTCCTTATCTCTGACCTGCCAAGACTGTCCAATTTGATGGTGAGTCATTCAGTTCCCTTCATAAGGAAATCATTAAGATTTTTGTATGACTTCCAGGTTAGGTGCCAATACCAGGCATGGAGACCAAGATGATACAATTTTCTGTAGGAGAGCTATGGGATCCTGTTTTCTGTCAACAGCTTGTCTCTGTTTTCTGTGGGAATCTTGTAAGGACTTTGGCTCTCACTGGGATAAAGGGACTGGGTGACATGTGTCTTCACTCCCAGCCCATTGCATAGAAAAAAGGCCAAAGTGTAACAACTCAAGGCCACAGAGGAGAACCAGGCTGCCTTGTGCTCCCCCTTCACCCCCATGCCACTGTAGAGGATGCTACAGAGTGGATGGGGAGAAGGCATCCGTGGAGGTTCTCACTTTAGAGGGGACACTTGGATCCAGGTTGCTTGTGGGGAGACCGCAGCTCCTGGCAGTGTGCCCTTTCTCAAAGTTTTGGGGCAGCCAGCTGAGTCAGTTGGGGAAGCACTGGTTTACCATGCATTACTTGGCTGATCCAGGTCCAGTGGGTAAAGTTAACAGTCCTATGCATCCCATGGGTTTCCTCATCCCATGCTAATACAAGTTAGCAGATGCTGGCACAGTGGGCTAACTGGATGTGTGCAGTACAGAAAAGCTGCCCTGGGTACAGTTATGGAGAGTTTCCAAGCCTACACCAAGTGACCGGGAGCATCCATGGTGGTGTGTCTCATGGCTGGGGCATGGTAGTTTAATCCCAGCCAGCAACTAAGCACCATGCAGCTGCTCATTCACTTCCCCCACCCTAGTCAGATGCGGGAAAGAATCAGAAAAAAAAAGTAAAATACATGGGTTGAGATAAAGACAGTTTAATAGGACAGAAAGGAAGAAAATCATGATGATGATGATGATGATAATAACAATAATAATAATAAAAGAATTGGAATATACAAAACAAGTGATGCACAATGCAATTGCTCACCACTCACTGACTGATGCCCAGTTAGTCTCTGAGCAGTGATCCCCCTCAGGCCAATTGCCCCCAGTTTATATACTGGGCATTACGTCCCATGGTACGGAATACCCCGTTGGCCAGTTTGGGTCAGCTGCCCTGGCTGTGTCCTCTGCCAACTTCTTGTGACCCTCCAGCTTTCTCGCTGGCTGGGCATGAGAAGCTGAAAAAAATCCTTGACTTAGTATAAACAGTACTTAGCAACAGCTAAAAAAAATCTGTGTGTTATCAACATTCTTCTCATTCTGAACCTAAAACATAGCACTATACAGCTACTAGAAAGAAAGTTAACTCCATTGCAGCTGTAACCAGGACAGGCACTCACCAGGATGTCCTAACATTTGGGGGACTTCAGGCAGGGCAGTCTGGGCAAGAGGGTTCTCAAGAGAGGCTTTTTGCTTAGAAATCCACCACAGTGACAGGAAATGTCATCCAAGTTACACTTCATGCTTTTGGAAATATTTTTCTTTAAATACACTTTATCCCTCATAGCTTTTCAATCTTCAGGCTTCATTTATCTTGAAGTTTAGTTTCCTCCATATGTTTATCATCAGCTAAAGAACGAGAACTAAGCTGCTCGGAAATGTTTTGTCATTTTGTCATCAAAGTTTTTTGCTTTGCAGCTATATGGTTTTACATTTGACGTGCACCCCTTCTAAGAAGAGGTGCGTATTCACTTTTACTACTGTTATTTCCTACTTACATAACAGCTATTAATTTGTTTGATGAGTGAATTTTTCCATTAAGGATTTCCAAGCCTCACATCACAGTAGTTTGGAGTTGCAACTACAATTTGATGCAACCTTGGCTTGCACATAATTAGTACAGAATGGTGCACGATGCCACCATCTTCCCTATGATGAAGCTCTGGCTTAGATGGTGCAGAGCACTTCCATTTGATCTAAACAAAATTCACTCAATTTAGGAAGTCAATCTCACTAAAGAGCATCTTGGGACTTAATAACATGCATGCAATATAATAAAATGTTTAGTAAGTGCAAGGGTAAACAGGGATCTTATTACAGAAAGTTATTAGAATAATTTGCAAATGGATTTGTTTGTTTATCTACCATTTATAAAAAGTTCTTATGCAATTCTATAGTTGAATGAGCTATAAATACATTTCATAATGATTTGACTTTCAGATTCCATTTTGGATTCTACTGTGAAAGAATTTTATCAATGAAACCTAGCAAATTGCAAGCAGAAAAAAAATCAGATTTGGTTACATTAAGCATAATTCAAGATAAGTTTAGCACTCAGTCAATTCTTTTGCCTGTTGTAAAGTCAGCAGACAACATGTCTGTCAATTTATGTCAAAATACTTTAGAAAGGCATGAGAGTAAGAGAAGCAAAGTAGAAAACTTACCTTTGTGATTCAGGACTATCATGGTTCAGGACATACATAGCAGTTTTAGGGTCTATTTTCTGGCATTATTTTTGTATTTTAGAATGAAAGACAGTTTGTGCTCCATTAGAAACATTATTTTATTAAAGGCATGGCTGTTTGGAAAATAGCAACTAAGAGCATCTTCCACAAGCCTTCAGTTCCCCTTCTGTCCTGGAGGAAACCAGGTTTATTTACATTTTTCTAACCATAATGTCATATTTATGATTGACTGCGTCAGTTGTACTGCATAGGTAAGCAGAGTTTCATTTAGATTCATTATTCGGCCATTCATGTCTGAAATCCTACAGAATTTATTCTACATGAATGGCAGGAGCCCACAGTCACTCTAAACAGGTCTAGGGCTGCTATCATACTGCTGCATAGACATAAGACATTGCCAGTGTATGCTGGAGATGGCTTGTCCATGGCTGGAGGTGAAGGTAACTGGATGCAACATGAGGAACTACAGGATCGGACATGAGACATTGCTCAACAAAACAAAGAACACACTCTGAAGCTGCCAAAAGTGACCAAGAGTGTCACAAGGGATGGCCAGGTCTCACAAGGGCTGAGGAGGGTAACCCCATTCATAACACCAGGTAAGACAGAGATGACCTAGGTAATGGCACCAGAAATGCCAAATCTGGGTACAGATGTATCAAAACTGGGACTGATGGGGGAAAAGTAATTAGTGGAAAGTTGTGTATTTTGGAAGGAACAAGGGAAAAGAAAATGGGAGGAAGGGAAGAAAAACTATAAGAATATGGAGAGAAGGAGGATAAAGAGGGGTGGTCTGGCCCCACCTTGCATCTGATCACCATCTGATCTCCTAACTATTTTTCTGTGCAAGGGTGCTCTCTGTGCTCTGTGTGGGACACCTGAGCTTCAAGTCAAACTAGCTGGTGAGCCCAACAAGAGATTTCAGTCTAGATACTGGAAGGGCTGTAAATCTAGGGGCTGGTTACTGGAGAGACTGGGTGTTGGAGACCAGATACTAGAGGGCCTACAGGCTTATGCTGGCTAACAGACACACACACACGTGTGTGTGTGCACGCGCGTGTGCGCATGCCTTTTGGGAATACACATTTACCTTCATGTCCAGACAACTGGAATGAAAACATCTGGATCCCAAAGTCGTTGGCTTTGCCTCCCCTTGACCAACATTGCACATGCGGCAGTTATGCCAATTTTCACAGCCTTTCCCTTGACCAACATTGCATATGCAACAGTTATGACAATTTTCACAGCCTTTCCCTTCTCTGTTCCTTAATTTCTCATGACACAACTTACTATGATAATTCAAAATAAATTCTGCAGCTTCATATAGGATTTTAGTCTCCATGCTATGCAGGGAGTATCTGCGGTCTGAAGGGTATTGTAGCCATGTCTGTGCTGCTGCTAGGCAGGCAGGCCAGGGAATACATTAAAGCATGTGATATACATTGTCCCACATAACTATATCTGTGCCTCCATCTGTAGGGAATGTGGAAAGTTTCATGTCAAACTATTTAAATTTTAAAATATTTTATGAGATATATTAAATAATGTATAGACACATTCAAAGCCATAGAAGTTCCTTACGCTCAAAAATTCCTGAAAGAGTATACTACTTTTATTCCTTTTGTTTTTTAATTATTTGGTTGTATTTTGTGTATTAAATGTGCTTTATAAATATCTTAAATTCTGAAGCACAGAACTCAGCATTAGATAATTTTGCGTATTAGCTAATTTTGTTTTCTGCAGAATCCACTTAAAATGTGTAGCTTTATGTTGTTGAGATATTTCTTGCAGAGATGTTATTAGCTGCTATTTCAGATGTTACTATTATCATCTTCGTTCTGTTATTTGTTTTATAAAAAAGAGTGAAAAGTTTATTTGGAAAATGGTCGATCTATTTTCACAACTGAAAGCGATGACCAAATCATCTGACTAAGAGGCACAGCATGTCACAGGATTACTCTTGGCTGCTTTGAAAGTGAAATAACCTTTTGTTTTGGGTTTGTGTGGCGGGGTTTTGGTGGCGGGGCAGAGGCCGCAGGGCTGGCTCCTGTGAGAAGCTGCTGGAAGCTTCCCCGGCTCCAAGCTGGACCTGCCTCTGGCCCAGGCCGAGCCCCTCAGCAACAGTGGCAGCGCCTCTGGGAGAGCAGCGGGAAGGGGGGAAACCTGCGGGGAGTCGGGGAGTGGGCTGGGAGAGGAAGCCCTGGGCAGATCCCGAGGGCAGCGAGGAAGGAGGGGAGAAGGTTGGGATGCCCCTGCAGCCCGTGGGGAGGCAGCAGGCTGTCCCCCCCCAGCCCAGGGAGGGCAGCAGGGGAGCAGAGGCCCACCTGCAGCCCCGGGGAGAGAGAAGCCCCGGCCGGGGCAGGGGGATGCCCCCAAGATGGAAAGGACCCAGGGTGGAGCAGTTCATGGAGGACTGTCTCCCACAGGAAGGACCCCCGGCAGAGCAGGGGAGGAGTGCAGAGTCCTCCCCGTGAGGAGGAAGGATCCGCAGAGACAAGGTGTGACAGACTGACCCCAACCCCCATTTCCCATCCCCCTGTGCTGCCGGGGGGAGGAGGGAGAGAGAACTGGGAGTAGGGCTGAGCTGGGAAGGAGGGAGGGGTGGGGGGAAGCTGTGCTAAGGTTTGGGTTTACTTCCTAATATCCTTGTTTTGATTTGATTGTTAGTAAACTGAATTGATTTTGTTTCTTCCCCAAGTTGAGCCTGTCTTTTGCCTGTGACCATAAGTGGTGAGGGATCCCTCCTTGCCCTTGTCTCGACCCATGAGCCTGCCTTTTTATTTCTCCTCAACCTGCTGTGGCTGGGGGAGCAGGGAGTGAGCGAGCGAGCGAGCGGCTGCGTGGTGCTTTGTTATCGGCTGGGCTTAAACCATGACACCTGGTGAAAGTCAGTATTTGATGAAACAATACATAAGTCTAGGAAGTTTTTTTAGAAAGAGATGAAAAATTGGTGGTGATTAGTATGGTGTTTTTCTTGAATGATAATGTAAAGGCATTCTCAGCGTTATCTTTAGGACTGTACTACTTTTATAAATCCAGTTGTAACTCATAGGAGTTATGAAAACAGGTATTCAAATGTGTATCCAGTAGCTCAGGAGCTCCTGCAGTTTGCATAAGACCCAGAAGGGATTGTCCTTCTGCTCCGCTGGTGCTGAGATAGTCTGTTACTCTCACTAAAAAGGCTCCTCTCTGCCTGTTGACCCACAGACCTGAGTGACCAGAGTGGCTAAATAAAATAGTGCATCTTATAAAGTGACATTACAGCTGGTTCTCCTTCCAGTGCAACCAAAGCACTTTGAGGCAGGAGGTTTCCATGCTTTCACCAGGCAACAGCAGCAGTGAAACTCCTTATTTCCAGCTGTGGCTTGTCACGATATGTTTCAGTTTTGTAATCATCATTATCCTCTTATGCTGTTGATCAAAGCTGGAGCTTTCCACCGTGATGGTTCTTCAGTTTGTGACAGTGCTGGTGGCTTCCTTAAGCTGACCACCCATTTGCTGTCATGACAGTACCAACTGGCACATTTTATACTCTTGAACTTTCTAGTGTTTCAAGTACCACTTACAAATTAGCTGCTGATATTAATTATGGCACTTTGCTTTTATAATTATTCCTTGTTGTCTCTTCAGCTTTTTCTATGTCCATAAATCACTCAAAACATTTAAGTCCCCTTTGAAATATTTGCATTTGATTCTTACATTTATTACTTCTTTTTTTAACATCTGTTCTGACAAACTGTTCTGCCTTTTCTGATGTTAACCTGATGTGTTAAAAATCTTCTTCTTTTAATATGTTTTATCTGAATATATTGCTTATAAAAAGTGATAAATTAATGATGGCTTGTTTATTGCCTAGAACTGATGAAGACAGAAGCAGTAGACCCTTCATGGTGAACTCTGTCCTGATCCAGAGTGCTCTGCCTCATAGGAGCAGGGACACTTGTCCTATCTGCTGCAAAGGTTGGTAAAAGTGACACACATCGAATAGGAGCACAACTCATTTCACAGGGGCTACAGGTCAGTGGCAACTCCCTTTTTTTCAAAATGTCCATGTGCTTTGGTTCCCAGTGGCTGACAAGCTGTGCAAACTGTTCCATTGCCCATTTATGAACACGATCTTGCCTAGCATGACTGAGAATCACCAGTAATCAAACAAGATCTAGCCTGGCCTTCTGCTCCATATCTAAAATTAACAGATTTTTCAGGCTCTATTCTGCACACCTTTGTCATTCACTGCAGCATTGACACCCGCTCCACAATAAAAAGCTCAGCAGCTGTCCTGCCCAGTCTCTTAGTGCTGTGACCAAGCTCCCACATGCATTAAACTGCATCATTTCCCCCTACATGAGAATTCCCATCAGCTCCTTCTCTGTGGATGTCAAGAGCCCGAACAGCACTGCCGGGACATCTGAAAAAACAATTTCATGCCATGCATCCATTGAGGTAGTCTATCAACTGGATGCTGGATGTCACGTCTACTGTGAAATACCAAAAAGCATAGCACACCTTTGAAGTGAGTTTTTGGGGAAACCCAGGATTTAGGGGGAAGTATGCACAGTGCCACAGTTTGACAGCTGTCCAAATTCATGAGTTAAACATTAATATCTCTGCAGAAGCTGACAGCTGACACCCAGTAACAATGAACAGTCAGCCACATAAATATTAATATATAACTAAAATAATTTAACCAGTCAACAACACAGAATAATTAAACAGGGAAGCAGATTAGCCTTGGAAACAAGTAAACTGAAGAAACTCTGGACAATCTTCTCTACCTAAATACTGCTCTGTCATACCGTCATATTCCTGGAGCCCTCACAGGAATCTATATTAGTCTCAAAACTTGTTACTAGTGGATGATAGGTTGGGGGGAAAAAAAAGCCATGTGGAAATCTTGTCATAGCATAAAGTTTGGAAATCAAAATGAGAAATTTTATGTTTGTTATCAGTATTTTTTTCAACTGCAGTGTCGGGACGAAACACAACGCTGTGAAAGTTTTTGTTTGCTTCCTGAACTAATAAAAAGAGGAACCTCTGTAAACCCAGAACATCTATCAAAACCCACTAAACAGATGTGCTTCTTCTTTTTCAGTAGGGCCAGAGGAGCTTTTGCATAGCCACTTCCTAATATTTTCCCTGAAGACATACTGCTTTTGAAAGAAATACCATGGGTTTTAAAGCTTTACATTTTTTTAAATAAGAGGTCTCATTGTGTACTTTGACAGTTGCAATTATTTAATGATGGTTACCAAAAAATGTTTGTAATAAGTACATTTTGCATGTGAATGGTGCTATATAATCAATGATAATAACACACAAATTTGCAGATATTAGGCTATCTATCTTCCTGACTAAAACTGTATCTGAATCCTAGTGCTTTATCACCAAATCAGGTCTGGGATAACTTGACATGCTCAGTGAAAAAGCTTTTGAGAATCTCAGCTGTTTTGCCTCCAGTGAGCACCAGACTACACATTATTTTGTGGAACATGACTGTCAAACATTTTTGTTAGATTGATCATGTGTGAAGGATGGAAATCTTTTGCATCAGCAGGAATGGTCTCTTCAAGATGTTCATGTCATAGTATTTCCTTTATCAGGCACGATTTAGCCTCTCCTCCCCAGTTGAGTCCCTTGGACAGGAAAGATTAATAAGTACCTTATCATTTTCTGGCTTGATGGGGTTTTTAAGTACACCTTTTTTCTTTGTTGAGCAGTAAATACCAAAGCACTGTTAGAGGCAGTAATTTCTCTTCCCTATCATTAATGAAGATTTTTTACAGTTAGTGTTCTCTGTATTTCTGATACAGCCTGAAAATTTCAGTATATTAAATCATTAAGCTTCTCTTTACAGTATTTAGGAAAACAGCATAGAAAGCAGATGGCAATCATTTTCATTTTTAGTACAGAAGCTCAAAATTGTCTGGTGAGCTCTGTTACTCCTTGGATAATCCATGAAACAAAAGGTAGAAAAACAAATCTAATTCCCCTACAATCTTAGCAGCTCCTAAATCCTTCTCCAATTTTGTATTGCTGTTGTATGTAACTGCTTGCTCTTCGACTAAACATTATTTCCCATCCAGAAATCCCCATGTGATTTGAAAACATTGCCCCCCTGACTGCTATATATGAATGTGTTGCTGCTGCCAGAGAAATGACTATGGAGTGTTTTGCAAAGTTTTTATCAATTATCATTTGCCTATGAAAGTATATAATATATTTTGGTTATCCTAGGAATACCGTAAATGTGGCCATTAGTGGGTGGGCAGGAAGAAGAGTGAGGCATTATTTTTATTTTTTTTTCTGAAGGCTTATGCAGAATTCCCAGGACACATCTCATTTGACACAGCAAAAAAAATATTCTTGCAAAACTGCACAAAGTCTGTTCTGTATTCAAATGGAATAAAGTCAGCATAATGAAAAAGATGTGTTGGGCTCTTCCTGCATCTCTGACAAAGGCACAAATACTGGCTTTTTATTTTCTGCTATTCAAATAGAATAAAATATCAGTCATGCATTTTTTTTAATATGTCTGAATGAGCTCTCTTGGCATTTCAGGCTTGGTGCACAGTGGCCTGTGTAGTAGAGTTTTAATTTTCCTGTTCTGCTAAATGTAACTTTTCATGGCCCCTCTCCTCCTGGAGCCATCTTAACAATCTTTGAAAGATATTTTTTTTTTTTTTTACTTTATGTACATCTTATACTTCAATATTTGTTACACAAATTCTCCACAAGCCACGTGCAAACACTGCCAGTGGGCCAATAGGCACATAAGCATCAGCTAGACTGTGGGCAAGGGTGATTTTGAAGAAACAATGTTAGATAGCTCTGCTTGAAACAGCTCTAGGAGCCTAGGGTGGATATTATTTCATTCTCTGACACCCAGGGGAACTGAACTCTCCACTCTGACCCAAAGGAGACCCCAGGGGCCAGCCTCAGTGAGCAATCGGAAATCTAACAGTGTTACTTGGCGCTTGCTGCAAGATGACAATTTCTGTTTTCAGTGGTGTTAGGAAAGATATTCTTGAAACATTTCTGCCTGCGTCCTACACGTGACAAGTGTTTCTGAAAAACTGCATCTTAGTGGTTACACCATAGTAGGTAATAGTAGGTCATCTTGTCTGGTAGAGAAAAAAATTCTCTTTTTTCTCTACCCAGACAAGTTGCCAAGAGTCCCTCACAAAAAGCTGCTTGTTTTCAACTCCAAATATTTTTCACTGTTTCTTTAGTCCTTCAAGCAAGTAGCTCCACTAATCCATGACACAACTGTTAGAAAAAGGAAAACATGATGCAGGCTGCACAGGCTACTTGCAGCTCATGAAGAAATTTGTGTGCTTGCTGACTTCCCAAGAATCATCCTTACTTATACCTACCATGCTGCAGCAGTGATGATTGGGTGACAAGGCACTGCTGAGCATCCTGCGAAGCTAGGTCTCCCTGTGCACATGGAGGAGCACTGCAGCAGCTACAAATCTTTCTTTCCCCTTCAAGAACTGGACATACATCATAAGAAATGGATACAGGTGGAAGTAAAAAACCTGCACAGAACCAAGGCAAGGGTAATCTAGTTTAGGATCTGGAAGCAACAGGATAAATTAAAGCATGGGTTAAACACTACCCTGGCATTCACCCAAGGTCTGGGGCAGATTTCATAGCCTATGCTAATTTTCATGTTGCCATGGCTACTGTGCCCTCACTGAGTGGTTAAAACTCGAGGGTTTCTGTCTGAGCAGCAGGACTGTCATTGACTGCATTTAGATGTATCTCGTGAGCTGTCATCTGGACCAAGAAAACTCTTCACCGCCTTGGTTTGTAAGCTTAGCCTCCCTCTCCCCAAAACCTGCTCTGCTGAAGTACGTTGTGCATTATTGAATCTACTTTTAAATAAAACATAAAAGTGAAATGGGAAAATAAGGAGCCAGAGATTTCAGTGCTAATATTAAAGTTGTTTTCATTATTTTAGGGAAATGTAGTACTCAAGTTACTGCTCACTACACTTTTTATATGTGCAGCTGAAGCTAAACTCACCTGCATCATATTTTCATACTTAAAATTTAGCTCTGAATAACCATTGCTTTTAGTTTGGTACTCACAAAGGACACACCAAAAGCGATTTGATTCCTATCTCTTTGTCTTCTACGAGAATAAAATCTAATGAAGCAAATTTTTTCTTCATAAGTGAACTCACTGGTTCATGAACTGGGTTATCTTCTTGCATTTTTGGCCTTAGCCAGGTTTCCCCCTCCTGCTAAAGAGTGAAACACTTCTGTCAGATTACTGGAAGACTATAGACACAAACCAGTGCAAAATAATTGAAGCAAACCTTAGCTCTTTTCGTGCCATCATTTACAGTGAGACACTGGAATCTGGAAAGCTCCCAGAAGAGAAGAGTGGCTGAAACAGATTTATACACTTATGGAAGATGGATAACACATTCTGCTTGGCGAGGAAGCTAGAATGCTTTTACAAAGCCCCACAGCCCTCTCTGAATGCTAACAGTATGTCTCTGTTTGTGGAAACACAGCATTCCTGTTTTGCCTCCTCTCTTTTGAGCTGAGTGCATGCAACTTTTTCTTCCTGGATGTCTTTGTATTGTAAAGGACAGTGGAGCAGTTTTCACTTGCCCTTGCAGGTAAAGGTCAGGATTACTGATGGCTGCTGTGCTCCAGCCTCGCTTCTCACTGTGCGCCCAGTAAAAGGACTAGCAGTGTCAGGTGAGGATTTCCCCAGTATAAGGGAATCAGGAGTAATCTGGAGAGTACAGAAGGAAGAATAAGCTCTGGTCCCTACTTTTCATAGGTGCTGTCTGTTCTGCAACATTAAATGGGAATAGGCATGAGTTCTTCTTTCTGTTCTGATGTAGTAATTTCTTACAATGACTTTGAAAATTAACTCTTTCAAAGACAAAGTTTCCAACATTGTGAAGCCACAAAAGTGAAGTTAAATTATGTAGACTTCTTAGAATCACAGTAAACCCAACACTGAAAAGCTGTGCTGGTATTGAAGAACATGTAGTGATTCCTATACACATGGAGATGAATTAAGAGCAGTTGATACTGTAGTGGATGTGACTCCATGGAGGCTGATAAGCCTTGGGCACTGGGAATGTTTGTAATATTCTGGGAGATCAGCTTTACATAGTGTCAGCTTCACCCCATTTTCACTGTTTTGATTTCACTTCCATGGTGGTCTTCAGCAACATTGAAAGGACATGAGTGACTAAAATCTGTGTACAAAAGAATAGGATCAGGAAATTAACCACCACAAAGTTCCTAGTTAGTGGAAGGTAAAGTGCTGTGGTATGTGGCAGGAAATTTTCTTGGCATGTACATGGATAGACGATAGTTATCCACTTTATCTGACCTTTATTTTCTTCTTCTTCAGTGCAATCGCACAATTATTTATGTAACTGGTATTAGAATTTCATGTCATTATATCTGCACAAACAGCATGTGTGTATTTAACCATGGATATATCACATACACAAATCTATCACCATGTTAGAAAACTCCAAGGTATCTTCTAGTACGTCCAACCACACTGTTAAAATCTTTAATTCTTGACCTGCCAAACTACCTTACATCTTTTCCTGTCTTTCAGAAAAATTGAGCTCTTTCCTTTTCTGTGACTGTGGAGGAAAATGTGAAACTGAATATCAGTTATTTAATCTTTTGGTTTTGCCTCCTCTGAACTCGTTTTATCTTTTACTCCTGATTGCTGTTGTTGGTCAATCTTTTGCATGACTTTGCCAAAAACTCAGAAAAGGACATTTCTTATTTTTCTATTCCTGGTTTTATTCCCCATTTGCCAAATAAACATTTCTACATAGACATGGATATATAGGCATCAAAGCACCATGGAAAACAGTTTAATATAAGCATTCCCATATTAGAAAGGAGATAAAAAGCAGAAAGGGCCAATATTGGCTCCTTTTTGTCATGCAGCTGGTACCCTATTAACTTTCATATCCTGTGGGGACAGATCTTAGGTTCAAGAAACAAAGAGTGAGGCTCCAAGCAGAGAGTAGATACAGTACCCAGCCTTTCCTCTCTTCTGTGTGTAGACTTGCTATGTCCCTGCACTTGGGTGTAATTGGTGCTTGAAGTTATAGCAATTTTCAAAGTTGCAGCTGGAAACCTTTGGAGTTGCCAGGGTGTCCCTTCTCTCCTGACCACATACAAAGAGCTTTACTTGCCATCACAAGTCAACCCCCATCTGGCAGCATGACACCAAAGCACCTGCGCTGCTCTGCCCTCCAGCTATGCTGCAGGGTGTGGGGATGCTCGGTTCCTGGGTCAAATGTGCATCCTGAAATTGAGCAAGCCACAATTTTTAAGCTCTCTTCTGAGTTCCCAGGTGGATAACAGCAGGGGTATATCTCTGTAGATAAAGTTGAAAGTCTTCAATAAGATTATGACAGTGGAGTGATAAGGCCAATACAGGTACTTAAAATAGGAAATGTTTCACAGGTGGCTAAAAAGTGGAGTACTGGCCTTTGGGCCAGAGTTTTGAGCTCTTGTTTCATTCCAATTACCCAGGACTGAAATAGAAACAGTTAGAGAGAAGGAGGAAGAAGTAAAGCCTAAAATTCAGAGATCAGCAATATGTAGCTTGCAGCTCAGCTTGCAGGCAGCTGTTCTCTGAAGCATGGCCAAAGAAAGTAGCTGGGAGAAATTAAGAAAGAACTCATTTTTGTTGGTAAACATTAATCAGCCTGTGATTAATAATAAATTCTTTTTGTATATGATTTAAAATCCACCATCATCTGGGATGTTATGACAGGACATGCCCAAGAATGCAAATTTTGGTAGCTAGGACACAAAACCCAAAGCCAACCACGACAAGAATTATTATTTTAAAATATTATTTCTTCAAGGATTAATAAATACCTTTTGAAGACTTTTTAAGCTTGAAAAATTCCATTTTCTAAAGTTTTTTTCTCCCAAAATTTTGTGATTCAGTTTATGCACAGAATTACAATGAAGCTTTTTATTCCTGCTTTAAATGCATATCTCTGTAACCTCAAACATGGTGTTATGACAGCCTGAGCTCACTGTGCAAACATTCCATTTCCTTCATTGCCCTTGTATCACTTCCCATTTTTTTATAGTGTTATTGTGCTTCATAACTAGTATCCTGTATTCTTCCCTTGCAGAACACAGAGATAGCAAAGGATGCCACAGATTCTTTAGACAGAAGCCACCTGTGAAATTTATGTATTTACATTAATAGAAAACAGAGGACTTGAGTGATGCTTTTGCAGCTTTACGTACAGCATAAATCATTTACTTGTTCTCTGTTTGCGACAGTCTGCAGTTTAAGCAAATTACTTGCTGACACAAAACGTGACTGGAACTGTAGGTTCAGAAGATTTTCTATGCTCTTTTATCTGCTCTCCTTTCTTCCCAGAGCATTTTGATGTCCCCTGAAGAAACAGTTTCAAACTCAAAGCCTTTTTTTTTTTAAAATGAGTTGCATGCTGGGTAATAATATGATGACCATGTTCTAATTGAGCAAAAATGGTTTTTCTTTAAAAACAAGAATTTTCAGAGTTCTTCCTGCAGCAGCTAGGTTTTTTTTCAGCTGTGTGTACAGAGTGATTTCCTAGTGCCTGCTTCACACTCTTCCTTCCCGCAGCTTGATCTCCTTCCTCCCTAGTATCATGCTGTTTCCTACATGGGCAGTTTTAAGGAAAAGCTGTAAAAAGCACCTTTTAATTTACGCCTTTCCAGTAAACTGAATGATTAATTCCAAAGGCAGTAGCAGAATGGTCTGATTGGAGCTGTCCTGGCACAGCAGCACTCTGCCTTATGCAGAGTATCAATTATTTCACTACATGTAATGTTATTTTGGCTCCTGCTGGAGCCAGTCTTAATGTGACAGAGAAACTCCAGCCTTCAGAGAGTGGGAAGGGACATCCCAGTGTGACTGTCTTCTGCAAGTTCTTACCTCCTGGAGAAAAGAAGTCATTCAGAGCTGCTGCGAGAGAGAGACATGCCTCCCTCCCCTCCTTGCTTAGTGCTGATCTTACAGGTAGGCAGGAGGAGATGAAGGTCCTGGGATGACGGGTAGGCCTTCTTTCTCCTTTCACCTGCAACTTTGAGCTTGGGAAAGAGCAGAGGCAAGTTCTGAGCATCATTAGCAGCACAGTGGCAAGATGTAACATCTAGGGGTGAGATTACAGAATTATAAAACAGGATTTACTCAAATCCAGAATGATTCACTGCCCAGAAATAAGTGGAGGGATGACTCAGAAGCTTGTCTGCTCAGTGGGAGTTAATATCCAATGGCCAGCGTACTTGGCTCCAAGGTCAGGATGTTTCTGGTATGTGTAAGTCTCCAGGACTAGCTGCCAAGGCCTGACCAGTGTGCATTCACAAATCCCCATCCTCCTGCTTCTTCCTACCCTGGCTTCCAGTGTTGCATCACCTCCTTCCATCCCAGAAGGATGGAAGAAAACTCCAGACAACCCCAAAAGCCTCCAATACCCCTTAGCAACTGACATGTGCAAGTGGTAGATAAAGCTGCAATGCAAGCGGCAGTTATCGTGCTTCTTAGTCCTCATCTACCGAAATGAAAGCTCAGGGAACAAGTCTCTTTTCAGTACTTCCTGTTCTCCCTCCTTCCTCTTCTGCCTAATATTACAGCCTACCAGTGTTCTCTGGCAAAAATAGAGAAGTGTCAGCATCAGAAGGGCATTTGGGCAGCCTCATTTCTGGTGCAGGAGAGAACAAATATCTGGCTTGTAGGAAAATGAGTGCACTGCCATGTCTGCACCCTTTTGCCTCTCATTCTTCACTGCCTCTGCCATTCATTGCAGTGCAATCTCCTTCTGGTTGCATCCAGTAGCATTGATACTTTTCTACCTCTGTCTCTGTCTTGTAGCTTCCTATACTATTCCTTGCGCATCAGATTTTAGGTTCTATCTTCAAAGTGGGCCATGCTTTGAGTGCAATATGGACCTGGTAGTCTCCAGTGGTCCCTTGCAAGCTGAATTGTTCCCTGGTTGTATGATTCTGACTTCACTTGTGTCTGGACAGGCATGTGGAGTCACTCCAGTTTGGAAACAATTATGAAGAAAATTGCATGACTTCCTACTGACAATTATTTAAGTTTGAAAGCTGATCATGCTGGACCCAGTATGAAGTCTATTGTGTCCCCAGACACCATAACAGAGGGCACTTGGAAAATTAGATTTCCATGTTTTAATGGGAGGCTACTTTCAGGAGCCTGTGCCAGACCGTGAGGTTGTCTCATTGCACATTTGTTTGGAGGACTGAACAGCTAAATCTGTTTGAAAGGCAACCTAAATTACAGACTTTGTGCTGTAAACAGAGGTGCCAAACATACATATACCTACATGTCAGAACCAGAATACAGTTGCCCAAATATAGGATGTGGGCAAGAGATTTAAAAATCTGACTTAAAATGTGTATTCCAGAAAAGAAAGGCATCAACAAATACCTCTCCCACATTAAAGACAAATCTTGAAGACATACATGCACTCAACTAAAAGTTGCTCAGCTCTGTCCCACAGGTATAAGGTGTGCAGGTTTTGCAGTCAGAAGGGAAAGGAGCTCCCTGGGTGAAGGAGGTAGAAGAAGAACCTAACATCCCAGGAAAGAGCTCAGTGGAGGATTTTCTTTTTACTTGTTGATGTTTCTGTCTTCTATAAAAATAGGAACTATCATAGAAACAGTAATTTTGTCAGGGAGTTTAGTATCCCATCTCTCTAACACTGTTTATAGTGCAGATGTGTGGAGCCTGGGTCCCATCATGGTGACAAATAATGTCTCACTGCTCCCTTTGACTGCCGCTCTCTTTCTGTATCCATTGTGCATCGTCTTCTACTTAGATTAATTTAGATTATAAATGCTTTGTGACAGGTGCTGTCTTGTTTCGTGTTTATGAGATACTTAGTGTGATTAGGTGAACATTTCCTGGATCACTGCTCTGTAACCTCATTTAGTGATAAAACAGGGTGCAGACCTGCATTTGTGCCACGGGTGTATGCATCTGGGAATTGTACTCCTGCTGAAACTTGTCTTCATCCAGCCAGGAAGCAGCTGTCCTACTCTAAGTGACAGAGCAGGAAGCAGGAGAGCATTGTGAATTTTAGCGGAGAAGAAACCTCTGTGGTCAGTGGAAAAAAAAAACATCTTCTGGGTCTCTCTTGGTGAAAATACAGTGGCTGCTTTTGTAGTATTTTCGTATCATGAGAACAAGCTGTTCTTGTGGTGTTTTTGGCTTGTCCATCTGGTAGGAAAAACAAGGCATGAAGGTAGAAAAGGAAATATCAAGAGGACTCTGTGTGTCTAGTCGTGTGTGTGTGTGTACACACATCAGGTAGGAAGAGGGAGAGAAATAATAAGGGAGGAAAAATTAAGAGGGTATGGAAAGTGGGAGGGAAGTGAACAGAGAAAAAAAAAAGCTAAAAGGAGGCAGATTGCAACCCTATAAAAGACAGAAACAAAGAACCTGCCAGGGAAAGATACAGAAGCGAAAAAAAAAAAACAGGGGAAAAAAAAAAAGAAAATTATACATTGTTGGGTTACTTCCATCAGTTTTGTCAGAAATTGAATTAAGCCCTTTACCAGCCATTTGTGTTGCCAACTGACTTTGGTGGCATATGTGTTACTGAAGTACCACAAAGGGTCTTTTTGGTAAAGTGTCTCTGTGAAGTCCTCAGGAGTCTGAGCTGAGAGACACATGAATTTTGGTTTTCTGCTTACATATTTATCCAAGGGTTTTGATTATTTTTAGATTTTCATAAATAATGTAGCTATGACTTCCTTTATTATTGTGGCCAGCTATTGAGGCTATCTGAGATAGCAACCAAAGAGAAACTCAGTTAATCTTTTCATAGCTACTGTTCTCTCACTTTCAGTCCCCATTTCATTACAGAGAAGGTTTTTTAACTATGGACTGACATCTCACAACCTGTCTTTAGATGATGGTGTTTCAGACAACTGCAGTATTCAGCACTGATGTCAGAGTTACTGGGATGGCACGGGGCAAGCTGTGGCTTTTTTGAGGCTTTGTGCTTGTGTGCAAAGAACAGGCTGCTGAGGGACAGTGGGCTTGTATGAAGGAGAAATCTCTCACAAATGCTGAGGAGCCCGTGCTTAGGTATGCCCGAGAGTATCTCCTCACCCCTACATGTGAGGTATTCCAGATGTGTCTCTGCAAGATCTCCTTTGGAGGAGGTCCCTGCTCTGTCTCTGCATGGAGCCAGCTGGGGAGTTATGTGCCATACAAACACACAGCTCCTCCAAAGCATGTGCCATACAAACTATAGCTCTTCCGGTCATACCAGTATTCCATCCACCCTGCATACTTCAAGGACTAAAATGCATGCAAGGGAGGACAGTCCTCCTCCTCCAGAGCAGAGCAGAACTGGATGAGGTGGGAGGACTGGGAGCACCAGGAGAAGAAACGCTGGGGTCTGCTCATTCTGTTTATCAACTGTGTACCTGCCATGACCTGCTTCCAGGGTGGACCTGCTCAATTGATAAACTACGTGCTTTTAACTAGGGAAGCTGCACAGCAGGAAGTCAAGCCACAAACAATACCTACCAACAGAGAACCCATCACCTGGGGGTGGAAATGGAGTCACAGCAAGGATGTAGGAATTTCCAGCAATATTTAAGCAAGTCTTACTGAGACTGTGGGGACCTGGATATCTCTGAGACTCGTCGGTATCTTTGGAGTAGATGGGTTTATTGGTTTCACATACAGTTTTGCGTTTGCTTTTTTATTACCCATTCTATTTCTCATTTTAATACTTTGATGATTTTTTTTGTCATCTGTGTAATTTTAATTAAATAAGTTGGCTTTTAATTTTGACTTAGTGCCTTGGGACCAATCTATTTCTTTCCTGTTGTCATTTCTGTCCATGGCATATATCTCTGGCTGACATATGTAGTCTGTCTAAATATCAAAGATTTTTTAAAAAGGGAGCAAATGAGGAAAATGTCAGGAAAAATCCACTACAGTCTAGCTGTGATTTACATAGAAAAACATTTGTAATCTCAAAGCTGATTGCCAAGATAAGTTCAAATGCTGAACTCAGACAGAAGTCCCCACTGCTGATGAAAATTGGACACTGTTCTTTGAAAAAAGCCACTCACACCTAAAAAAGAGATTTTTATCTTGGGGCAGATGACTGCATTGCAGCTCTCAAAACCTGGATTGTTACCACAATATTTCCACTGAACAGTGAGTTGACACATTTTCTGCTTCAGTGGCAGAGCAGGTATTGCAAAATCTGATGTGGGTAATACAAATCTTACCCACATTTTGTGTTGAAAAAACAGGTGAAATCTGTTCTGTTTGCCACTCTTCTCTTGCATCCTGCTTGCAAAATGGACATAAAGTTACCAATTTCTTTGAGAAAAGCTCTTATGTGAGAGTAAAAGCTCTCTCTCCTCATTCAGGTTAACCCACTGATTAAACAGGTAGCTGCAGAGCCCAAGCCAAAAGTCTTATATGAGTCTCAATGTAAATCGACAACATGTCCATCCCTCAAAATACTGGGGGGGGGGGGGTGGGGGTGTGTATCTATT
>JANZLQ010000008.1:15878086-15899203 GCA_026212715.1 Elanus axillaris
TTTCTCCCCCATCCCACTGGGTGGAGGGGGAGTGAGTGAGTGGCTGCATGGTGTTTAGTTGCTGGCTGGGGTTAAACTACTACGCAGAGCTAAAAAACATGCCTTCCCAGGAGCTGACAGAGAAATTATAACAGCCATTGAGTAGCTACTGATTTAAAGAAATGCATTAACAGTTTGTTCAGAGAGCAGATGAGGTGCGGAAATGGTATTTGACATTGATTCAATGTTCTGACCTCACTTGTCTTTGCCTTTTTTAGAATTGTCTGTGCGGGCTGTATCATGTCATACTTGTGGAAGTAAATTCAATAAGCACTACCGGTATTAGCGCTTATTTGTCCCTCCCTTGTGAGAAAACAAGCTTTTTTGTAATTGCAGTCCATGTTTTTATGATAAAAGTCTGAAAAAGAACACCAGCCATTTTCAGTTACTTACTAATGTGACTAACATTATGTGGATTCTTCTGTAGTGTTTTGCCCAGTTTTTCTCAAATGTCTCTTTGAACATTTAAATGAGCTTCCAGTATTTCTACTGGAAGACTCTTCCACAGTCTAATTACATGAAAATATTTATTAATAACTTGTGTTTGCAGTTCCTTTTTCAAAATAACTAAAAAACCCCAAGCAAACAAGGATGACTTCATTATAAACAAAACTCAGTTCAAATACAACTCACATAATTCTATACAATATCCTTGTTTTCTCAGCCAGTCTGTTCTTTCATGTATAGATATATTGGCATTAAATTTGATTTACCATGTTTGAAAATAATTGGCTAGTTGATTTACAGATGTTTGTATTGGGATGTATCTTTTTTTGCTGCACTACTCTGACACAAATGTGATTTGCTGCCATCTTTAACAAGATTAAGTGATCTTTGTTCAGTTTTGTCCCTCAGTTCTTTCTGTGCAATTTAGAAGTTAAAATTTGAAGGAAAAACAGCTAACAACAAGTGAACAACACTAGTGTATTTATGCCTCTTTTCCAGCAGCAGTAAGAGGGAGAATATGAACATAGTCATAATAAGCTCATAAGGGTAGCGTCACCATGGTAAATTGTCAGAGTAACTCCTCAATAGGGCACGGGACTAAATTTAGAAGACTACACTGCTGGTGAGTCATTGATCATTGCACAAGTAGCATGGTCTTCTGCTGTGAATGTATATACTGTGTTTTGCATATGGGTTTGCAGTTTGGCAAGGATCTAATTATACGGTTGTGCAAATTATATTGTCACAGGTGAGACAGAGTAAGCAACAACCCACAATGGATCTGGATGTTCGGGTTTGTGTAAGAACCAGAGAGATTAAGCTTTTACCCTGCTTGATTGCCTCACATGCTTGTTCTCTCCCTCTGCACCAGCACTATGTTCCCCAGGTCTCAGTCTCCCTCCCTGCAGGGAGGTGGCTGCTGGTCAGGGATGGACAGACAGTCTTGTCGGGTGATGCTGTGCCACTGCTCACAAGTGCCAGTCTCAGGTGTTAGCAGCCAAGGTGTCTCCTCGTCCCAAGCACTTCTCTCCATGCAGTGCTCTGGTCTCCAGGGTCTTTTCCCACTTCCAGGATCTTTTCTCCAGTTGGCATCTTCACTGCCTTCTTTCCGCATCCTCCAGTCCACAGGTCTCCCAATCTAAATAGTCAATGTGCATAACGAAATGCATGATCTAATCCTAATCGGTGATTCTGTCTCATCTTTTTGCTAATTGGAGGAATCAAGACGTGCCACAGTTATTTAGTCCCAATATTAACAAAATTTGCAGCCGGCCCATACCAGTTGCAGCTAGCAGGCGGCAGGCTCATGCTTGCTTATGAGTTCAAAAGTTCAGTTTCAGATAGTCACCCACTCACCCACAGACATGCAATTATCTGCTGCCTATCAGTGTGCACAATCTAAGTTACCTTCGCCTACCACATTTATTTGAAAGAAAAAAAAAAGCGCTAAATCTTGATGGAAAATAAAGAATCTCAACAACCCCGGTGCATCTGTGTCAGTGATAGCTACTAGAATGACTGCTGCCTTAGTGGAATATCATGTAATAAGGTAAGCACTAGAGTTATCTGGTTACTGTTGCAGTGCAATGACTCTGAAGTAGAAACCAGACTTTTTTTTCTTCAACCACACTATAAGCTGTCCTGAAACTAATATGAAATTTTTGCTTTTCAGTTTAGATAAAATCAATAGTAATTTCAGGTAACATTTAGAAGTCATAATTTACTCTGAAATTTTTCATATTAGAGCACAGGTCAGGCTTCTCAAATAATAGATTTCCAGTTTATGAGACCATGGCTAGCTTACTTGGTCTTTGGAAGAGGACCCATGTAGTGCATTGTCTCTCTGGAAGGGCCAGAACAACTGAGCTCGTGTCTGAGTGGGGAAGAAGAACTGAAGAGGGCTATGCTCTTTATTGGGACTCTTTTTTTTTTTAAATACCCTTCCTGTAGGTGATCCAGAGGAAAAAGAGGGAAAGAGGCCATGTTACTCCCTGAAAATGCACAGAGTATGCACAGATGCACAGTGGCAGGGTAGATATCAGCAGGAAGACCACTGCCTAAATTGCATGTTAAATGCATGAAGAAAGTTCACATATATTTCATACACAGTGAGCAAAGAGTTCAAAAGTGGACAGTATATTCTCACTATTCCATTTACCTTTGGCTGTCAAAACTATCGCAAAAATAAATGTGCTTTGACAACAGATATTTTTTCAGAAACTCCTGCCCTAAGTCACTATTTCAGTAGCTGGCTATATAAAATGATAGCATGAGACTAAAAGAGCTAGATTCTTCTCTTAGTTCTACAAACATAAATCTGGAATAGCTCTACAGAGGTTTGTGGAGTTATTTCTGATTTACTGTAGTGTAGCTGTGAGACAAATTGGTCCAAGGAGTATAGCTGTCTAATATTTTCTTCTGTATACTGCTTTATTACTTTGTACTCAGAGAAGCAGACAGGCTCCTGTTACAGGGTGATTCAGTAGCTCCCCAAAACACTGGGATACCAGTATAACCGCATAGCCAGCCAGATGCATCAAGCTGACAGCTAACACTATCTTCTTCCAATTTCTTGGTGACAGTTGCCATCCAGTGATTTACATCTGGAAAAGAACACACACAAAAATACTTTCTGATAGCCCAACATTTGGATGATGTCTTCATTGATCTAATGGCACCATGTTTTGGAGCAGAAATTTGAAATTTGTCAGGAGAATAGTCTCTGTGTTCAAAATGTCTGTTATTCCAACAGAACTGACTTTATTTTTTTATTACCTTGGAAAAGGAGGAAAATAAAAATAATTGTAGGTTGCCAGACACATCACAGGCTTAAAGGAGCTTTGCAGATAAACATTAGAAAAAGAAAGGTCCAACCACAGTGGAGGTCTGGTACAGTGCGTGTTTACTGAAGATTGTTACAGCAAAGACCTTGAGAGTTGAAATCATGATCCTGAACGAAGGAGACAGCATCCTCTGTCTTAGGACTGCTGTGACTTACATTGTCTACAGACTGGCATGGACTGAAGAAGGATCAGGAATGAAAACAGGGCTTTGAGTTTCCCTTGCCCTAGTGTTGTAAAGATCTACAGGGCTCAGATCCTGTAAGAACAAGAATTTGGCTTAGACAAGTTGGGTAACAGAGTTAAAGATTGTAGGGGTAGGAGTTTCAGTTTGGTCAGAAAGAAGAAAGTTGGACCAGGCAGTTGGGATAGGCGAGAGCATGGTACTTGCTGAGGGGAAGCATCTAGGTGAAACCAGGGCGAGTGAAAGGGTAAGAAAAATGATGCTGAGAGCTAAGCTGAGGAGACCTCATGCTGACTTTACAACTGTAAAAATGGTCTTTTAGCATAGTGAGTGTTTTGAAGTTCCGGCTTCTGCTTGTGTAACCTTAGGTCACTTCCCCTTTCACCTGTTTTAAGATGTAACTGCAGCTAAACCCGTTGCCATAGTATTCTACATCCATGCGCTGTGTTTAGTTTATTACTAAGATTTATAACATTTCTTTTGTAAAATTAGTGGTTGATTAGCATTGATATCAGAATTGCTAATGCAGTAGTGAAAATCAAAACAGTCTCACTGACATATGGGACTCAACTGTTAGGCCTACTGGGTCTCACTCAGGCAAGCTCACTGAAGCTAAAAAAATTTTCTGATTAATGAGCGTGCACTCTGGACAGGATCTGTGCATCCTCTTGCACAATGTCTTGTTTGATGCCCTGATTTTACCAGCACTTCGGAACACATAGTTGGGAAATACTGTTTGCTCTGTGCTCCCACGAGCCTGACATAAAAGCATCTTGCTCACTGCACACAATTTAGCATATATGGAAATTTTCACTGAAACAGAGAAAAATGGTTCATCTGGGATTCTCTTAAGAAGAATGCATGCAGCCATGTACTGAAGGAGGTCAGACTGTAATATTGCCTATAAATCTTATATTCTAAAAAACAAAAGCAGCCAAGCACCACGTAATTGCAAGTCCATGTGAAAAAAGGAAAGGTTCAAAAGAAAAGGAAGAACTGGTTGCCCAAACCCATAGTTCCATGGAATATTGCCTCTTTGGGTAGATTATTTCCTGCTTAAATGAGTCAAAGTTTGTAGGGAGAGGTAACGTCTTTTAAAAGTGGAAAACCAGACAGACTTTCAGGCATGTAAGCCCTTCTTTAAATATGTAATAGAAACAGAAAAATTTAAAGCTAAACACAAGCTGAAAACAATTCTTCTGAACAAACCTATAAATTTTAGTAGAAGGATGTGATAAAGTAGTTGTAGCCTATGGGAGGAAGAGAAGATGTTGATTTATCACTTGTTAAAAATGGTGGTTATATGAGAAAATGGAATGTGAGAAAAATAGATTGTATTTCTATGAAAGCTATGATTTCTAATATTGAGTAGAGTTAGTAATTTTAGTAATTTTAGTTCTCAAAACCATCTTTTGGAGGCACTTTGTAAACAGGAGAGATATCTCACTTGGTGATGAGAACAGGGAGGTTAGTACCAGAGAAGCCTTATGGCAAGAAATGTCTTCCTTCTGGTTAACTAGGTATTTTGATCTTTGATCAGTTGTCTGTGTGTTTTCCTTTTGATGTGCAGTGGCACTTAATTTCAGCTGTGTGGTTTAGATGTGGATATCTGGTGCACTGGATCAACAGATTACACTGCAAGAAGTACAAATGTAAGAGCTAGTGATTTTCATGATACTATTATGGGAGCAGTAATTCTGAGCTGTGATGGTATAGTGGCAAGATTTATGTTTGTTTATTCATGTTGGTTATAAGAAGAAACTAGTCCTAATGATGATTTTAGGGAAGTGGGATGGATATGTGAAGGATTTTTTCCTAATAAAATTCATGGAAGATATTATCCATCTCTAGCAGGCCTACCTTCCTCACACCCTTCGGGTGCAAGGGCTGGACCAGTACTTCCCACATCATTTTTCTTTCTTTCCTTTTCTTTAAGGCCTAGAGTCAGAGACAAACCAAATATTGGGTAGGGCGATGCCCAGTTGTCCTTCAGATAAGCCACTCCAAAAGCCATTGCTGTCTTGAAGCTCTGCTTCCCAAAATTGCTTGTACCACAATTGTGTGGGTCCATGCAGGTGAGCAGTTGAGAGAGCGGAAGCTGTACCTCATGCTCAGTTTTTCAAAACTGCACCGAATTACAAGTTCTGCTGGCAAACCTAACTTTGCATTATTCTGACAAATAAAAGATTTTTTTTTCAGGTCTAAGCTAGGAAAAGGTAAGATGACATAGCACAAGAAAACATTCAAGAACCATACCGTTGAGTACTGCTTGAAATTCAGGATCATGTTCTGCCCTCAGATACACTACTGCACAGTGCTTGTGGAAAACATCATACAAATATATATTTATCTGAGGCCATAAATTGGCCTTCAATTTGGACAGATTCATTCTTCCAGCAGCCTGACTGTCTACCACTTTGAACTCCTATGTAAATTCCAGATCTGCACTGCTGCTATTTGGCAGTACAGCAGTGCAAGAAATTGGGAAGACAATTTATTTGTTTAGTTGAAGATTTTTTCTTTTCAGGAAAGTCCTCCAGGGGTATAAGTACAGCACCAGGTCAGCCTTTGCATACCAGTTTGGACATAGGAAACAGAAGAAAGGATGACTGGAGAGCTCTCTTGTCTAACAGGCAGGGACTATAACTAATTTATAAAGATATTAGGTAAATTTTCAAATAACTTAGACCAATTACAGCTCAAGCCCCATGTTTATAACTGACTGCTAAGTCTCAATGTCAGTAATATGAAATCATTTTGGTGTTTCTCCTTGTATCTGAGTGTACATTTTGGAACTAAAGCTACAACAGGGAGTCTCTGGAGCAACACCAGAGACCGCCTGTGTCATGTTCTTCTTGACCCCTTTCCTGACCTATGCTTGCCTAAGAATGATGTCGCTGAACCAGCACTGCAAAAGGATTGCATGAAAATAGGAAGAAAAATGGTAGAATTCCTTTTTAGAAATCATGGACATTCATAAACATCAGGAATAGATAGATGATATGTAGGAATCAATTCAGCAGGAGTTTAATTTTCATCTGTGTGTAGGTGGTTTTGGACCGTAGGAGGAATAATGGTTTCATAATCATAAGAAATTTGGCTGTAGGATGACATGCTGATAGGGCAATTTGTTTCTGGTTTTACTCAGATTATTCACTAGCGTAAGCAATATGTTTACATGCACAATGAAAACAGAAAGCACATTTTCTGCAGTTTTGGTTAAGGACAAGTAAATGTATGCAATATGCAATGTTAATTATAGCTTCATAGTGTGCATCACACTTAAAATAGCTACTCTTTCTGTTTCATTAGCACAATAATCATTCATATACAGGGCTTAATTGACAGAAAAGTAGAACCATTCTTATAGGATATTTTACTTTTTAAAAGTATTTTTGAAAAGAGTACTGAAAAAATTAATGTTTACTGAAAAATAAAATGTGATACAATGATTGTTCTATCATTCTTTAGCCATTTTAGCTAAAAGGTATACTTGCTAAAAATACAAAAAAACTAAACTGGGTGTTATAAAACTCAGAAGAAATTATTGTGGCTTGGCCTTTTCTTACAATAAGAAATCAAAACAGAAATGTAGCTGATCTTGAGGGATTTTATTAAATCAAAGAACAGAATGGGGTTTTTGAAGGTAATAAATTACAGAAGACTGCCAAAGATGTGCAATGCAAGTAGAGGTTTGCCAGCTGCAGCTGAGCATCCTGATCTTACAGGGCTTGTGTTTAATGTTGGAACAAATAGCCCTGACAACATATTTAATTCCAGAAATAGATCTCATCAGTAAGAATGTGGGACCACCTCTGGAAACTTTTGAATTAAGAACTGTCATAAGACTGAGTGACCTCCAATTTTTTGCCCATCAACATAAATGATGAAATTGTATTGCAGGACATGCCCCAAGGGTTAAAGACCAAGGTAAGCTGCAGTTAACTCATTAGCAAGGAGACAGCATGACAGAGGATCAGAAAGGTATGATGACACAGAGGAGGGATAAAGACTGATGAGATTACCTGTGGTATGGCCAAATGTCAGATTCACAGAGAGGGTGGCTTGAGATTCAGAAAGATACCAAATTTAGGGCTGTACTGTTTGCCAAAAAAAAAAAAAGAAACAAAAACCCCCAACCTCTAACTGTCATATTTCCTCAAGAGCTAAACGTCCAGTGGTTAACAAAAACCTTTATACTAAGGTTCTTTCTCTTGCTTGTCAGCCTGGATGCTTGTTGGGAAACTCAGAAAGGACAGAGCACAAGGTTGACTATCAAGGGTTATGTGGAAGTGAGGAATGACTTGGGTAGCAGAGAGGCTGCTTGCAGAGTGTTACTCTGTGGGAAAGGTGTCAGAAATACAGTGTGTGACAGAGTGTTTTCTTGAGATACAGGTTTGGGGACATGAAATCTAGTGGTTAGATCCACTTTCAGTGAGTGTCTGTCCAGCACTGAATGGAACTGAGAAGGGATGTGACATCATATTAAGTACTCTCTATATGCCCTGAATCAATTAGCCTTTTGGAAATACTGTCATCCCTTTGGGGCCCAACCCAGAAACAGTCTGGAACATCATCATTTCAGAGGGAATGATAAGCTCCTTCCACCCTAAGTAAGGCACCATTGCCTGGCTAACAGGCAATAACATCCATTGGTAAGGATGTCATACACTGTATGTAGAATAAGAGACATTGCAAATAAAATTACATCAAGCAGAGATCTCATCAGAGTCACAGAGTGTTAGAAGGTAGGTGAACCTCAGAGGATCCTACGTAGCTGAAAGAGAGGTATGGGCAAACATAGAGGTTGTCTAAGTAAGATGGCTTAATATCTGGGTCACCCTAGGAAGGTGTCTCTTTCTCTACTGACTCCATAAAAATCCCAGGTGACTACACTCCTAAATTAGGGCCCTGAACTGCCTAATTGTCTATGCAATCTCTATGGCTTTAGGTTAACTTTGTATCTGTTTCTAGTACAGAGTAATTTAACCTTACATATATGATAATCACTTATGCAGGATCTTGTTAAGCAAAACTTCAGAAACTTTTTTTCAGCATTCATCTCTTTGCATCCTCTGGTCAGTTCAGAAAATTTGGAGATAATTTTCTTCAGGCTTTTTTCATTCAGGGAAATTATATTAGTTTTTGATAAAATCAAAATATCTCTGGCAGCCTCTATCAATCTCCATAGGCTTCTAAATGAAGAGATTGCTTTTGTTGTTAAGGCGGCTGGGCACAGACTGATAGAATAATGTAGAAGACATTTCAGAGATTTCTGACTAACTGCATGAAGTGACACTGTCTTTAGCTGACCCCTTATTTTCTCCTGGTCTCCTCATCTTCACCTTCTGTGCTTGGAAATTATTTTGCATTTCTGTAACTCACTGGACATAAATCTCATTGCACTTCTGCTGAAGTCAGTCAGGAACATATTATGGTTCTGTGGAAGAGTATAAGTAAAACAATCCACCCACAAGCATTTCTTTATGCAAATTATGTCCTTCCTTACCTAGTAACTTGACAGCTAGTAAAAAATTGTAATATTTATTTATGACAAATTGAATAAGACTCAACTACAGAAGGGAACAGAGGTCAAGAAAAAGTGTATTTTAATAAGAATCTCATAATTAACTAAACCTCTTGACATTCCAGTCACAATTTCACTGTATTATTTTCTTGCTTCAGTTGGCAATGGTCCCTATATTTATATTTTTCCCCAGTCAAAATACTTATGATTTAGTAATTATTTTGGGGTATGGTTGTTCTACATCTTGTATATTCCTCAACATTATGTAAAGCTTCATCCTTTAAAACTGTTATGGCAACCCACAGTTTTTCAAAAAAGTGTGGTACCATGATATAGCCATAGTATTTAATGTTCTTTTATTTCTAAGTTAGCTAGTGTAATTATTTTTAATATGAAGCGATACAGTGACAATATTAAATACTGTAATAATTCAACTTTTTTAAGGCTGAAGGAATATGATTTTTTGTTTGATATAAACAATTATATTGAAAATCCATAATATTCAGTTTCAAGGAAGAATAATTGACAGAATAGTATAATGTAGAAACATGAGTAATCATGCACATCTTTCACGTGAACATTTGAAGTGACACTGATTGCAGTGGCATTCTGTCTCCTATAATCTTCCCTAAATAAGATGAAATGAGTTACATGGTATTGTGATTCATAGGGCTTGGGGGCTTGGATATCTAGCTCGAATTCACACACCATTGCCAAGGTTGTCTTGTAGTCATCCTGGTGCAAAATAGCCTGCTTAAGAGAACAATTTGGTTCTTAAATGAACTCAATCTTTCCTAAGTGCCTGTCACTTTCTATTGACCATTAAGTGGGAATCTCAGCTGTGCACCTAAACTTGGCTTGACTAAGACATGCAGACAACATACCTTTTTCTTTTAATGTATTTTGTAATTGTACAAAGTAAAACTTCTATATTAAATGCTGCTCTGAGGATATAGAAAAACTGTATTTCTAGTAAAAAACCTCAAGGCTTATCAGAGGAAATATTAACAATATGAAAAGTATGTAAAATACTTCAAATTAATCTAGTCTAAAATGGAGATTCTACTTGCCATCCACTTCTGAATTTGTAGATCAAAGAATGGAAGGATGCTTTTTAAGTATGATCTATCTTCCATAGCTTAATTCAGGGACAATCTCTATTTAAAGCCATTAGTGGATTGGATTCTACTATAGTAAAGACCTCCTGCGGCACTTTTTTCATGAAGCAACAAGAAAGTTGTATCTTCATAAAGCCCAGATGGCAGTCACTCATAAATGTTTTTTGACAAAGGGCTCCTGGCTTTCAGCAGACTTTATGAAGATGGGAATTTTCCTTATTTTCTGTTTAATGAAGATTTTCCATGAATACCATGTTTGCTACCATTGCTCCCAACTCTTCCAACTTCCTTTTCTTGTCCTTCTCCAGAAAATTATTTTTTAGACCCCTTTAAAGGAGGTGGGCATGCTGCAGGCAGCACTTTACAAAACACAATCTCACCAGCCACTTTCTTTAAATATATTGGTTTTGTGCTACCCTTTATGTGACAGAGCAACCCCCAGGCTTCGGAACATCATGTTCATTTCCTTTAGCTCACCGAAAAGCACAGCACTCTGGCCACCAGGCTGCAGGCTACTTTAAGATGAGGGTGAATTTGAGGGTGTCAGTCCCCACCTTGCCTGTCAAGGCAGAGCTACTGTGCAGAAAAAATAAAACACAATTTATTGTTCCAGAAGAGAAAAAGACTTACAAGACTATGTGTGATTCTAAGATGTCTTGGGGCTTATTTGTAAGGGGACCACTATAGTTTTGTGTTCCTTTCAGGAGGGACGAGTCTGTTTCACTCAGTTGAGCATATAATGGAGTTACTTTACCACTCAACATGTTGATATGTGCATTTGAGACATCCATTGCACCAATTTTCATAGAATCATAGAATGGTTTGGGTTGGAAGGGACCTCAAAGACCATCTAAGTTCACCTCCCCTGCCATGAGCAGGTGTGAGAGACTAAAAGACTTAAAGTCTTGAACACTGTGGTGGGGCAAATTCTGTTAAAATAAGGAACTGCAGGTGAAAAGCAGTGGACCAGCACCAACTTGCACCGGACACCAGACCAGGGCAGGAGGCTGTGCCATGCCAGAGGGCATGTCCTCCTGTCCTGAGGTGCTGAGCGGGGCAGCTCGCTGGCCCCGGCCAGAGATCCAGCTGCCCTCAAGGCTGCATGGAAGGGAACGTCACTGCCCACCAACCCATCTCCTGAAGGTTCTGGAAGCACAAACTGCCCATGACACCTAATTAACGTAATGAGTTTGTGTGTCCGTGAGGGGCCAGGAGATGATAAAAGGACTCAAATTGAAGCCCCATGTGCGCGTGCCCTCCGGAGCGGGACCCCTCGGCTGAGGGGACCAACACTGGAGCCAGGGCTGGTGAGAGCTTTCTCCTTTCTCTTTCTTTTTGATTCCCCATAACCCCCACACCTCATCCCTTTAGAGACGAAGCCACTGACCAAGTCTGGGACTCGGGGCGGATCCAGCCGCCCCTGGGCTCCTCTCTGAGAGGGAGCCTGGAAAGCAAGGGGGTCCGCTCTGAACCTCCTGACCCGACGGGAGGGCTCGCCTCATTCTCTTCCCTCAGCTGGGCCCCAGAGAAGCAAGGCCTGTAGTGTATGTTTGTGGAGGGATGGTTACCACGGGTCATGCGGGTTACTGAGGTGGTTTCGCGCCAATTCCTCCTGTGAGAAACCCCGGCACCTGCTGTTAACGCCTCCCACATTCAGGCTTTTTCTGCTGTAAATGAAACGTTCAACCTGTCGTTTGGTGTTGTTTCACCTTAATTTAGCCTGAGGGAATTCCGAACTCACCACGACCCTTCCCTGGTCTGTCCAGCTTGGGTCGTGACAGCAGGGACACCTTCTACTAGACCAGGCTGCCCAAAGCCCCATCCCACCTGGCCTTGAACTCTTCCAGGGATAGAGCATCCACAACCTCTCTGGGCAACCAGAGAAGTTTTTCTCGTTAGCTTTGCTTGGGACTAGCCCCTCCTGGAGTGAGCTAGTTTGAGCAGGCCAAAATTGAGTCAGTGAGCTTACCAACATTGGGTATAGGCAGCGATTCAGTGCTGAAGTTTGTTCCCTTGCCCTCTTTAATTAAGTAAGGTAAATGCACCCTACAAGCTTAACCCCAGAGCCTGAGTTCCACTGCAGGTACATCGCTACTTTCATATGTTAAGCCTCACTGAAGTCAATAGGACACCTATATGCAGCAAAGCTTATAGCTGTCATTCAGACATCTCCTAAGTCAACATCAACCAGATTGAATTTTGTTAGGTGACAGACAATAAGAAGTTCATTACCAGAGTAATGAGAAAAGGGGGAAAAAAATCCTGGAAATGAGAATTTTTAGAAATCTGCCTCCTGTAATGCTAAAATTCAAAGTAAAACTACTCAATGGGATCACTTATTTGAGAGGAGCTGCCTGAATAAAAATAGATTCAACATTGATAGTCAGATCACTGAGACTCTGAAAAAGGAGGCACTATTGAAAAA
Source organism: Elanus axillaris (assembly GCA_026212715.1). Taxonomy (NCBI): domain Eukaryota; kingdom Metazoa; phylum Chordata; class Aves; order Accipitriformes; family Accipitridae; genus Elanus; species Elanus axillaris. The sequence goes on from JANZLQ010000008.1 coordinate 15,890,667, forward strand.
GTGCCTGCAAACTGGCTTTCTTTGGCATCTGCCAGAGTTGTGGGCACCCTGAAGCTACCAGCAGCTTCCTGCTTGCCACTCCTGGAAATGCTTTAGATAGTACAAGCAATAAACGCTACCCAGCGGGAAACTCCAGAGTAATATTTTATATTGATTACATGCTAACAGCAGGGAGAAGCTTGATGTGGACTTTTGGAAGTTCAATGAGCTGAATACCCTTTTCTAATAACAAACAAGATACCAAATCTAGAACACTACGTCATCCTGTCAGATAAAGGGGGCTTAACATTACATTCACACTCTCCCTAAGCCAGTGACAGTGGTGTGGCTCTGAAAAGCCTGAAGTTATTCCTAATTAGTTGGTTCCAGCCCCCCACCCCCCCAAAAAATAATTTGAATCTGTTGCACCACCTGCCAAACATATGTAATTTCAAATACAAATCCCATTGATCTGATTTGCAGTTAGCTTTAATGGAATTAATTTGACTTACATTGAGTGAATCACATTTTGGGGGGGGGGGGTGAGCCAACTAATTTTCATACATGTATTTTAGATTATGTATTTTATATAATAATTTAAAAAAAACACAATAAAAAACCCCAAGCAAGCCAAGATGAACTCATAATAAGCTTGACAAGGACAAAGTGAATTGAATTCCAATTGACAGGTGTGGTTTGGTGGCTGACTAAATCTCCTAGTAGTTGTGGGTATTGTCATGAGGGGCGATGTTCTTGCTCCACAGAAAACAGAAAGTTTCACAGTGAATTCATAGCATTATGATTATTTGTATGAATGCAAAGTTCAAGTTTTGGTAACTAATAATGCTTAGTATTTCTAGGAATCAATGTGATAAACTTGATATTGAAGCTAGTGACTGAATATTTTATGTGTTCAGTATGAGATTTCCCTTGGGTTTTGTTCTTGCTGATATCAGTCATTCTTTTATATTGCATTTAGTAATGGTAGTGGTATCTCAGCTGCATTTCTCTGTGGAAATCTCCTAGCAGTCTTTTTTGTGAGTTTGGGTTTTTTTTTAAAGTTTCTGGAGTGCTTTTCATTGGTGCTCTTTTATACTCTGGACACTGTGTGCCTGGTGCTTTTCCATTTGATAGTTCTAGCTGCAATTCTTCTGCCAAGTCTTTTAGAAGAAAGGGGGCTGGGCTTAATATTCCCTCTGAAGGAATCATCTCAAGCCCTGGCAAAACCCTTGGAAACTAAGTGATGGGGGTGGCTGCAGTGGCAATACCCTTGATGGATAAGTTCCAGGGCTGGGCTGCCCTTATGAGCTATTCTTACTCACAAGTATCAAGTGCAAGAGACGAAGAAAATATTTGAAAAGAAAGAATAAACTATGGAAAACCACTATAATAATACTTCATAAGAACTGAGGAGTACTCACTTTAGTCCTTGTTTAGTGCTGTGTTGCTAACGAAATTATGTATTAAGTCAGCTGCTCCCCTCCTCCACTTCATCTCACTGAGGGCTGTTGAAACCCAGTAATTCAGCAGCTCCATCATCTGGTTGTGGGAAGCTACTTGAAGTGAGTACACTTCTGATGCCAAGGGCAGAGGCTATCAGCTCCCTGCTGCTTTGTGTAACCACAGCTCCAGCAATTTTATCTCTGCCCTCCACCTCAGTACGTGTGCTTCCTTTGAAGCAGCCTCTACAACCTTTCAGCTTGTGAGCCACCTCTGCAGTTTCAGCATCTATAACACAAGCAAATTGCCTCCCCAGAATACACACTCTTTAGGAATGATTCAAGGGCGTACAGAGCACTTAACTGAGTCCTTTTCACTAGGTAAAACCATGTCCTCAGCAGCACCTTCCTCAGACTTATCCATTCACCCCATTCAGCAATTCCTTACTGTGTTCCCTCATCAAGCTAGATGATTCATAGCTCCTAGTTGCATGTGTATCCCGTCCTTTCATTTTCTGGCATTACTTGAATACTTAATTTTTCTCTAATTCAAAAATTAACTGCATTTTAACCCAACTAAAATTCAAATAATTTCAGTGAGTAGCTTTAGTGAGCTATTCTCCATGCTAAGTCTCCTCTATACCCATTTGATTTTGCCAAGAAATGCCAGACAGGAGGCTTTTGAATACTATACATGAGTAAGTATCGCTTTTTTTATGCATCAGATTCTCTCACATATATTGCTGCCTTTGAAAAAGTTAATATGTGAATTTCAATTATCATCATAAAACTTAATTATACTAGAACACTCAACAAATTTGTTCTCTATATACAACTGCGTTTGCACACAATGGTTCAGAAACGTGAAATGAGTAAAAATAATTTTTTCATGGCTTTAGAGTCAGAAGTGGTAGAGTGCCATTTTCTTAAGCTTTCTCAAAATACTGATTTCTGGAGAAAAAAGGAGGGTAACAAATGAAACTTTCAAAAGTCTGCAAATGATCAAAACAAGAGGCCTCTCACTGGGGTTCTTTGATATTCTTAATTATAAGGATCACTATCATCTCATATTGTAAAATATATCATATCTCACAAGAGATCTGAAAGCTAATGACATAAAAGCAAGTGAACATGAATCTAAAGCTTGCCAAAGACAGAAGTAGTTTCTTTTTTCTAGGAGTCCCTGATGAGAATTTTTATCCTATGGGGAAATTGGGGTGTCCGTGGCTTTAAGCTAGGGCTAAATGAATTTTTTAATTATACTTAGTTCACTGAAAAATACATTTTTTGGTTGCTTAGGATCAATGGGGTAAAATTTGCAAACTATGTATACTTTTTATTTTGAGCAGGGAAGGAGGGGATCCCAGCATATGCATTGTCAGTAGGATCCCCTCCACACACACCTCTGTCAGGGAAGAGTTTGAAATGCTCACCCAAGTTGGGGATACCCTTTGTTCAATCCCCCTGATGTTTTGGTTGGTGAGAACCTAAACCTTCTACCACCTATGTGGCTTAGTAAACCCTGATGTTGTAGGCCAAGGCTTCCTGCCTGTTTTTGTTCAAGGGAAGGGAGTTTAATATGTGTTGGGGTCAACCTGCAGCTCTACAGTAAAATGAACATCTTTTGCTGGGTCTCACATGTCTCCTCACTCCCCAGATCCCAGAGCAGCATCTCAAGCTGGCTCTTCCTTTCTGTGCTGCTCCTGAGTGCAATGTACCTTAGTTCATGCAATGTATACCTCAAATACTGCTTCTTACCATCAGAAGAGGATTCAAATCACTTAACAGCATATGTCAAAACCAGTCATCCCAGCTCCCTTTATGATCAGCCATCCCAAGCTCCCTTTATAATCAACAGGGAGATGTATGCTTAAGTCTGACTCATCTTATCCTGAAATAAAGGTGTATAATAGATGCAAGTAACAAAAATGCCCATCGCCTTCTGTCATCTATCTCAGATCTTTAGTGTAGGATGGGGTGAACCACATTCAGATAAGCATATGTCTCTACAGTTAGTACAAAAAAGGACTGAGGTGACTAGCTCTGATATAGACACTTACGTTGTAACTGTATACACAAATACGGACATAAGCCAGTCCACACTATGAATCCTCAGAGCCAAGATTCGTCTGCTGGCCGAATTTTATTAGCAATATTGGACATAACTGGATTGACTGGCAGCCAAGGATCTCCAAGTGCCCAGACACTCACTCCATTCCTAGTGCAGGCAGATGAGATCCAGCAGCCTTGACTGTTGTTCTGTTAAGGACAGCTGTGACTAAAATGTATTCTTCAGGATACCATACAGAGGCTCTTTTTAGGTTAGAAATAGCAGGTTTGGGGAATCCTTGCAGTTTGGGACTCTCTGGCACGTGATGAGTTTTGTTCAGAAATTTCCAGGTGATGTTCCACACCTCATAAAGTAATTAAATGATTAATGAGACATCTAATGAATGGCACAACAGTGGATAATCACCTGGAAATCAAGGCTATCCCTATCTCCAGGAAATATTTAAATAGGAAGCAATCTGTGAAAGTTGTTAATAATCTATTCCCTCAACACAGAGTGCTGAAGCAGACCTTGCTTTGGGACCATTACTTGCTATGAAGGTAAAGAATTTGAGGCAAGAGTCTCACCTGGAGTGACTGGGAGTCAAGATGCTTAGAGGGTAGACGACCTCAGTAAGAAGTTCAAAGCAAATGGAAAAAAAGGCTCAGATGTGACCTCAGTTCTAGAAGTAATAATAGAAGAGAAAAAATCTCCAGAAATCTTTAAATAAGCAAAAAGCAAAAATTACTGTTTTAGAATGAGAATGGCTTTGCCACTTACCTTTATGTATGGCAAATGCCAAGAGTTCTCATTATTCTCTTTCTTTCAGAGCCAAGGGCAGCAGAATCAAAATGTTCTTTTCAATGTAATCCCCAGGGGGTTATTGAAATATAACTGCATTTTTATGAGATGTTTGGGGTTTAACTTAACTTTATTTTGTTTTAAGATACTTGTACTTTCCAAGAAAAAGAAGTAGTCTTTTTATAAGAAAAGGACTTAGTAAAGTCACTGATGTTTATCCTTTTAAATTACTTTCACAGACTTCAATGGAGAAAGTCTTTTTATTCTTTGCCCCTAATCTATAGTAATAATAATAATTAAAAAATCACTCTTCTAGTATTTTTTTTAATTCTCATTCATTGGGAACTGCTGAGACAGTGTCAGTTCTGATTATGGATAATTATGGATCTGGCACAGATGCTCAAGTATAGTTCAACAATGCCTTGAGCAAAATATAAGCAGAGAAGTACTGTAATAGGTACATAGCAAGTCCTCAGCTGAGAGCTATTACAAAACACACGGATGCCCCCTGCAATTGCTGGAGACATTTTTGTATCACACAGTGCTCTTACAGAATTCATTTTTGTTGGCTACATTTTTCCTTCACTGGAGAAGATGTGAAAACCCTAGATGATTTAAAAAAAAAAAAAAATCATTCCTAGTTTCCAAACTAGCTCTTGCATAAGAATGTTAACTATCTGAAATTTTGGGTGCCCTGTGTAGTCAAGGAAGCACTTGAATAGTTCAATCAATTGACATTGGCACAGACACTTCAGACAGGATGGATGACTTGTTTCCTGGAGGTGCCTACCATTCTTGAGTCCCTGGGCAGGGAGAGCAGAGGCACTCAGCTCAGCTGAGGTGACTGAATTTAAGTAGAGTGAAATACACCCTTAGTCTTTTAGTACAACCAGGTTTTCCAACCTCCAGAAACAGTCTCCTTATTTTATTTATTGCTTCATATCGGGTAAGTTAAATGCATGTCAAGGATTTGCTTTTACTTCACATGTTCCTTCATTTGAGAAATTATGTTGACATGTTATCATCTCTAGTCAGTTCTTTAAAAAAATTAGCAAACAAGCCCTTCAGCTTTCCATGATTTATCTGACAAGGGACAGAATACCTCTAATGGATCAACCTTCCTCATCCACTTTATTTAGCATCACATTCCCTGTTTCTAGGACTGAAGTTCTTCATCACCTATATAAAAGGAAGAATAAGGTATTTTTCCTTTTCATTTTAGGAAGATTAAATTAAACCATGCCTCTGGCTTCTTCACAGGCAAGGTTCATTTAAGACAGCGGATAAGGTCCAGTGTTTGAAGAACACTAATTATAGTTGGATGATGCAAGTTTAGATGATAAAACCTGGCTGCAGTAGGCTAATTTTTACAAAAGGCCCTATCCTGTTGTGCTCTTGGGGAAAAAATAATAAAAGAACAGTGAGGTTTTCCCTCCTGGAGAATCCAGATGATCCCAGACATCTGCTAACAAATGCCATGCTCAAAATCTTCTAATGAGAGAACACATCATATAACTAAGGATGATATATCTCTAATTTATTGTAAGAGATGCATGCTGTTACATCACACGCCCACAGTCAACTCAGAATTGTCTAACCTCCACGCAGTAAGTGATACCAGATGATCTCCTCAGAGCAGAAGTACTCAGGATATAGTTTTCTTGCAATGACAAGTATTTCAAGCAAATCCTTCAGAGACCCTCAGTATTGTTGACACTGTGTTTCGTGTTATGTCTGGTTAGTTTTTAAACTAAATTATGCTCAGGATGAAGAAGGACCCTAGCCCCTCATTGCCAGAGCACTCTCATGGGCATGGCACAGGGTTGTGGAGGAAAAAAGGTGAAACCATCCTGCTGCACTAAGTTCAAAATTGAACTTGAAGCACACATTCCTGGGAAAAAAGGGTCCTCCAGTTTCCATCAGTGTCAGGATTACCTGGGCTCCTTGTTTTCACAAAACCTAGGTGGCATGGATGAAGGTAGTGATCCACAGACTGACAGATGTATGTGCATATCTAAATCATGCCTGCCTGATCTTTGCATCATTAAGAAACAATGCTAAAAAACTGGCAGTTAACAGCTACTGTAAAAGCTGAATGTGCTACAGATTAAAAGAAAAAAAAAAAGAAAAAGAAAAACTGTCTAAAAATCAAAGAACAGAGAAAAAAAAAGAAAAAGAAAAACTGTCTAAAAATCAAAGAACAGAGAAAAAAAATTCAGAATTTCTCTGGTCAGAAAAACAGACTGCAAGAATCAGATGCATTATTTATGGGAAATTATCCTCTCACCTTTGCTCAAAATTCACTTTATAGGTAAGTTCAAAATGACAAAAATTACCTGACTCCTGTTTGGATGAGCATCTAATTTTTTTTTTTCCCAAGTAGAATAGAATAGGCTCTTTCAGTTGGAAGGGACCTACAATGATCATCTAGTCCAACTGTCTGACCACTTCAGGACTGACCAAAAGTTAAAGTGTGTTATTAAGGGCATTGTCCAAATGCCTCTTAAACACTGACAGGCTTAAGACTTTCAGAGTAAGAATCCGATTCCTATGCATACTGTAAAAATTAGGATAAAAGTGAACATAACTACAAGGAAAGAAACCTTCTCTTTGTTTTTTCTCTTTCATTTCCAGTTTTTGGCCAAATAGCTCATGCTGTATAAATTCTTAGCTAATGCAATGCTGGGAATGAACAACAAAAATATTAAAAGCACTGAAAACCTCTATGTGAAGGCAATCTGAAGAGTATCATTAAAGTAAAGAAGAAATCCATAAGATCTCATAGAAAAAATAATTTTTACAGAAAGTGTTGCAATTACTCTCTCCTGATACATAAAGGACTAGGGAATTACAGCAGAGCTGGAAAGCGAGACATTTATAACTGACTTTTTTTTCACAGAACAATCAATATGAGAAATTCATCTCTTCTGCCTCCCTCTGATATAATTGGGTTAGTATGTTTTAGAGAAGGACAAAATATGCACACAGATAATAAGAAATGAAATGTCAGAGTGAAAAGCTTGAGTTGTTTGCCCTAGTGCACAGAGTCAACACTGGGTATCAATTTAAAAATTAGCCAGGGGAAGGCTGCTGTATAACTGGCTGCTTAGGAGATTTGGGAATAGAGTGGAAATTGTAATACTTCGCGGCTGATCTGACCTGGCATAGCAATTTTTATGCATAAGATCAAATGTAGCCCAAAGAGAGACATGCTGGGGATAAGGAGTCAGAGTTATACCTGAATTGATGATAGTTCATTCAGGCACAGAGGCGAGGCCTCGGCAAGCCTTATTTTTGCACAGATTTTGCAAAACCTAGATCTTGCACATCCTGATTCTACTCTAGAGGCCCAGAGCCTCTTTTGAAAGGCTTTTTAGACTCAGCAGGGTTTCCTTTGATTCACACTGGTACAAGCAAAATGCAAACAGGCCAAGGGCTGTCATCAGATGGTTTTTACACAAATGGCTCTGGCAGTTTTCAGAGGTTACCTTAGGTTCCTGCAGCTGTTCATTGCTTTTGGCTGTAGGAACCTTCTCAACAGCTGAGCTAGCAAAGCAGAGTACCAGACCACCTCAGCCTCGGACTGAATGAAATTTCCAGACTTATTTCACAGGGTCTGATATTATCACTCTGAATGTAACAAACTAAAAAAAAACAACCAAGAAAACACCACTACCCCCCACCAAAAAAAAAAACACAAACCAACCCCAAACCCAGAGAGAAAATTATATACAAAATAACCTAGTCTCTATAAGGACACATCCTATGTTGGTACAGTTTATACCTAGAAAATACTGTACTTTAGTGCAATAAACCAGTTTAGTAAAATCCACACAGTTTTATTTGTGGATAATCACAAATTTATTTGAGATCAAGGTGCTGATTGAGTTTACCTGTATAATATACAGAGAATAATAATACTATTTGGATTAAAATTCATTTCTGCCTGGTTTAAAGTAGATTTCAGGGAATTTAGGAGCATCCATGCACTAAGTTGCAGTGACCATGCAAGGGCTATAAAGACGCAGATGTCTTCTCACTACTACTCATAACCAATTAAAGTGGTCAGCAAATTTTCTTCAAAGCAAGAGTTGTCATTCTGGAGAAAAAGAAGAATTTGGAGAAAGTTGTGTGACTATGCTGGGAAGTGGTTATGATGGTGTTGCTGTTGTTGCTCTATGCTTTTCTTTCCAGAGAAAGTACTGGAGATAGAGTAGTGGAGGTAATGGTAGCAGTTCCACAGGTGTTTGATTTATACCAACTGGTGT
>JANZLQ010000008.1:15906755-15934923 GCA_026212715.1 Elanus axillaris
CCACCCCCCCCATGACAATGCATCAAAGAATGAGATAAACATGGAAAACTGTAGGTTCAGAATACATTACATTCTCAGTAAAGGAACTAAAGGCATGTATGCAATCAAAATTGTGTTCCTGTATCGAACTTCACTTCAACTGTCTGAGAAACAGCATATACTTCAGGACATGACATATGTGTATGGTATTATTTGCAACACCTATGTAGCACAAGCAGATTAAGAATGAAAAAGTTTAGCTATGTTGCCTGGACCTAAACCCAGTGGCTCAAACTGTCAAACAGAGATGAATCAGAAGCGGGTTCCTGCAGCAGATGACAGAACAGCTTCAAAGCTGACCACTGCTGGCAAATGGTGTGGTTTGGCTGGGTTATTTAATGTTACAAGAAATGCAAATAGTTAAAATTTTAGTAATTACTGAATTTAGAAAGCATCTTTCCTGAGATTTTTTTTTCCCCCAGAGAAATACAAAGATCAGTAAGCAATAAATCTGAGATTTTACTGCAATTTCCCAGTGGACATTCATGAATGGAGCTGGAAGGAAAATGTTTTCTCATCACAGGAAGCTCCCATTCTCAACAGGGATTAAATATTCAAAATGCCAGAAAATGTTCATGAATCAGGAGTCTAAAAAGGTTCATTAAATATAAATCACTTTTTTTTTAATTTTCATTATTATTTTTCATTACTTTGTAAAATCATGCATCTTTTTTTAATATGACTCAGTATAATCTTAAAAGGAAAATAGTTTTAAAATAAAAAAATACTAATTTGGGAGGATTTAAATGTCAGACCATTTTTCCAAAGCATTTTAACAAAAAAGGCTGTCTTTATTTAAACAGTTTTCACTTTGACAAATTGGCATTTTATAAAAAAATACGTCTACAATGTAAAATTTCCTATCAAGTTTAATCACAGATCTACCAAACCCCACTGTCTTGGATGATTAAAGTTGTTCATTGGAGCATTGCATTAAATCCACCTTTATGCCAGTGAGAGCTCCTGTAAGTAGATGCAGACCACTGAATTCTCAGGACCCAGTATGAAAAATTGATGCAAGAAGTAAGGATATTAATAAATAGGGAGGTGTCCTCGTTTCAGCTGGCGTAGAGTTGATTTTCTTTCTAGTAGCGGGTGTAGTGTTAGATTTTGGATTTAGCATAAGAAGATTGTTGATAACACACTGATGTTTTCAGCTGTTGCTAAGTAGTGTTTATACTAAGTCAAGGATTTTTCAGCTTCTCATGCCCAGCCAGCGAGAAGGCTGGAGGGGCACAAGAAGTTGGGAGGGGACACAGCCAGGGCAGCTGACCCAAACTGGCCAGAGGGGTATCCTGTACCATGGGATGTCATGTCCAGTATATAAACCAGAGGGAGTAGGCTAGGGTGTGTGGATCGCTACTCAGAAACTAACTGGGCATTGGTCAGCAAGCGGTGAGCAATTACATTGTGCACCACTTGTTCTGTATATTCCAATTCTTTTTCTTACTTTTATTGTAATTTTATTATTATTATCATCATTATTGTTTCCTTTCTGTCATATTAAGCTTTCTTTATCTCAAGCCACAAGTTTTACTTCTTTTTTGCCTGATTGTCTCCCACTGGGTGGGGGTGAAGTGAGCGAGCGGCTGTGTGGTGCTTAGTTGCTGGCTGGCATTATACCATGACAGTCCTTTTTGGTGCCCAACGTGGGGCTCAGTAGGCATGGGCCCGGCCCCAGTACATTTTTGCTAGGAGGTAGCATGTTTCTGAATGTGGTTCAGGTCCTGTTTAGGGTTAAACAACTATTTAAGAAGATTACCCAGAAATCTGCCCCAACACTGGATAATTATGAGTGTCAGGGGGTGTGGGATAGTATGGGCAAGTACCTAGGACAGTGGGCACCTCCGGTGTTTTGGAACTTTACCCCTGAACAAGTGCAGAATCTGGAAAAACTAGTAAAATATTTGGAAAAAGTATGCTGTTACCCTGGCAATCCCAGAGAGACACAAATCACTGCAGTGTGCTGGGGCCTGGCCCATGCCTATCAAGCCCTGTTTAATACCCCCAAGGGGAACAGAAGGTCTCTGGATCTCATAACAAAATGACAGGCACTGCAGCCACTCCAAGCCCTGTGACAGGTACTGTGATTACTCTAAAGCCATGACAGGGAAGTCCTGCACGAAATTACTTCATAGCCCCTCCAAAAAAATTCTTAGTTTTCCATAACCTTAATCTTTGAACTGCAATATGTCATTGCAAAATTCTAATCATTTTTTAAGCCCCTGTGTAATGAAAAATCCTTTCATAACTTACAGATTCTAATATTTTGTTATCCAAAAAGCACTGACATATTTTGGAAAAAAAAGCTCACTGTTTTGTTCCCAACAAATTGTAACGTACCACTTTATCATCAGTTCTACAGAATCTTTATTGCAAACACAAGCTTATATCAGCTCACCTTCATCACGTTACTTTGAAAGAAACTGCAATGCTTTGGCATCATCTTTATAAAACCATTAAATCTTTTTTGATTGATAAAAGGTTGCCATTAACAAGCAGTACCTGACCTGATTCATGAATTCCAAGTGACACGACACAGTCATGTTACATGAACCTCTCCTTTTTCAGAGACACTAGACCCATTTCTATGCTCTTTCTTACATGTTCTTTCTATTGTTGATTTTCCTTGTGGTTCCCACTGTTTCCCTTTGTTGTAGCCCAGTAAATGTGATTTTTGGTACGGCTAGTAAAAGGCCACAGGCTTTGTATTGACCTGGCAGTGAAAGATCTCAGGATTTTTGTGCTTGCCTTGGCCTGAACTGGCCTTATCTTGCTTTAGTAATTGTCTAGTGGTCAAGTGATTTTTGCCTTACTGCTTGTAGCTTCATGTCTGGGAATACTGCATGTGGCAAAGGTCTGACAAACTTAGGTAGTTAAAACGGGACAAGTTAACAGCCCTTTGTGTTAGATTGTGCTAAGGGATGCTACTGGACAAACTTCAGATTTTGGCTGGAAGCTGTCCTTTTTAAGAAAACATATAAAAATAACTGCAGTTGGACACCAAGACCAAGGAGGAAAGGATTCCACTATCATAGACATCATACCCGTCCCAATGAAAACCTCCTGGAATCAGTGTTTTCTCAAAGTTTTAGTTTGGCCTAAAAAGATCAGGAACAAAGAATGAAAGCTTATTTTCCTGCTTTTTTATGTTCAGTAACCACAGTTTTCTTTACAGAAATCTAGCTAATAGATGACTAAGATTAGTAAATTTAGAGAGGGCAGTATTTTATAGTCATCTTCATTCTGAGCTTTTTAATGAAATAAAATGCTGTAATAATTTCTTACATATCTATTGAACATGTAGAACCACCATATTATTTAGAATATAAAGTTACAGCCCCAGATGTATGTGAAAAATGTTGAAAACCCTCGACTGTTTTCTTAAGATGTTGGATTTATATGAGGAAATACATCTCCCCAAACTCAATCAATCTTTTAATTTCTCTGTAGTTACTTTAATTGGACAAGATTAAAAGCAAGGCAAAGGAAATAACAACAGGGACAATCAAGTTAGCATAGCAAGGGAGTCTTGTTTGCAAACTATAGCCAGCATCAATTCATTTCTGGCTTCAGTTCCTGACCTCCACTTCAAAAGCAACTATTCACAAATGACAAATCTTACGAACTCTGATGACCTTGCAAGTTATGGATCTTGGAAGTATAATAACTGTATATTTACTAGTTCTAAAAGCTTAATTTGGCCCCTCCAAAGGAGCAGGCAGATTTAGCAGCCAGATGTCTGTTTCTTGAACTGATATATGCAAATAATATCTGTAAGCAGTAAGTTGGGATTCTAAAATGGTGCCTACAGTAAAAAAGGCAAAAACATAAACTAGACTTGTATATACTTTTATTGCTTCAAAAACATCAGAATCAAGACTATTGTCTCTAAACAAAAGTTTGGGGTTTTTTCCTTTTGCTTCCACAAATAATAGATTAATGATCCATAAATTGCCTTCTGTGGTGGAAACCCAAAAGGCTCTTAGACTGAAATAGTAAAACATGACTTGCTTGATTATCCTGTTATTCTTTTCAAATATACCGATTCTTTTTCTTCCAAAAGCAATCAAATATTTTCAACTTTCTAAACATTTGCAAGCATTATTATTTTCTGTGGCTTATGCCTCAGAAGATTTAATTCCACCCCTAATTATAAAAAGTAACCCCTATTATGAACAGTACCTTATTCTGTTCACTGTGACAATAAAAACTGAAAAACATGGAGAATGAGATATATATTAATCTATATAAGAATGGCAGATGCATCTCTTTACCAATGCAAATATGTAGTGTAGCTTGTCTAGTAAAGATAAGTTAAAATAAGTCTCCCATGATCCAAATTATTATTATTTTCGAAGTAACCACAAGCAGACATTGCCATTCATTCCCTTGGCTATAGAAAATCTGCTTCTCTGTGAGCTATTGTTTATGTCCTTATTTAAATTCTAGTTAGTGTTTATGAGAAGCAAATCTCATAGAAATTCTTTCTAACACTGACAATGTTTGGTAGCAAACACAAAAAGCCTGTAGTTTATTACACACATTTTGATATATAAGTGAAATCTCATTTGTTTAACAGCTTTATTTATCTTATTGACATCCCAAGGAAATCAATGGCTGAGAAGAGTTTGAAATTAAAATGCAGTCAAACTAAAGTACCTTCAGAACAAATAAATTACTATTAGAATCATAGAATGGTTTGGCATAGAATGGAAGGGACCTTAAAGATCATCTAGTTCCAACCCCCCTGCCAGGGGCAGTGACAGACCAGGCTGCTCCAAGCCCCATCCAGCCTGGCCTGGAACACTTCCAGGGATGGGGAATCCACAGCTTCTCTGGGCAACCTGTTCCAGTGCCTCACCACACCCACAGTGAAGAACTTCTTCCTTACATCTAATCTGAATCTAGCCTCCTTCAGTTTAAAGCCATTACCCCTTATCCTATCACTACACGCCCTTGTAAAAAGTCCCTCTCCAGCTTTCTTGTAGGCCTCCATTAGGTACTGGAAGGTCACTATAAGGTCTCCTCGGAGCCTTCTCTTCTCCATGCTGAACAACCCCAACACTCTCAGTCTGTCTTCATAGGAGAGGTGCTGCAGCCCTCTGATCATCTTTGTGGCCCTCCTCTGGGCTCGCTCCAATAGGTCCATGTCCTTACTTTGGGGGCCCCAGAGCTGAAAAAGTATTCCAGGTCTCATGAGACCGGAGTTTGAAATTACTGTTAAACTACTTAATCTCTTCTCTGGACATCTTTGAAATACTTAAACATAGAATTAACAACTTTTATATTACAGAGGACCTGTGTAACATTCATCAGTGTCATGCTTAACATCTTTTGAAGGCAATTAAATAATGTAAGCCATGGTTCATTGTTTGTTTTAATGGTATATTGAAAAAGAGTCAAAGATATTTGAATTCTGTTTGTGATTGTGTTTGTTGCATCCTGTCCCTATTGTGCTAGTTTCATTCAACAGGCTTTTGGTTCTGTGTTGCAAAGGCCAGGGAGGTTTCCTCCTAGGTTTCCCTCTTCTTCAATGAGTATTTTGGCTTCTGGAAGTGTTTTTCATCTTGCTCTATAACAATGGTGATAGGCTATGGCCAGAGATGGGATGTTGGTCAGATGTGCTAGCCCACCACATGGTAGAGAAAGTCTGAGAAATGTGGCTTATGTCTTGTTCACATGTTCAGGATTAATGTGATCATTGGATTTGGAGTAAAAAAGAGTTTCATCCTCAGCCTAACTGTCAGTTAACATTGCCTTCCTGGTCTTGGTTTTCCAACTTCCTCTTTGGTGTAGGCCATGGTTCATTTTGTAGGATCATTTGGGTGTCTTTTTTTAGCCAGCTGCCACTTCAGGGACTTAGGTCATTGGTGTTCCCTTCAATCTCTTTTGCTCCTATATTGTTCCTTCTGGCACTTTGAACTCTGTGGCAGATTTGCCATGGCTAGTAAGCAAACACCCACTCAGCCACTTGCCCCTCCACCCTCAGCAGTATGGAGGGAGGAAATGGAAAGGACAGGAATGAGAAAGCTCATGGACTGAGCCAAAGACAGGGAGATTGCTTATTAATTACCACTGTGGGCAAAACAGCCTCAGCTTGGGGAAAATCAACTTAACTTACTGCCAGTTAAAATAAATATATGTTTACTAATTAGTAGTGGGAAACAAAAAGACAAACATGAAAATTACACCTTTCCTCCTCCTTTTCCCAGACTCCACTAACCACTTTGAGCAGTACAGGGGGGATGGGGGTCATGGGTTGTTGTCAGTACATAGCAGTTTCTCTCTGTTGGTCCTTTCTCCTCACACTTTTCCTGTGCTTCAGTGTAGGCTCTCAACAGGCTGCAGGAAAAAAAATCTGCTCTGGCATGGATCCTCCATGGGCTGCAGTGGATATCTGCTCCACCACGGAGCACCTCCTCTCCCACCTTCTTACCTGACCTTGGTGCTTGCAGGTCTGCTTTTCCTACTTTTTCCCTCACTCCTCTCTTGTTCAGTGTTTTTTCCCTTTTTGAAAAATCTGTAATGCTTGTAATAGAGGAAGACTGGACGTTATGCATCAGGCAGTCTCTGGCTTTGTCCATAACAGTAAAACTAAGTGATATAACATTGACTTTGCTCTGGCCTTGAGGCCAGGTAACACATAGAACAGCCATTTCACATGACATAGCCCTTGGCTCTGGATATCCTCTGGTGATGCTGTCATAACTGACATGTTGTGTGAATGTATTTTTAATTTACTTCAAAGTGTATGAAATAGCGTGATGATTGTTTTTCAGCCCATCACAGAGGTGTTGTCATAGCATGAAATGCAGAGTGAATTGTTTATGTCCTCAGGTGTGGCTAGAGGGTATATGGAGTCATATAAGGCTTCAAAGCTGTCTGGGGTAGTCCTGGCAAACTGTGGAGGGTGGAGACAGCCAAATTTGATGAAGTCTCATCTATGCTGTCTTTTTAAGGAATCCTTAGAGTGAACTATGTTGAGAAATACTAGGCTTTGTCTCAAGATGAGTTAACCGAGGTGAAACCAGGAAGCCACCAAGCAGATAGGCAATGTGGACAGTCAGGGGTCCAGTGCTTAAGCAATCCCCAGACCTTCTGTTATGTAGAGGTATAGATGTATCCTGAATACCCTGAAAAAAAAAAGGGAAGTACAGGGATACACAAAAGAATTTAGATCTTTTCAGGTGCCCGTTTTTTATCAGGAAGTACAGGAAAAGCTCACCTAACTTGTAGATTTTCACACAAAGCATTCTTCCCATTAAAGTAACTTTTTTATATGTATGTAAACAAAACTGTGGATTTGGGTCCCATAAGGCTCCACTTAAGTCTTATGGACTGTGGTACTGAGAATCACTGAAACGTCTGCCACTTGAGAACAGGTTAGGAACGCAGCACAGAGAGCAGAGGATAGGACCGTATTTTCTTTGTTAGCTGGAGTTGCTTATAGTTCCTAGCAATTTCTTTTGTTCTTTTTCTCTCTCTCCTGCTGTAAATGAACATCTTAGTACATAGCTTTATTTAGTTGAATTTATGAGTATGCATGAAAATCGATGGCTGAACTCTGTGCAAATACTCAAAAAGCTGCTGAAGGAAAGCTGAGCTGAAGCAATTAATTTACATTCAGTTTCTAAGTTCCATAGTGCTATGGTCCTCTTGTTTGTAGGAATTACTTCACAGTGTACATCAGGATTATAAACCTGGTATCTCAGTCAGGTATCATTCACCAGCACAGTTTGTCTAGTCTTCAGCCCATTTCTTGCTCTTCTTTTTCCCAAGGGTCTTCAAACACAGCCAGGGACCCAGGAGCTTGTCCATCCTACGACTGAGAGTACGTTCCCCAACGTATACTCCGTCAGATGAATAATGTGTATCCATTTGTGTGAGGTGAATATACATAGGCATTTGGTCATGTATGTGCCCTGATATTCATGCTTATTCCTTTGCAGTACCAGACATGTCTGTCACAAGATGGAGGTTGTCTGTACTTTGTCTATGCAATAGATGCATGGAGTATCACATGATGAAGGAGAGGCTACAGAGTAATTTTGAAGAGCAGTGGGATCCATCCCCAGTTTGTATACTAGCTCCCAGAGAATCTTCCTGCGCTCTGTTTCATTGATCTGTGGCAGGTAGTCATCATGAAAGCTCTTCTGGTGGAGAAGACATACTCCCAGAGGCAGCAAACATCAGCCAGACCCACTAAGAGATTCTGACATCAGAGGAAACACAGACTCCTTGAGCTGCGCCCGAGCTGGGAGTAATCCCATGAGTGGACATGAACAATGGACTGACATGTTCAAAGAAAATTGTGTTGATAAGCAGATGGGATGATGGATGTTAAACTGGCTGTAGATTTTACAGAGTGTTAGAATCGAGCATGATCCCTCTTATCTCCAATAATGCAAAATAGATGTAGGAAGTTATAAACAGACAGAAGAGCCATAGTTCTTGAGGCCTCCACAAAAGTGTGTTTGAACTGCAATTGACTTTCTCAGAACATTCTCAGGATCTGGCATTTTCACTTTCCAAATACATTTTACTATAAAAGGAAGATCTTTGGATAACCTTGGAGGATGCACAAACCTAGGAAAATCAGCCTCAAACTGAAACAACACAGCGCAGGACTTTTGGCAGATTATGACACTGTACAGATCTTCTAGTTGAAGAAAGGCTATCTGCTCAGATGTAAGTAGAAATATGTGTGCATATCAAAGTGGGAGCAAAGGTAACATTGTGGTGAAGGTAACATTAAAGCTCAGGAGAGATGGATTTAACTCATAGCTCTGCTTTCTTGCCAGTTTGATCAGTTATTTCATCCCTCTTTGTCTTGATCTACACACATGGGCGAGATACTGCATTCCGCCTATCTCTTGTCTGTCTTCTCTGGTTAGAAGATGTCTTCTGCCATGGATAACTTTCATGAATAATGCATACATAAGCCCACTGTGAAATCTCTAGACAAACTCTTTGGTGACTCCAGTTCATAGCTCTGCAATCCAAGCACAGTCATGACCAGTCACAATGAAAACCAGAATCTGAGGATACTCAATGCAGAGAGAAGGAAAAATGACACTGAAATAATAAGTGATAATCAGAATCCTTTCAAATAACATTGCATACCAGACAGACAAACAACATAAAGCTTTGACGTGTTTTAATAGCAGTTGAACAGTCTGTCAGTGGTAAATTCATTGACTAATGCTATCAGACCTACTGGAGCACCTAAGTCTGTATACCATATTAAAGCAGATATACTGCTAGGTGTGAGGAAGTCATTAGTCATATCTTTTTAATTCCTATGTTTCACTATCACCTGTCATTGATAGCTGCTAAGTGTTCTGGACATTAACTAACTTTTCCTCTTTTTAATCAGCATTCAAATGCTACATTGCTCGAGTTGTTAGCTTACCCTCACAACTTCCATGTATTGATGGGCCCTGATCCTAGCTATGTGTATTGCTGTAAACTTCAAGTCTTCCTTCCAGCTACTATTGAGTTATTACTGGCAGTGACACACAAATTTAAAGTTATTTTATTTCCTTCTTTCACAATTGCTTTAATTCAGCCTAGTGTTTTGGTTTTTATCTTCCCTGATTAGTATGTCAGCTGGATACAGATGTAAGGCTGTACAACCAGTTAGTTATTGATAATAGAAAGCATCTATACAAGGAGTGGACTGTTTTGCAGGAAAAAGAAAGGGTAGGTATCTGACCCAAGAGCCCAAAGATGTTACAGAGAGACTTTTCTTTGTCTTCAGTGGTCAGGCCCCAAGTGATCCACATCTGTAAAATCAATAAGCCTGTTGCTCCATTGTACTGTCAAAAGGAAAAAGAACTTACGCATTTGAGCTCTTTTATTTTTAGCTTGACACAAAGCTGTATTAGCTGTAATCCCATTTTTCAGAGTGAGTGAAATCCCGTGTTATCTGAAAAGCTAGAGCTGCTGTCTCAGATTTATGGAGCTTAACTTGTTTAGCTTGACAGATGCTGTTCAGGATCAAAAGACATTGATGTAAACAATGCTGTATCTTCAAGGTCAGGAAAACTTCAGGGAAGAAGATGTCTTGGTACAACGCAGGGTAGAAGGAAGAAGCATGTTAAACATTTAGATAACTATAACCATCTGAAACAGTACAACAGTTTTCAAAGCATGAGTCCCAGGACATAAGACAAGTTCAGTCAGGCAAGTACAGTGATATTCTGATACTCACTCATAAGATCACTCATAAGATCACTGTATGATGGTCTCTTATTTTTAGTAAATCCTTAGCTTAAATCCTGTTTTTCTATCTCACTGCTTCTCTAGGATATCACAAGACAGCTTCTTTCTGTATTTCCAAGGCCTCCTTATTTTGCAACATAAAAATGGTACAGTCTTTAAACAATTCTCCTCAATATTTTGTTACAATATGAAAAAACTTACTAATTTGCAGACAGAGGTCTTAGTGTTGGGTGGATTGTGTAGAATTACGGAGTTTCTTTCCATTGCAATAGCACTGCTATTGTAAGAAGACTTGTGAGTCTCCCAGTCTCTGCAAATGTAATTCCAAGGGAACACAGAAACATTGGAGAAGACTTTGTGGCAAGTCTGTGCTCCTTTGCACAGCTTTAAAAGATGTTTGACCCCAAAGCTAATAACCATCTAATAAAGGTTGGAGTGATCTCAGGAGCTGAATGATGCTTACACACTGATTACTATTTAGTCATTTTAGCCACACAGTCAGGTTCAAGCATTCTTGCTAGTACTTTTATAAACGGTATCTCTTCAAGAGTTTCCCCTTGATTATATTGCTAACAGTTAACTTTTTTTTCTTTTTTTTTTTCTTTTTTAGCCCCAAGAGAAGTTTAACTATGTGGAAAAGCAGAATGTCAATTCTTGTTCCATTTCTGGCTTTCATTGCTGTTTCTAGCACAGTACCTTGTGGGCACAAAGATAGCTGTCAGTACCTGACTGGAGGCTGGAGAGACAGGCAAAGGTTATGGCAGGTATATGGATCTCTAACCAAGCCAGTTTTATTGAATCTTATCTTTGCAGAAGAAAGGAGGGAAGGACTGAAGGCCACCTTTATAGGCCTCTTACAGGTCTTCACACTCAAGTAGGTAGGCATTACACTTATTAGGTAAGCATCACACTCAGTAGGTAGGCATCCAACTCTCTGACCCATATAGAAAAAATAGCAAATTAGCATAAATGTTCATATTAAATGAAATGGAAATACCATTATTAAAACAAAAAGCACTGAATGCAGCCAGTTCAGCTGTGTTACATTCCAGAAATCTTTCCTGGTTATGAAATATTTATTTCCAAACCAGAGATTTCCTCTCTATTTCAAACAAGCTAATAACTGTGAAGACATTTTACAGTTTATCAGACAAGTGTCTAGTTGCTTCTGGCAATGTTTTTTTTTCTACGTGTGAGAAACAGGCTAACTTTTCCCATCTCTAGCACTGTAATTCAGTCTGCTACAATATGTTGCAGAAAGAGGAAATTTCCAGAAAAGTGCTGGCTGTAATTTATAATATGCTGAAGAACTGTGAAGTCACAGAAATGGCATTTCTATGAATGTCACAGTCTTGTTAGTGGAACTAATGACACTAGAATAAATAAAAGAATAAGTTGTATGATTATTGAATGCTACCCAGACTTGGTGTTACAGGTATTTCAGAGCCTGAGGTGGTATTGCACAATTCCAAATTCTAGTAAATCATCTGGTATGCTCAGAATTTGTTCTTTGCTGGTGAGCATGTAGTGTTGTACAGATGGACACCTAAGCAGAAACTTGAAAAATATCAAAACCTCTAAATTATTTTTTGTATGTAAATTTTACTACCTATATTAGCACCAACTACACATAAAACATTAACTGCTTTAAGAATGTTCCCAGATGTGGTAATATGTTTCTTTAATATCTAGCTACAAACAAAGCCTCTACTGTTAATGCTTAATTATGAAGTCCTCTGAAAGTCAATTTTTTCCATCATTGTAAATACAAGTTAGGACATGGGCTTTTGTGATAAATAACTAGTATACTCTTCAGGTAAAGGAGGAGTGCAAATTTTCTATTGCAATAAACTGAGCGCTCAGTGATTAACCACAAAGAAGAAGATTCTAATGAACCAAAAAATGTCAGTCAGTACTATCCTCTCTGTATTAATCACTTTGGTATTCAATTCCATTTGCTGTATTTGTCCTAACAGTAGCAGTTTTCAGAGAACCAAAGATCTTTTTTTTTTTTTTTTCCTCTGAATGCTTAACTGCACTACAGAAGAGATCAAAGCAAAGTTAGACATTTTGTTCTTCACACTGAGGTCGTCTGAAGAGGAAAGAGTCTGTTTGAAATTTGTAAAGGAAAAATATTTTTTTTTCTAACACAACCTGCAAGGAAACAAAGTTCCTAATTATTGCTTTGAGTTTTGTTCTGATTCATGGAGGCATTTTAATTGGTTGATAGTATTAATATTCTCAAAGTTTTTTGTGCAACTTTAAATAATATTAACATTCTTAGCTTGGTTGCTAAAGAATCAGGCTTACATGATCACTGTCTGGTTGTCCTTAACTTCTGAACAGTGAACTCACTGACCATTTCAGCTGGATTTGAATCAAAAGCAGGGGAATCTAGTCATCTGTAACACCTTCAAGTGTCTTCTGCATAGAGAACGGAGACCCTGTACCAGCCCTCACTAAGAGAAAGGCTGCTGAATAAGTATATATATTATTAAACAAGTGTGAATCTATGTGGAAAAAATACATGAACGCTTTAAATATGAATAAAAATATTTTATCAGAACTTCCAATCAACCTTAAAACTCAAATGCACAGGAAAAAGATGATTGGTAAATTTTGATGTTCCCATTACTACTTTTTGAAGGTTTTCCTTTTGATTCTGTTAGAATAAAAGCTGAGGCAGCAGGGCTCAATTCTATAGGAGATGGTGGGCTTCATAACAACATACGTAGGTGTGGAATTCCAGGTCCCATGGGACACTAGTAATGATCTCATATAATTTCTCCTGAAGTACCAAATCTGTTTAATCCCCTGTTGGAGTCTCCCTTCTTGCTGTACCTTCCATGGATTATGGAAGGGGAGGGATAAGATTCAGGGCAGATCCTAATCTTTGGTGTCCAAGAGTTTCATTGGTTATGCAGTGATAAATAAGCGCTAGCATAGAGAAGGCTCCTTCTGGAGATTTTTCCTTCTCCTGTAGCATGTGGACAGGGTTACATGATGGTCCATGAAACATATTTAATCTACCGGATAGCAATACAGACCCCCTGCAGGTCAGGAAACTGATTTTTTTGCTCTTCCTCTGTGAATATACTGAAGCATTGCATAGAGAATTTGCACATGATTCTTCAAGGTGAGTTATCTTTATCATTTACAATATCAGTTTGATTTCTAACGAATAGCCAAAATAATGAAAATTCCATTGCAGTTACAACTTTTCCTGGAAAAAAAATTAATACTGGAATTAATGTAGCTTGTTCCATGGTCTAATGGTCATTAAGAAAAGCTGAAAAATGAGTACATATAATTACTTATCTGTACCTTGTAAACATCACTTAGAAACGTCAAAATGTTAATGTGAATCATCATTTTTTTTCTCAGGGATAGAAAATGTATCTAAAGTTCATGCCAGAAATCTTATGTTGCTAAGAGTTTTATTACCTGAAATGCAGAACTTGAGGCTATTTATTTCCTTAAAGATACTGTAGTAGATGTTATTGTTAGCTGGAACCTTAAGTGTCTGGGTTTAATATCACAGGCATTATTCCATTAAACAAGAACAGCAGCAGTGCAAGGGATTAAGAAGTGACTGCAAATAAAAACAATGAGAAAATTGCAGCTCTAAGAAATCTTAGTTATCAAGAAATAACAGTGTGCTAGTTCTTCAGAAGCAAAGAAGCAGCACTGTTCTGGATTCAAGCTTGTTACTATATTCATGTGGCACAGGAAACTTTCCAGATTCTCTGTGCTGGCCAAATACAAGCTGAAGATAGTGTAACATTTTAGCTGAAATTGAATGAAAAGGCTTCATAGAAGCACTACAGTCACACTGATTTAGCACATCTGAGCATCAAAGCACTGTGTAAACATTAACTAAATGTTAGTCATAGTTCCTTGAATCTGTAAGACAAAAATAAAATCTCCCCCCTTGGTAGATGCGTTAGAGTTGCAGGTTTGCTTGTCACATGAAAGGCACTGAAGAGAGCAAGTCATATTGTCACTCAGATTACATGAGGAAATTCTTCATCCATTTTACCATGCTGTCTGAATTATCATTTGGATAGGACAGAACATATGATTTGTGAGAGCAGGTTTAAAATAAATGAAAAAAAGAGTTAAACAACCTAATTTGCAGAAGTAGACAATTTTTTTCAATATTTATTATTTCAATATTTATTATTTACATACATTGATTCTTTTTGCATGTCACCTGCTTCAGTTATGCTGTTTTCAGATCTCTGGTGATGTGAGAAAAGCCTGTATAGAAGGAGAGAGTTTAGCACTACTGAAAAAGATTTGAAAGTACATCTACAGCCCAGCCTACATACTTGGGTACTTGATGTGAAGAAAACTGAAGCACTATTTCACCTAACAGCCTCCTAAAGCAAGCACCCTACCTAGTCAAGAGAATGACAAGGATCTCTCTGATATGTGCAGAGGGAAAATTCTGCTCACCTATTTTTAGGCAGCTTTTTTTCTCATGCAGTCTATAGGGAACAGTATTTGTGTAGAGATGGTGAGCATCTTTGGCATAATAGCCTAAGATCAGAGCACTCATTCAGAAGGTGAAAGACACAGAGTTCTTGGAGCTCCCAGACACTTTTTGTCTTCATCCACTGAGAGTATAATATAAAATGTATGAATCTTAGAGGGACATGCACTTGGAGCTTAGTTTCCCTCCCAAGTATGTGGCCTAAACTTTGCATGAAATTTCCTCTTTTTTCTCTCTTTCTGGTACCTTAGTTTTTTTCTTCCTCACTGCACAATACTACAGGTTCACCAGGAGGGTGAGACTGTCCTTCCCTGTATATCCCATAGCTTTATCACTCAGAGGCTCTTGTGAGATGTTTTAGCCATGGCGGCAGCTGCTTTCAGATTGGGAAAGTACATGAATTTGTGTCTTATGAGATTCACTGTGCATGTGCGAAGCATCTCTGTAGCACAGTGTGTAGAAGATGTGTTATTGATATGCAGAAGTGCAGACCGACTGCACAGAGTGTGAAGTAGGGCCAGCATGTCACAGATATACTGAACCAACTGCATAACTGCTGTGCATTGAGACTGTGGACATTTGTTTAAGTCTTTTGGACACCAGGTATCCTGGGTGGAGATGCAGCTACTGGTCCTCCTCTGAGCTTATTGTTGCCTAGAAATCATAGGCAAATGTACCACACTTTGCAACACTAACAAGGAGAAGTTAAGGTCCTTAGACAACTTGGTAAATCGGGACCTGAGGATATTTTTGTAGTTCTTGGTCAGGTTTAGTTTTCACTTTTCTCCTCCAGATGGAGCAATGTAATTTTTCCTCTGTATGTGGCAATCTGAATAAAGTGCCAAATCTCTTTGCTTTCAGTGAGAAACAAATTGAGACCTATATTCATCCCCACTTGTCATCTTTATGGCAATGATATCAACTGCTAAGATCAAGCTTGTTTATTTGCCAGGTTGCACTGAAGTCACTGAAGCTACCTACTCCTTACATGGATGTTTCAAATCTCTGTTGAGTAGTTGAAGTTGAGTCAAAACTTTGTCATGAGATGAGAGCAGTGAGGGTTTGCACTGTGCAGTGTGGAAGCACTCTTGCTCCTAGTCTTCTAGTCTTCTGAGCACATTCAAAGACTCAGACCCTCTCTCAAATGTAGCAATAGCCTACAAAATCTAAAAGGAGATTAATATACTCAGAAACTGTGGGAATTCATGCATAGTAAGAGCAATGTAAGAATTTCATCCCTTTCTAGTTAAGAGGATTCCCACATTTGATCCATCTTCTGTGTTAACCTAAATTTCCATCCTTTCACTGTGTGTTTCAACCCTTGTGGGAATACAGCTCTGGGGTAATAGGAAGGTGAAAGAGCAATACAACAGCAAAAATCAGTCTTTCACTGCATTGCAGAATCCCTTTCTAATCTCCTTCCCTTTCTAAGGTGCATTTCCAGTTTGTCATAGTTAGGTCCATCAGATTAAATTAATCTTTGCCAGGTCCAAATCATTTTCCTAATATGATAACAAATAGGATGCCTTATGCTTTTAGTTTTTACAAATTACTTACCTTGCCAGTAGATTCACATATCCTAAACTTTTGTTTTCTTTTTGAGTGCAGATTGCTCAGAAGGAGTGTGTAGCATGCCCATAGTGTTGTCGGGTGAGATACAACCCAGAACAAGCTACATGGCACAAGGTCTTTGCTTCAGAAATGAAGAGGACCAAGAATCCCTCATTTATCCTGGGAGAAGGGAGAAACAAGCTGTGAGACATGAAAGGAGACTAAGGCAGGTCAAAAATCAGGCAAAAAAAGTAAAGCCTTTATAGCTTAAGCAGTGTCTTCTGCATGCACCACCAAACTTTCAGCTACCAATCCAGCTCCAGTTCAACTGTCCTTAACTCATTCCTTTTACCTTAAACCATGCAATAAAACAGGCAAAGAATTTGGTTAAGTGGGAACTGTAACAGCAGGATCTGATTGTGCAGTACAATATGAGCTGCATTCAAACATTGTATAAGGAGATGTACCTGAAAATACAGCTATCTGCTCTTATCCATTTGACTTGTGATAGTTACGGTTTTCTTTTTGTAAATCCAGAAACAGAAAGGAAATTGACCTTCAGCAGCAAGTAGAAGTCTAATTGAATTCTTCGATGAGAAATTTTGTGTGCTTTTTCATTAATTTGAAAACACTGAAATGTACAAATCACTGTACATTTCCATCTTGGCTGTTTGAGATCAGTGGTCATATAAGCCAGACTCATTCCCAGCACAGATCAGTCCTGTGAAAAGATCAAGAGCAGAGTTCAGCTGTTCCAGGAATCTTAATAGGAGATTAAATGAACATTCATCTAATTCCCATATATTATTGTGATATGCAAGGATTTGCTGTCAGCCAAGAGGATGAACTGAGCAGAGATATTTCACATAAACTGAGGGATAGAGATAAAAGACAATAATTGACTGTTCTGTATTAAAGGGAGGAAGAGTCTGCATGGTGACCCAAATTTCCAGACATTATTTTGGCAAAAATTGCACATGCACCTACTCAGATGAGCCTATCAACTACGTGGGGTGAATTAGGAGGAAAATGGACAGGAGGGTGGAGGAAGAGGGGAAAGGAGGGATATGAAAGCTGAGCACCCACTTAGAGGTAGGGATTGGCAATGTTACAGTCTTACAGAATGGCAGTGTTTCTGGAGGCTAGCATTGTGCTTGATGGGGAACTTCACAGAATTCTGTTATAAATGCTTTAATGTTCTGCAGTTATCTTTTTGTTAATGATATAGTTAAAGTAGCAGAGAAAACATCTCACTTGATATCAAGTGCATTTTCTGTTTAGCAGTCTGCTAATAGGTACAGGACACTTTGATTTATAGCTACATCATTATGGATTATTGTTCTAGAAACTGGCAAATCTGAAGTTTAAACTGATAGTCTTTGTAGATCCTCTAAATGTAGACCATATCTGAGTGTGATTTGAAGCACTCAAGGTTGTCTCAAATCAGATTTTCAGCTTTAATTAATTACAGAGGTTTGTAGATTAAAGTTCTTGGTGTAAACGTTAGATTTTTTTCAGTATGTTTTAGATTTCCCCCTGCAAAGAGATGTGAAAGAGCAGGAGTACTCTTTCTACACAGCATTGATCATTTACTTTATGTTAACGGCAACAGCTGTGAAAAAGCCATCCTCAGATCTGCTGAATGATACGCTTGCTGGTCTGCAATCTGCTGGAGTTCAGAGAAATTCACTCTCTTTTAATTTAAAGCTTCATTCTCTTTAGTTTGAAGTGTCACATCTGGCACGGGCTCTGGTCTTTTGATTTTCATGGTGGAGACAAAGGTTCTTGCATGGATTTCTAGAGGTTTCCCTGTTGTTCCTTTAGGTTAACAGGGCAAAGACATCAGCTATCAACAACAACGTGCCAGACAAACCTCATGTCTGCCATTAACACTTGACCAGGATGACCTGACTTCTCATATATATACCAATATAATATATATACATTATTATATTATATATATTATAATCCTGAATGCAACTATTGACACTGCACCTGCAGTTGCTATCTTTAATCAGAGTAGGTAGCAGGAGGAAGCATCCTTTAGATATTTTAGGGGGATTTTCTGAGCCACTGGTGTCTGGATGACATTCCTTCATGTCATGTCTCCCATTTTCCTTCATGCTTTTGGAGACCTCCTACTAATAAGTTCATCTCATTGGGACAATATTTCATTAAGGATGAGAAATGCAGCATTTCTCTGAAGCCATACATACTCCTTCAGGTGATCCTGGGTATTTAATTACAACGACTTAAAGAGAAAAGAGTGGGATTCAATCCCCCTCACTTAGACCTTTAACATTTTTTTCACCTATTTCTTTACTGTTTCATTTCTGACTCAAGCTGTTATCATTTATTATTTAACCCCCTATATTGCTTGATTCTACAAGGTGAGTTAGGGTGCTGTTTATTGAAAAGATGTACAAAATAAAATACTCAAGCATCATGTCATTGCTTGGCAGAACTTTTAAATTAAATGCCTCAGAAAAATACAGTCAGCTAGTTAGTGAGGTAGTTAAGTGGTCTAGCTTGTTTACAAGGAAACACAGTGTGCCTGAAAGGAACTTCTTATTTTAAAAATTAACAACTTGGTTTTCCTCAAGGGTGAAGTATCTTCAAGAGCACAAATCTACCATGAAATCCAATAACTCTCTTCTCTGACACAATGTAGACAGCATTTTTAATGCAGACTTTTAATGATTTATGTGAGAAACTTTAGCCCTGGAAAACGCAACATGATTTCAATAATAGGAAGGAAACTGGGACAATCCTTAACTTACTGTTTTAAGTAGATGTGGCTCTTTATCAAGCCATCGCAGACACTTTATTTGGCAGTGGTACCAGTATTTTGTCTGAGCTCCACAGAACCTCTTGTCAAGGGCAGAACTTTCCTATCCCATATCATGTTTCACCAGTAGGTTGAGTGTCTTGATTGGATGTAGGAGTAATTTATTCTCTTTCTAATCTTTAATATTCTCCGAAGGCCTGTCCCTGCTTTCAAAATGAAAGGGCCCATGGCTTTTGGGAGTTATGTAGTTTTATGGGAGATGCTATGGGATCATAAATATACACTCTCACTTTACAGTGTCTTGGAAGTGTATTTCACAAATCTGTGTGGATATGCTTCATGTCAGCTTGATTTTATAAGTTTTCTTTATGGTGCTTTTCTCCTCAGCTAAGTATTTACACAAGCCGCTTTTATTTGTCCTGTATCATCACTTCCAAGCTTGACGGACTTTACCTATGCATGCCATTATTGACTACATTGCTGTCACCTGAAAAATGTGGTGAAAAGCCATTTGTTTGGTAAAACTGACTATTACTGGCAGTTTTGAAGGCTTTTGGAAATTTGAATTAAGTAACTAAAAGAACTGAATGAATTAAGTTAATTAATCAGGAAAAAAAAAAAGTTTTAATACAAAATGAAAGGCCTGGGAATTACCCCTGTAGGGCCAGGACAGAAGTCAGCATTTCCATTAGTGCTCCTAGATTGCCAGCAGCCAGGGATCTGAGCAATAAAATGTGGCAGCAGATGAAGGGAGTAACATGATATTGCCAGGGTACTGAGCCTGCTACACAAGACATAGTGCATCTACTGTGACTGTTGTAAGCTTAGGGCAATAGGGATCTGTTCTCATCTATTGCAAGAGTTAATTTAGCTCCTTCGGCAGCAACTCTGTGTGTATGCCCAAATGAAAGGAGATGGTATGTGTAAAAGATACAGAATGCTGATTTTAACCCACTATCTTACCTCCACTCAGAGCTGTAGTCACAGCATAGCCAAAACAGAGGCTGTCTTCAACTCTTTGATAACCTGTTAATAGTTTCCTATTTAAAATCTCATTTATTAGCATGACATCTTGAGCTACAAATATTTCATTTGAGAGAGGGCTGTAATGCTCTGGATATGGTTCAACAGAATAGTGAGATGAACCAATTTTCTGAAATGCTGGTTTCTGTATGTACCATTACCTTACAGAGGTGGAATGATTCCTTTCACACCAGCTCTAGCTATATTCTTCCTTTATACTCAGTACAACCTTTTTTCCCCATTCTTTAAGTTCTCAAAACAGTAAAGTGCTTTTTATCTTCAGCTCACAAAGAAGTCAAGACTGGAGGAAGGGCTGGCTGCTCCTTTAGACAATGTTCCAGCAGATCCAAATCCAAGTAAAAATGTTGCTGTGAAAATATTCTTCTAACTCCTACTTCTGTTTTGCCTTCCTTACTGTGTGGAGACCTGAGTAGAAAGCTGAGATAGAAGCTAGCTAATCTATCTGCAGGGGCATCCTTCCTCACAGGAAATTTCCAGCTGGAGAAAATGTGTAGTACAATAAAGTACCAATGGAAAAGACAACATGAGCCAGAATCTCTGCTGTAGAGTTAATGAGAGACTCAGTAATGCTGCATGTAAAGTATGTGAACTACCATAGATGTGGGGGAAGAAGGGGTCCTTGGGTTGATTTATGTGACCTTCAGTGCATCACAGAATTTCATCCAGCTGCATTGGCAGTAAGTCTACAAAATAGTAAAAAAAGGCCTATGTGATGCAAATGCACACATTGACAAACTAAACTTATGTACTGCATTGATAAAACTCTAGTGTGCAATGAATGTGAAAAAAAAAAAAGTTTTGAATTTATTGGTCTCAGGAATGGGTACTGATCACAAGACTTTCAAGTCCAGTCAAGAGCTCTGCTTTTGGGGACCAAATGTTAAGAAGTTTTCTCCATTCCACAGAAAGATTTTAAAAATCAAAATTGACATCCTGTTTTAAATGACTGAAATGCAGGCATTGACGGAGACATAAGGTGTGGGGAAACAATCTTTTTTACCACTAAAGTGTTTTCATAAAGTATTTGAAAGTGGAGAAGATAAGCAAATTGATCACTATTATTGTTAAATTAAAGGAAGCAGAAGATAATCCATCAGCAGCCTGATCTATGACACAGAAATGCCAGTTTTCTAGTCACCCTATCTCTGGCAGTGGAGCCAGTAAATGTCTCTTAAAGGTGGCCAGCTGAACGAAGCTAGTCTGAATCTCAGCTTCTGAGGTTCACAATTGTCAAGTAGCTAATCCTTTTCTCAGCTTTAGGAAGTCATTTTGGACCATGCTCAAGGTGAGAAGAACAGTGTGAAAGCCAGTGGTTACAGAAAGGTGTGTATCGCAGGGTGGTGCGATAAATTTCCATTTTGGATTTCAGTGCCTGGTGAAGCTTTCTTCCTTGAGTGCCTACTCAATGGACAGAGAGATGCATTTGAAGGCCTCCTGTGGGCCTTTAATCCACCTCAGCCATTGAGCTCATTAGTTACAAAGTGGCTCCCCAGCTGTGTGTTTGGGTGTATGAAAAGAATTTTATGGAGGGGAGAGCACAGCAACAAATTTCAGTGGTTTCATGGGCAGGTGAACAGCTGCCACCTGCCCAGGTGGGCATGGCTGGAATGTGCCTGTCTCCATGCAGGACTCTCCCAGAACAGGGCCTGGGCAGTGACACACTTGCAAGTCTCTTTCCAGTGTACCTGGTGTTGGTATAGTGCACTGACAGGCAATCCAAGTGCTTAATAAATGCCATTCTTTGTGTATAAAGACATTTCTCATGTTGACAGATGATTCACCACTGAGAAGGAGTCAACTGTATTGTATGCCAGGGGAGGAAAAAGGTCTCTGTTACCTGAGAAGCTCAAGGCTGAGAATAAAAACATTTCAGTTGATGCTGGGTTCAGGGATGCCATTGCTCTCAGGGTTAAGGAAATATTTCTGTTTGGTAAGTATCCTTGTATCAGAGTGTAGCTAACGCGATTACTACTTGCAATACTGTTTCCTTTTTGACAGATAACCTACAAGCTGCATGCATGATAATATGACAGTTTTTTCTATTGTAATTTCATGTCTAGGCCCTCACATTGTAATTTCTTTCAGAAACAGAAGATACTAGACAAATTATTTTATTATCTTTGATTTACTGCTGTTACTTTTTCTGGACAGAACTTGAAGATAAAGTAATGCTAAATATCACATGTCTGTGATCAGGAATCACATATATGGGATGTGTCCACTTGATCCTACTGGATCATTCCTTTTCAGTTCTCAGGGCTGGGGTGCTTAAAGATGAGTATCTGCCTACATGGGTGGAAGGGAGGGGCAAAAAAGTTCCTTCTCAGTCTTACTTTCTGTGACCAGTTTAGTCTAAATATCTGCAATGTGTGACTAAAAGATTAAGGATTTTGGTTACTAGTATGACATACAGGTCCAGGGAAGACTTATATAAAGGAGGATGAAAACTTGTGAACAATGTTGGTCTTACCTCATATGGCTAAGTGGAAGGTCACCCTTGCTATTCTCATGCCACCAGAATTGAGTTCCAGATGAGAAAGACAAGAACAGGAAAGCTGTGCCAAAAAAAACAAATGCAGTGTTGCTAAGTATCTAGAGATAATTTACACACATACAGATGTTTGGACCAACACCCAAACATGCAGTTGGCTCTGAAAGCTCTCTTATATTTTTCATATATTTTTTTTCCAATACTGGAGGCTAGTGATTCTGGAATTCTCAATTATGAGAGAGGAAATTAACACTATGCCTTGCCTCCCAGAGCAAGCTCACACTGTAAATTGTCTTTGAAGTTACTTGATCCCTTAACAAATTAAATTCATTACATTCATTTCAGGCTATCATGACAGCCACATGCAGACAAGATGTATATGCTAAGCTTGGAACTGCCCTTTACTTTCGGACAAACAGACATGAAATTTAGATGATCATGCCCACACAGGAAGGTCAAACATAGGTCATCTTCCTCATATGGTACCTAATTTTGAATGGAAAATGTTATGCTATTTCATATGCTAGCATCATAGACAACATTATTTTAGTTAATTCCCTTGAGCTGCAAAACTTGATTTCAATACCTCTTACTGGCAGCAGAAATCAATTAAAAAAACTCCAAACTTGTACAAGCGTAACTGTGAGTTTTCTACATTGGGAAATTTTGCAGTAATTTAGCTGCTTTGCTTTCTCAATGTGAAAAGGATATAGGGAAGGGGGAGCATATCAGTTTAACTTAGCCAGGACTAAAATTGTCAGTGCTAACTGTGCCAGGTATATAGATGATGCATTTACTTGGCATCACTTTGCAGTAATGTCACAGGAGGACAGAGTGATCATCATTATTTTAGGAACACAGGTGCACATATTCCTTAAAATTTTATTCAGCCACCTGCTATAGGTACCTTATCTAGGGAGCAAGAAGTAGTTCAGCCACTACCAGACGATGCAGAAAAGGAATTACAGTCATACAAAGCAAACAGCTCTGGTGGGATTCCTTTGCTGTATGTATGCACTTTAAGATACTCTGCAGTAGGATATCCTGCCTGACCTCTGGATGTTTCTCCAGAAGACTGCAGGTCTCTTGTAAGCCTTGTGTCCTAGCTACCAGTGCTGCACAGGTGTTATGGATAAACTTCACAAATGGTGCTAGGTGCCCACATTTAGGTAAATGTGTCCTTCCCCTAAGGTAGGACTGATCTCCATATTGCAGGCACTGAAGTGTCTTGCAAGGTGAGCTAAGTCCCAGGCTGTAGATGTCCACATGTGAATTAGATGACTAAGCGCCAGCTGCGCTTCATGTAGGCCTGGGATTCAATTAATTCTCCCCAAAAGAAGTTGCTATTCCCACATGCGTATTATGGACACCTTCACAGGGCTGGCAGATACACTTTGGACAGGGCATTCACGCCTGCTTGAAGAAATGTCTGCTGGAGGCCAGCTGGGATAGCCTTGGCACTTCAAATGCTCTAAATACCTATTTATGTGCAACTGAATTGAACTCTAAGTCTCCATTGATTATAATGGAAGCTTAGACATTTAATTCACAGATAGATTCCTACGTGCAGATACCCAAATTTAGGCATCTTTATCTGCAGATTTTTCTGCTCAGGCTTCTGTGGGGTAATGAGTGTGGAGATGCTTTTCATTTACAAAGTAGTGTATGCACTAGCTCTTCTGCTTATCTGAAAAACAAGCAGATGTCCTGTGCCAGGCTCTTACTGCTGAAGAACTTCTCCCTGCAGGAAAAGTTCAGGGAAATGCTTTTTCAGTACTGAATTGGTCCTTGACTCAGCTGTTGTTTAATGACAGACTCACAGAAAGGTAGAAAAATACATAGTCTCAGCTTAATGACGGGCATTTCAGTAATTAATGATTCACAACAAATATTTTGGGGGAAAATAATTATGTTTGCTTTACTGATTTTACTCTCTTCTAGCTATTTAGCTCTTTCTGTTTGATTTCTGTCTGATTTTGACATCCAAGTATTTACTTTTTACAGTAATTAAAAAATTGTGATGTTATCACATCTATAGGATTAGTCAAATGAGTATCACTGAACATGCTTTTCACAAGTTAAGCCAGTAAGTATTTCATTATATTTTTATAGATGGTCAGTCCTTGTTCCAGTAGGAATGGAATGGCAAGTTTACTTTAGTAGTAAATAGTTTGTGTCTATTCCTGTTGCATATCTAATACAACAGAAGATGCTTCAGTGCAGACTGTTTTTCATTATGGATGCCGATGGAATGTCTTTAAGTTGAAGTACTGGTCTTAGAGAGGGATTTAGTCACAGAGGTACCACGTGAACCACCTCCACTTGAAATGAAATGTTCAGGTTCCATATTGCATAGCTACTGTCAACGTGCTTATATCTTTGATGTCCCAGAGCTGCCTGGAGAACCAAGCTCATGCATAAATCTCAGCAGGCTTCACAAATTAGTAATTTCACTACTTATGTACTACATATAATTTTCAAACAGGAGTCTTATATGACTGCAACTCCCACAAAAAGCAGCCAAAAGGAGGACTTTTCAGGTTTCCATCATTTCAGCTGGCAGACAATTGAAAGTTTCTGCTCAGTATCTAAGGAGACTTTGGGGCTCAGTATCTAAGAGACTTGTTGGTCTTGTGAGTCCCAAATTTAGGAAAATATTCTGCCTGAGTAATGTACAGGGAACATGAGTGACCCCACCAGTCAAAAGGACTGCTTAACTTTGTATCTGCTTTAATTTTTAAAGTAAAACTATGAGATCGTTAAATGGGAAAAGACTGAACACATTTCCAAATGCAGGAAGCAAACAGTAGTCTTCATTTTTGTAATGATAAAAATATATGACATAAAAAACATTCAAGATACTTTTTTAAAGATGCTAGATAAAAAAAGGCATTTATTTTAAGACCTGTGAATTTAATAAAGCTAGAGTTGGCTGGTTTCCACTTATAGCAGTATAACAGAGTTTCAAATGTTCTTATCTTAATTTGTGATCTATATCTAAATTTAAGACTACATCCCACAGTTTCTATAGGCCATGTAGCTGCTGACTGCATATGTATACAGGGGAGTATCTGCTTATTTTAAGCACTTGCTATGCATTTTCAGGAATCAAGACATGCACTGACAGCCTTTCTTCATTGGAATTACCAGTATAAATGAAAATCGAGGGGATTTTAATGAATTGCAAGCACTGGGTTTTTGATGAAAAAACAGCCATTTCAGGTGTCATGAGAGATGCAGGCCCATTACTCAAAAACTGTAGGGAAGACTTTTTGCCAAGAAGTATTGGCTTCCACAGAGGGTGGATGAATTCCCATGGGTCAGTCAGACAGAGTTCTGGTTTTGGTAAAAGTTGCAGACTGTGGATTCAAACTGCCTAATATGAAGAGAGATAATACATCAAGTATACATGTTTCTAAATATTTTGACAAGTTCTAACATTTAGGTGCTCTGGTGGTGACTTAGACACATAACTGAACAACAAACTTGAAAAAAGGTCCTGTAGTATCAAAGTTTGGAGTCAAATCCGCCCTGAGTATGTATTTCCAGAAGAGGCTTTATGGAGCCTGTTTTGGTTTGGTGCAGTCTACAGAAACACTAAACAAGATTGCAGTCCTAGCACTTGGAGCAACAAGCCAGTATTTGATCTGGGCTGTAGAAATCATATAGTCTTGTGAGGGATGTTTCATTTCTTCCTGTTATGGGCAAAGCCACTATGGTTTCAAGGTTTCAAGTGCCCCCAAAGTGGGAGAATGTTTGACTGGCTTAGGTGCTCTGAAAGATCCATACCAAAATTACAAGGATGCTCTTGAAACCTCCTCCTTCCTATTGCCATGTTTTGACTTCTCCTGTGCTTTCCACAACCTTCTGTGACAATTTGAAACCAAGTCTCATCCTCACCCTTAAGGTTTTTTGCCAGTCCTGATCTTGTTTCTGCCCTGCCTTGCCATTTCTGCTATTCTTATTTTTCAGCTTTGACCTTGCATTGCAGAAGTCACCTACTTTGTCACTTATCCTCAAGTAAAATGGGCTGAATAAAAGCCTTTGTGCACATATGCCCACAGAAGCAAAGACACGCTCACGTGCAATCATCCTTTTGCTAGAGCTGAGAAATGTTAAAACTAACACCACAGGTAACTGTTCAAATTCTGAAGAGTTGGGTCTGCTTACTAAATGTTGTACTACTTAGCCATAGATCTCACATCTTTCTAGTGCTGTACAAGTGCAAACAGAGGAACATGTCCCAAGAAAAACAGCAGAGCCAAATTTTATTATCAGCCATACACTATTAATAGCTCTCAGCTCTCCCTGCTTGAGATCTTCTCTAGTTTAATTAATTGCCTGATCTGAGACAAAGCTTTTGGATAAACACACACTTATGAATATTGCAGATAAATCAAGCAGGGAATTCTAAATGACATTCATCATTCCTTTCCTTTTGGAGTGTCCTCCAGGCACTAATTTGCCTTTTCATTTTCTTCTCTCTCTTCTTTTTTTTTTTTAATATTTTTCTTTCTTTAACTGAGAAAAGTGGGAATGGTCAGAATAAACTTGTTGCATTGCTTTTCATCTTTCTTTTAGTGTTGTCAAAATGATATTTCACTAGTTAGTAGAAGACTTTGAATTACCCTACAACATTGAGGAACATTTATTTCTATTTATGGGTATGTTAAACCAAGTCACTGTAAAGCAGTGACTGTTGCACTTTGGCACAGTAAGTGGCCCCATGAACATGAGGCAGGACGTGGAGGGAATGAAGGTAAAAAAAGAGCTGAATCTTGTACTCAGTCATGTAACTTTGATTTAGAAAATTTATGTTCAGTTTCTGATTCAGTCACATAAAGACCTTAAGATAAAGCATTTGAATACACAAATACATTTTGGCATGTACCTTCTATTATTGGGTGCTAGGAGTGTTAGGAGAAAAGTCCTTAAATATGTCTATGGGTCTGTGTCTTCATTGTTCTGGGTTTTATTTCCTCGTTGCTTAATCAAAGATGGGCTTCCTTCAGGTACTGAAGGTGTTTTAAATATAAATCTTTGCACTTTTAAAAATCATCCAGATACAGTGAACCATACCAATACTTGAACAGAACTATCAATCCAGATATCTACAGAACTTTGGCATTAAAAGAGGCACTTGTTCTGAATTTTTTATTTCTTTTTCAGTCTTCTTTCAAATTTTTTATGTAATGAAATAGCATCCAATAATCTCTAATAGTATCATCATTGCAATTACAAATTTTTAGGCCTTCATTAACCTTTTGCTGCTATTAGTAATTTTATATTAAACTTACCCCTTTGGTATTTTTCTGAGTCTTCCATTTCTATGCCTTTGAATTTTTATACCCTATATTCAGAATCTTGTGGACTAATCTACTGCTGATTGGAAGCTATGGAGAGCTACAGCTAAGAGTGCTGGGGTCAAGAGCCAGCTCTAGAACGTTGATGTCCCAGAAGCAGAAAGATGTGCTGGGCTCTGCTGAGTTTTTTGCCTCTTGAAAAGGAAAAGTAAAAAAGTAAACAGGGGAGG